>JAXRKP010000027.1:65000-195000 GCA_037039925.1 Doris montereyensis | reverse complement strand
CTTCTTCTTCTTCTTCTTCTTCTTCTTCTTCTTCTTCTTCTTCTTCTTCTTCTTCTTCTTCTTTTTCTTCTTCTTCTTCTTCTTCTTCTTCTTCTTCTTCTTCTTCTTCTTCTTCTTCTTCTTCTTCTTCTTCTTCTTCTTCTTTTTCTTCTTTTTCTTCTTCTTCTTCTTCTTCTTCTTCTTCTTCTTCTTCTTCTTCTTCTTCTCCTCCTCCTTCTCCTCCTCCTCCTCCTCCTTCTTCTTCTTCTTCTTCTTCTTCTTCTTCTTCTTCTTCTTCTTCTTCTTCTTCTTCTTCTTCTTCTTCTTCTTCTTCTTCTTCTTCTTCTTCTTCTTCTTCTTCTTCTTCTTCTTCTTCTTCTTCTTCTTCTTCTTCTTCTTCTTCTTCTTCTTCTTCTTCTTCTTCTTCTTCTTCTTCTTCTTCTTCTTCTTCTTCTTCTTCTTCTTCTTCTTCTTTCCCATTTAGCGTTTATGGGAATAAAGCTTTTGTTTTGGTGGAGAAGGCAACTTTTTGTTTCGTGTAATGCCTAGTATCAACAAGCAATAGAAGGAGAAAAAAACAAAAGCATGACACCACGTTGAACATTGGAAATGGAGTTTTTTAAAAAGATGATCATGGTCGTAGGAAATAAGAAGAAATTCCCCAACTCGTCAAGACATTGTAAGCATAAGACTTGAAGGCCCATACAATCGTTGTGTACCCAATGATTTGCTAATATAATAATTATATGATACATATATATTATATATGGACACAAATTAACTAATTATCACTCATCAAAACCGCTCCTAGTAGAGTCGTTAAGAATAAGATACAGTATCTAGCAGTATCTAATCGTATCAGGTAGGCATGATTAAGTGAGGAAAGAACTCTCCTCCCAAAAAAGAACCCAACAAAAAATGACAGCAACTACCACATCCTCTAAGGTCTCGTGTGCACTCTCAGTTCCAAAGGTTACTACTCGGAAGTCCGGTTTATGGCCATTTGTGAGCATGGGAATAGCACGTAACCAACCAACCAACCAACCAACCACGCTCTCTTCTTCCTGTTCACAAATCTATGACTCAACTCACCAGCTTTGCATAAGGCTTATAAAATCTAAGCAAAATGCCGTACTTAATTCATAGATATATGACTTAAATCACAAGGCTCCATCTATCTGAGAGGAGAAAAACAGCTGAATGGTTATGGACCAATCAAAACACGACTAGGGACTGAGCGATATTGTCACAATGTTATAAAAGCTCTCTGTTCTTCCCTTTGCATGTACTAAAGAACCGAAGGCGGGATAATACACGTTTATATGACTTCGATCGACAGTTTTACTGCATATAATTTAGAAAAGAGTTATCTTGCCATAATTCAGATGGAGAGAGAGAGAGAGAGAGAGAGAGAGAGAGAGAGAGAGAGAGAGAGAGAGAGAGAGAGAGAGAGAGAGAGAGAGAGAGAGAGAGAGAGAGAGAGAGAGAGAGAGAGAGAGAGAGAGAGAGAGAGAGAGAGAGAGAGAGAGAGAGAGGAATGGGAATGGGGATGGGGATGGGGGTGGGGGTGAACGAACATTAAAACTATGCAACTGATAAACACTATTAATACCGGGACTATAAGAGTGATGAAGTATTTTAATAAAGAAATATCTCAAATGAAAAAGATTATGTTTCGACTTGAGCATCAAGCTATAGATAGTGATGATTATGTTGTTAGAGTGTTAGTTCGAAGCGCCTAAGATGCTTCTCTATTGTGTTATCCTCACCAGGGAGTTGACAAAGACTTTGAATGCAATAGCCTGCTGTGTGTGTGTGTGTGTGTGTGTGAGGGGGGGGTAAAATATGTAGGGTGGGTAGGCCTGCATTTGCATGGGGATACTGATAATATATCCATCTGTCTTTTTTATCTTTATGTTGCTGATAATAATGGTGTCGATTACGATAATGATATTGATGATGATGATGATGATGATGATAATATTAGCCCCACAAATAAAAAGAATAATAATGGACAATGAATAACGAAGGACAACAATGAACAGTGAAAGGGAAGAATAAGAATACGAATAAGAATAATAATAATAAGAGGAGGAGGAGAAGGAATTTAAGGAATATCAATAATTGTTATAAGGAGGGGGATGACGAAGAGGAAGATGAGAAAAAAAAGAGGACGAGAACAGGGAGAGGAGGGGATAAGATGACGGGGGAAAAGACTCAAAGAGAAAAAGAAAAAGAAATGAAATATTTATTAGCTGAACAGGTTAAACGGAGAAGAACACGTATATCTGGTATTTTGTATTGTAAAATAAGGAACGGAAGAAGACAGGGCAGGCAAAAATACAAAACCAATGCAAACGTTGAATGAAATCGTCAATGTCTATAATTTTATTATTTGAATTTGCAGTTTACAGCTCGGAAAAACTCAGTTCATACATGTTGGCACGAAAATGGAAGGGAGATAAGTCAGGGTGTACCAATTTGCTTGTGCGTTTTACAATTTCATCAAAAGAATATAAAGTTCCATCCAGTACTGTTTCATATTTTTTAAAGATGAGATTTACATAGTCTTCCTCGGCAAGTTCCCTACTGGCGAATATCTGCAACAGTACAAAGGCATCCGCTTCTTTTGCTCGGGCTGTCTTTTGATCGCTTATATTATAGCACGATTTGTTTAGGAATTTCTCATTGGTACTGCGGAAGGATAAAGGCTCTTTTGAAATAGACAACCGATTTTTTCGCATGATCCCTTTCCTTAACTTTGATGGGGATGATTTGCTGTCAGAGTTATGATGGGTTCGGTAAATAATATTCTCTTCACTCAGATATTGCTCGAACTTTGTTGACGGAAACCTTATAGGCCTTCCGTATCTTGAACGATTACATGATCGAATCGGTGTACTGGAAATCGAATACTCGTGATTAGGAATTTTCCGTTTAGATAGACCTATTATAGATCTAGGCCTTGATCTTGATTTATTAATAAAATGCGTTGTAATTGTAGGCTTACACTTACATGTACCACCAAATTTACGTCGACACGAGCCATAACGTTGGCCTGATTTGTTTTTGATAAAGGTATGGCCGTTCTTTGGCGCGAATATGCACCATAATATCAGGGTCGTCACGAGTGAAGAGTGGGTTTCGAAATTCAATTTTCCATCCTAACGGCATTCTGCGTCGTAAAATACGGCTGGAAAAGTTATAATCTCGAAAGAGTCTTCTGAGGTTGTGGAAGGACGGCGTCTGGACAAAGCCTGGGTAAAAATCCATAACGTTTTGTTCAAATTCATGTCGTTCAACGATCACACCCTGACCGTCGTTCGTCCAACGAATTAATCGTGCATCACAAACCACATCGTATAACTTAAAAGGAAATGTTAAGCGTCCTGTTTTGCGCTTTGCTCTGCCATCGTATTTAGTATACGATTGCATTATTTGTTGTGATTGGCGACCAAAGCGCTTCTTTTTGTTGCTCACAAATAAAGATTATAACAATTCAAATTGAAATTCGTTGATAATTTTTGTTTATTGACAAAGTTTTGTTCAATAGCAGCTGCCCTTCGTGCGGGAGATATTTCCGATTTTTTAAAGACAAACAGTGACGCAAGGGGCATGTCGGAAGTTAATGTAATGACATAAGATAATATGAAATATATATATATATATATATATATATATATATATATATATATATATATATATATATATATATATATATGTGCTTGTCTCGTGTTTGTTCCTATGGGGCTTTCATATTATCTTGTGTCATTACATTAACTTCCGATTTTAAAAAATAATTTGTTCTTGTTTTTTCTCTCTTTTTTAAATTGAATTATATTATTTGCTTCCATTGATTAGTCTGTACTGGTGAGGTAGCTTTCCAACATACCCAGTAGTAGGTTCTATATACAACAACGATCAATAAAATGTCGATCTAACAGTAACATTAACTTTCTTTCTTTCTTTATCAGTTCCCATTTTACCTTTCGGTGTATGCGTTCAGGTGCCCGAGATGATCTTTCTCCAGGATGCCCTGTCTTGGCATTTTTTGTTTCCTTCCAAAAAAGTTAAATTTCTATGCTTCAATGCCTCTTTAATATCTTCTTCCCACTTTCTCCAAGGTCTGCCTTTTGATCTTTTACATTGGGCTTTAGCACTGTATACTGATTTAGCTATTAGATTCTATTGTCATTCATTCTGTTTACATGCCCAAACCATCTCAATTGATTTGTTTTTATCTTGGTTTTTATGCCATCTGCTTTGGTTTGATCTCTTATTGTTGTGTTTTTGATTTTGTCTCTTTTAGTTTTCCCTACTTCTGACTACTCTTCTTAGATATTTAATTTCAGCTACCTGTACTCTACTGTATTCTCTACTGTCTAAGGTCAGGTTTCGCTGCCATAAAGGAGAGGTGAACAATAAACTGTATTGTATACTGCCATTTTGGTTTTTGTTGACAATTCTTGCTTATTTAAAAATGCCTCCTAGATGGTTATATATTGCACCTGCCTTTTGGATTCTCTGGCTGATTTCTTCTCTTAGATTTCCACCTGACTGCTCTGAGTTAATTACTCATACTCTAGGTAATTGTAGCTTTGAACTTGTTTTCAATAAAATTCTCCCTTCCCAATTTAAGAATTTGTGTTTTAGCTTCCCTAGTTACTAGCATTGTTTTGGTTTTCTTTGCAATTACTCTCATTCCTCTTTTATTTACTTCATTGTTCGTAATGTTGATATTCGATGGAAGGCCACTTTCTGATTTTCCAAACAGAACTAAATCATCGGCAAATGAAAGCATTGATACATTTGCTGGTTTGAGCTTCCACATATGTACATTCATTTTCTTAATTTTTGAGGATGCCTTTGCGACTGAATCCATAAATGTGATAAACAAAGATGACTTAGCATACAACCCTGTCTTACTCCTATATCTACATCAAATTCTTCAGATGTTTCCAGCTACTCTCACTGCACATGTTGGTTTATTGTAAAAACTTTTAATGGCTTCTATTAAATTTTCAAGGAATGCCATAGTTCGTCCCTCCTCACAGTGTCAAATGCCTTTTCTAAGTCAATAAAACACAGGTGTAAGTCAATGTTTCTCTGAAGGAATGTTTCTATTATTTGTCTAATTGTAAATATGTGATCTTGTAGACTTCTTCCTGGTCTAATTTCACTCTGATGCTCTTCAATCTGATCCTCTAATTTTCCTTAGTCTCATTTCCAGAATCCTGGCATACACTTTTCCTGGTATGCTAAGTAGTGATATCCCTCTATAGTTTGAGCATTCCATGGTTGATCAATTTCTTGTGTATTGGTACTGCAGTTCCCTTTTTCCAGTCGTCTGGCACCTGGTTGGACTTCCATGCTTGTTGACATATTGCATGTAGTAGTTTATCTGCCTCTCTCCCTTGGTTTTTAATCATTTCTGGATAAACTTGATCTGCTCCTGGGGCTTTTCGTAATTTTACTTTTCTTATAGCTCTTTGAAGTTCTTCGATTGAGATATCTACTTCTTCAGCTGTCTCATCTCGGTTACTTGTTACTCTTAATAATTGATCTGTAGTCCTTGTTTCATATGTTCTGGAGGGATTATGTAATTGTTGAAAATACTTTCTCCACGTTCCCATGATTTCGCTGTCTCCTTTCATTATTTCTCCTTTGGCGTTCTTAATTGTCGTATTAGGCATGCTTTAGTCTTTCTCATGCTCTTCATTGCTCCCCAGAACAGCTTTTGATTTCCTTGACAGCTTTATTGAAGTCTTTGTCCAAACTCTTCCCACAGTTCCTGTTTTGCTTTCCTAACTTCCTCTTTGGAGAAAGTTCTTTTACTCACGTAATCTATCCTATCCTCTGGTCTCTTTGTTTGCAAGTATTTCTTCCAGGCATCCTTCTTTTCTTTGATCTTAGTCTTGATATTCTTATTCCACCATGCTGTTCTTTTCATATCTCCTTTAAGTTGTTTCCTACCACAGACCTCTTCAGTACAACTGAGGAGTGTTTCCTTATATATTTGCCACTTTTCTTCTATTGTGCTTTCCTTCAGATCCATCTGCCTTTCACTGATAGATCTTTTTATCCTGGATTGATAATGATATATCTGTTTTACTATTGGTTTATTCAGTTCTTCTATTTTGAGTTTAGTAGCTTTTTTCTCTTTCCTTTTCTGTTTGTTTTCGTCAGTTAATAATCTCATTTTGGCTATCACTAGGTGATGATCACCAAATATTTAAGCTCCTCTTCCATCTAATGTACTGAAAAAAAGGGAGCTGCTAACTATTATGTAGTCTATGATTGACTTTTCACACCTGTTTTCATTTACTTTTATATATTTGTTGATATCTTCACGAAGAAAAAAAATTATTATGTATCTTCATGTTATTCTTTAGGCAAAAATCTATTATTAGTCTCTCTCCATTCGGAGAAGTTGTCTCTCCTTCTTTACCTATTACTCCTGATGTTTCTACATGTTGCCTACTCTAGCGTATAAATCTCCTAAAACCATTGATTCCTGTTTGGGTTTGAGATTCTCTGCAGCTATTTGTAAATCATTTTCGAAGATATCTTTTCCTTCTTTGGTGGCATCTTTGTTTGGTCCAGAAGCTATGAATAATATAATTTCTCTTTCTTTTGGTTTAATATTTACCTCTAATAGCCGTGGGCTTACAAATTTCCAACTTTCTAGTAGCATTTCTTGCCTTTTATGCATTAGGAGGCCTACTCCTGCTCTAGCTCTATCTTTGATATCTACTCCTGAGAAGATTAAAGTATGATTTGGTCCTACAATTTCTATTCCTTGTCCTTTTTTCTTTGTTTCTGTAATAGCCAAAATGTCTACTTTGAAATTTTCCATTTCTTCAGCTAATTCAATTGCCATAACGTTCCATGTTAAAAAAATCAGTCCATGTTCTTTTCCAGAGTCGTCTTCAAAAGTTCAAGCCGGATATATCATTGTATATATTACTTTGAATCAGGTTGTTTTGGATAAGCAGGGGGATTAGCCCACTGTACCCTAGGTAGATTGTGGGGCTGCCACCTTGAGGCCCCCTACCAGGCCTTGTTATTTTCTGTCAGGGTTAACTCCCTTAGCCTTTAGTCACTCAAGACCAGCATGCAAGGTAGCAGGTTGTTATTTTCTGTCAGGGTTAACTCCCTTAGCCTTTAGTCACTCAAGACCAGCATGCAAGGTAGCAGGTTGTTATTTTCTGTCAGGGTTAACTCCCTTAGCCTTTGAGCAGTCAAGACCAGCCTGCAAGGCAGCAGGTTGTTTCTGTCAGCATTAACTCCCTTAGCCTTTGGTCAGTCAAGACCTGCCTGCAAGGCAGCAGGAGACTCTTGGAGGGCGGGATTATCTACTCCCCATACAGGTGCTTACCTGTCCACTGTTGGTGAAACTGTTACATGTATTCTCTCCATTACCTATCGTCCCCTTTTTGAAAAACAGCAATCATGTGACTAAATACTCATTCCTGGTTGGTTCTTCTAGGATATATGTGTGTCTAGTTTTGACAAGAAATGATATTGGATGTATTGCTTTTTTGAAAGTAAATGCGATGTTTAGAGCTAAATTAATATAGGATATAGCCAATTTTGAACAAAACGTATACAAACTGTTATTTTAGTTTTTATTTTAAAGCAATGTGCCTAATTCTGTCTTTAATCAATGTCGGCAATCAATTGGATTCTGGAAGTGAAAATGGGTGAAAGCTCTTCCAAGATTTGTAGATTCTTGATTTCGATGAGTAGAAATCAAAACATTTCACTCATAAATCTCTCTCTTTCTTATGGCTCCTTGGAGGAGCATAAGGCGTCCTGCCAACGTAACGTTCTCCATTCAACTCTGTCTTGGGCTATCGTCTGATTTTGTTCCATGACCTTCCTATTTCCTTTCCATTATTTTCTATTGTCCTTTGCCTTGTTCCTCCTGCACTTCTTTAGCCCTGAGGTGTCTGTGTCAAGGCTATGGCTGGGTGTTTCATACTTTTCATTCTGAGCACATGACCTATCCATTTCCATCTTCTCTTAAAGACTTTTGACACAATATTATTTATTCCAGTTCTTGCTGCAATCCCTCTATTGGAAATTATATCCTTCTATTTTATGTGGAGTATTCTTCTGAGATATCTTCCTTCAAAACCTCTCAACTTGCTCTCTATACGTTTATTGGTTCTCCAATACAGTAGGGCTGAGCGAACACTGTAATGGTATCATTTCAATTTCGTTTTGGCTGAGTAGCTCTGGAATTCTGAAGCGGCTGATGCTATTCTTGTGACTATTTCTTTTCCCATGTTACTTTCTGCTGTTACTATGCTGCCAAGGTATTTGAACTTATTTACTTTCTCCAGGTCTTTTTCATTGACAAGTGTTTTTGTCTTGGTGTTCAGTTTCAGGATTTTAGTTCTAGACTCACTCATCTTTAACTTAACCCAACAGACTTCGCTGCTTTTTCTACTTCATAGATTTTTCCCTGGATGTCTTACTTACAAATAATATAAAGAAATGGAAATAACACAAACACATCTCTACAAAGCCTATGTAACACGTATTTGAGGTAAAAATAATCACAACAAAGAATACAGGTAAAAATAGATAATTTATTTATATCTTTCTTCTTTTTTCACACTTTTTCCTTTTGATTTAGATCTAGATCTTGTTCGCAAAACTTGAGCCCGCATTTTTTCTTTTTTCTTCTCATGATCATTTTCCTGTATAATAAAGACAAAAAAAAAACAAACAAAAAAAAAGTAAGAATTAATCATAAAATTTTAAGTAAAGAGAACATTTCAACAGAAATCTTATTTAATATGGCCACAGTAGTAGTAGTAGTAGTAGTAGTAGTAGAAAACACTGCAGATATACTATTTGCCACCTTACAAATGTATTAATACTATTAATTAACACTTTCTATACCAGCTGTTTTCACACCTTTGTACTTCATGTTACCAGCTGTTAAGGACCCTTGTACCCTCCCATTACTAGTTGTTTTGGGAATGTTTTAAAAAATAGGGTAGGTTTAAGAAAATAATTTGTACTAAATTAATGATTCGACAAAAGTTGCTGAAATTTTCAAATGTTATCCAATAGTGGATGGGTGCATTCTAAACAGGTGCGTAGACGGATTGGTCACGTGATCATAGCGGTCAAAGTGGATTTCTGAGCTATAAACAGAAAATACAGGTGTTTGTGGAACAAAAGAACTATTTTTTATTTTTTTACAACAGTAGAATGCTGAAAAAAGGTCTCAAGAGCAAAGAATGACTCACACTCACAACATCCACTATTCATTTTAGGTGTTCGATAAAATTTGTATGACAATATGACACGACACTCAAACCCTGCTGTGCCCCCAACAGTTGTGCAGTTGGGAACTTGGCATTATAAATCCCGGACAGAAAATAACAACCTGCTGCCTTGCAGGCTGGTCTTTATTGACAGGCCAAGGGAGTTGTCCCTGACAGAAAATTACAAACAAGACCCGGTAGGCGGCCCCAAAGTGGCAGCCCCACCATCTACCTAGAATACAGTGGGATAATCACCTGCTTACTCAAAACTAAAAAAATCAGAAAATTAATGTGAGATAACTGGATTGAACTTTCGAAGATGACCCTGGAATCAAACATGGACTGTGATTTTTGATTTTGGAACATGGAATGTGAGGGCAATAAATGGAAAAGAGTAAGAATTAGCTGAAGAAATGGAAAAATTCAAAGTAGACATTTTGGCCATCATCACAGAAACAAAGAAAAAAGGACAGGGAATAGAAAATGTAGGACCAAATCATATTTTTATCTTCTCAGGAGTAGATGTCAAAGATAGAGCTAGAGCAGGAGTAGGCCTTCTAATGCATAAAAGGCAAGAACAGCTACAAGAAAGTTGGAATACCCTACGGCTATTAGAGGTAAACATTAAACCAAAAGGAAGAGAAATTAAATTATTAATAGCTTATGGACCAAACGAAGATGCCACCAAAGAAGAAAAAGATATCTTTAAAAACAATTTAAAATAACTGCAGAAAATCTCAAACAGGAATAAATGGTTTTAGAAGATTTATACTTGCCAGAGTATGCAGCAATGTAGAAACATCAGGAGGATTAATAGATATAGAAAGAGAGACAATAACTTCTCCAAATGGAGAAAGACTACTAGATTTTTGCCTAAAGAGTAACATGAAAGTAGTCAACACCTTTTCCACACATAAAAGATATCCACAAATATACAAGAGTAAATGAAGACAGAAGTGAAAAGTCAATGATAGACAACACAATAGTTAGCAGCTCCCTTTTTTACAGTACATTAGATGCCAAGAGTAAACAGAGGAGCTGAAATATTTAGTGATCATCACCTAGTGATTGCCAAAATGAGATTATTGACTGCGGCAAGCAAACAGAAAAGGATAGAAATAGAAAATAAAGCTACTGAGCTCAAAATAGAAGAACTAAATAAACCAATAGTAAAACAGATATACCAATCTAGGATAAAACGATTTATCAGTAAAAGACAGATTGATCTGAATAACATGATAGAAGAAATGTGGCAAATGTATAAAGAAAACACTCCTCAGTTGTACTAAAGAGGTCTGTGGTAATAAACGAATTGAATGAAATAGGAAAAGAACAGCATTGGGGAATGAGAATGTCAAAACTAAGATCAAAGAAGAGAAAGATGCCTGGAAGAAATACTTGCAAACAAAGAGACCAGAGGATAGGATAGTTTATGTGAATAAAAGAACTATCACCAAAGAGGAAGTGAGGAATGCAAAACAGGAACAATGGGAAGAGTTTGGACAAAGACTTCAAGAAAGCTACAAAGGAAATCAAAAGCTGTTCTGGGAGCAATGAAGAGCATGGGAAAAACCAAAGCATGCCCAATACGACCAAGTTAAAAATGTCAAAGAAGTAATAATGAAAGAAGATAGCGAAATCATGGAAACACAGAGAAAGTATTTTCAGCAATTACATAATCCCTCCAGAACATATGAAACAAGGAGTACAGATCAATCAGTAAGAATTTTAAGTAATCCAGATGAAACAGCTGAAGATGTACATATATCAAAACTTTATGAAAAGTGAAATTAGGAAAGGCCCCAGGAGCAGATCAGGGAGCAGATCAAGGATATCACTATTTAGAATTCCAGGAAAGCTTATACTTGGATACTACAAATAAAGTGGTTAGGCTGCCAGAATGAGGATCATGAGGTCCTGAGGTCAAGTCCTAGCAAAACTAGGTCCGACGTTGTGTTCTTTTGGGAAGGCGCTTAACACGCATTTCCCCACTCTACCCAGGTGCAAAATGGGTACCTGCACTAGCTTGGGAGAAAAAACAACGTCAGACTAGCGTCCTGGCCAGGAGGGTAGTATTGTTACCTGTTCGGCTTAACAATATAGAAACCGGGATAAGCTCCGGCTCTATGGGCTGTAAAAGCCTTGATGGAATTTTAATTACTATCAATAAGACTACGGAAAAGAGTAAAGGATCAGATTGAAGAACATCAGAGTGGATTTACACCAGGTCGAAGTGTACAAGACCACATGGTTATAATTAGACAGATAATAGAAAAATTCCTTGGAGAGAAACATTTTGCATCTCTGTATTATTGACTTGGAAAAGGCATTTGACACTGTGAGGAGAGACAAACTATGGCATTATTTTAACCCATTGCTTCCCAATGTGCCCGATTGCGATCGCGAAAATCCAACATCGGCGTTTTCAATGCGCCCAAAATACACCCGACCCACTTGTTCGTTTAATCCTGCATTTCACCACTCACAGGAGGGCTTAAGTACCTCAACTGTTGAGGGAAAACCAAAATCCTTGGTCCCCGGCAAATCAGGGAAAAATTATACAATCCACTAAGACTTCCGATTAGAGAGGTTTCCACTGTATAACCATTTAGGAAAGGCATTTATAGGTAAACGAAAATTGTCAACAAAAACCAACATTGGCAGGATACAACACAGTTTATTGTCCTACTCTCCTTTATGGCAGTGCAATCTGGACCTTAGACAGTATAGTACAAGCAGCTGAAATGAAATAACTAAGAAGAGAAGTAGGAAACTAAAAGAGACTAAATCAGAAACACAATGATAAGAGATCAAACCAAACAGATGGCATAAAAACTAAGATAGAAATAAATCAACTCAGATGGTTGGGGTATGTAAACAAATGAAATAATAAGAGAATTGCTAATCAGTATACAATTCTAAAACCCAAGGGTGGGAAGAAGATGTAAAGAGGCATTAAAGCAAAGAAATTTAACTTTCATGGAAGGAAACAGAAAATTCCAGGACAGGGCAGCCTGAAGAAAGATCATTTCGGGCATCTAAACCCATACACCGAAAGGAAGAATGAGAGCTGATAAAGAAAGAAAGAAATGAATGTTTATGTATGTACAAGAAGAGATAATCTTGGGAGAAAGGGGCCAATATCACTGGCATTGCTGAATAATTATAATCAAGAGCAAACTTGAGAAAACAGTAACAGTATAGTTAATTAATTATTGAATAACAAAGTCTAGTAGTAATCATACCCTCTCTTCCAAGAGCTCTGCGATATCTTTTCCTTCTTTCAAGGCAATAAGGAGTTGTGTGTTTACTTCCTCTGAAGGCAATAGCTGCCAAGGCTCCAATCTGCTATCAAATGAGAAGGGAAACATCTCTTGCTGAGAAATATAAGTGTGATAAAGAAAACATATTACTATTCATCCATTTTAACATTGAATATTAAGAATATATCAGATTGTATTTCATGCTACCATGTACACTCTGTCATGTGAGAATTAAGGAAAACATAATATTATAGTTATAGGCCTACTTCCTCTTACTTTGCAAACTTTCCAGAAATTTTAAAAGTTAATCAAGACACGACCGTATAAAAGCAAAATGCATATAATATCAATGGCATGAAAACAATAAAGAGATAAGCCTAATTAGAACTAGAACTAACCTCCTTGGTTTCACTTTTACATATTGTCGTGGTTTTGAAGATCTCAGATACATCACTGAATCCTACAAAGAAAACACAAAGATAAAGAAGCGCAAACTACAAAATTTCCCTCAAAATAAAATAGAGGCTTGGCAATAAAAATTCTGGCGATAATCTTGACAACTATACATGCTAAATAATGCTAGAATAAAAATAAAATAAAAAAATCACAAAACACTACACATTGTATATGGTTACATAACTTGAAGAATGAAAAGACAATGTTTGCCTCACATGTTGCAATTCAAAGATGTTGATAAATTCTCTTTTGTTCTTGAAGTAAATGACTCTTCAGTGTAGTGATGTTTTTAACACAAAATTCTTAGGCAGGGATTATGACACAAGAACGAATAATTATGGCATAAAAGATGAGATCCATATGGAACCCAAATATAAAAATAGGGTAGAATGAATGTCTTCCCGTACAATTGTGTAGAGGTCCATTTAGTTCCCTGACAAATGGATCGTTAGAGCAAAAGTATACACACAAAAAGGGTTGACAATTACTGAGAATTTTTGTTAATAATAAGTAATGATTTCAATTTCATATCAATAAACTGTAATACTAACTCAGCTGAATAGATGACTCCTCTTTTGGAGGACCAGTATCTGATTCCAGTGGTGTTTCGTGAGAACTGAATTTTGAGAGACATTTACGAACTCTTTTACGGCCTGCTTTATGTACTCTTTGAGGAGGCTCTTTCAAACAAAAGTGTTCATTGTCATTGTTCAATAACATGCAGTCACTGTCCATTCTCTCTGCAAAAGGAAATTGCTGGTAAAACAGGTCACCAAAGCAGTCCATCTGCAGTAAAATAGTTAAAAGCATAGACACTTTTGAATAAACGATCAATTCAACGGACATTTTCATCACGCCTTTAATCAACAAACAAATCAAGTAAAAGTCAAAGGCATTTTCAGTTTCAATTGAACAAAACACAAATAATTTCATTTTCTCTCCATGCTTTTTATCTCAACATCTTTAACGTACATGTATATGGCCTGTATTTATTACGTATGGACATTTTGAATACTCCCTCACACAGAAAACAAGAAATGACAAAATGACCAGCCAAAACAGTGACAAACAAAATAAAAATAAAAACTACCAATGAAAAAACCCAACCCATAATATCCCTCCCACTCCCCCACAAATAACATGTCCTTTGGAGAAAAACAGATGTTAGGTAAGTGAGCACACAGTAGTGTGTCTAGATACCAACTATAATACAAATCTTTATCAGAGATTCAAATGAGTTTTGAGGTGACTAAAAACTAAAGAATTCAAGAACATGATTAAAGCAGTTTTGCTAAATAATTCTCACTGTATTTTGGATATGAATCAGATCGCAGTCTATAACTTCACCTGATAAACAGAAAATGCCCGCTGTCGTGGATTGTGTTCGTTTATGACGGTCATCCCAGTCATTGACATTTGAAATCGCTTGTCAAGGTCACACCAGTCGATGCCCATAGATTGAGATTCCTCTTTAAAAACGGCCCTTTGATATAAATAAAACATCAAATCCCATGAACATGACTAGTTTAATTTCTTAGTGAAAAATGAGTCATGAATAAGTTAAATAATTGCGTCAGGGGAGGGAAAGTTTACCAAAATGGAAAACAACCGAGATGGTTGGGTGGGGGTGGGAAGGAAGAGAGAGAGAGAGAGTGAGAGAGAGAGAGAGAGAGAGAGAGAGAGAGAGAGAGAGAGAGAGAGAGAGAGAGAGATAGAGAGAGAGAGAGAGAGAGAGAGAGAGAGAGAGAGAGAGAGAGAGAGAGAGAGAGAGAGAGAGAGAAAGAACGAGAGAAAGTAAATTCTACAGTTTGACTACCTTGCCTCATCTATTTTATTTATAGAGCAAATGGGCTGCTTGCTACTGATAACAATTAAGAAAATAAAAAGGAATGTTAATCCATTTACTCTTATTTGATGTTTATCACATAAATGATGCATAACATAATTGAAATACTGGACGAGATATAACTGACAGTGAGTGTGATAGCATTAATTCTAACTTATATGCATCACTCTTGATACTGAAGGAAGTTATATATCATAATAAATCTTTTATAAAGCCTACATTTACATTTCAAAGCAAAGTCAGTGATTTCAATAAACCATGGCCCTTTAACGTCTAGACTTACTTCTACATCACAATTGGTTCAAATAAAAGAGGTGATGACTGATGTAGATTTTGGGTAAGACTAGAGATTAAACAGGAACACTTTCCTCAAAAGTTTCCTAACATATCCTGTAATGCAACTTTGGCAGTCATGGGTAAGCAAGGCAGATAAATTCAGGCATTGGTAACGTCAACATTCATACGTTGTATAACAAATTGATGATGGAGAAAGGTACTTGAACTTGCAACTGGCCTTGCTCTAACAGAGGGCATGCCTTTGTCACTACCTGAACAGTGGCAATGTTACAGTCTGCTTGTCTTCTGGCCTGCTTCTGTGATAAAGATAAAAATGGATTTATAGTCTGTATCCCGCACAAGTGCCGGTTCATCACCTGTACACCATCTATCCCCCTGCAGCCATTTCATTCAAAGTCCTTCTCGACTCCCCGAGGAGCATATAGTACAGCAACCTGTTAGGCACTTTGCACTAACCTTCTGACAAGATCTTTCTTTACCTATAGCTGGGTGCTCATGTGCACTTGAGTCAAATGAGGAAAGCAGAGTGAAGCACCTTTCCTATGAGTGCAACATTGTGAAAAAACGCCTTGGCCAGCCATGGGGTTTGAATCAGTGTCATCATGATTACAAACTCACAACACTACGGTTCGCCACCACCACACCTCTGATGTGATGATTCATAGGTTGTATGTATGGCCATACCCTGGTCTGCTCTGACACAAAACATGCGTTCGTACACTGTCAGGCCAGTGGCAGCATTACATGCTGCCTGTCTTCTCCTATGATGTGATGATGTAATGTATATTATTATGTCCACAGTGTGAGTCGATACCACTTGGCATGCATCTACTAGTGCTGACACTGTCTGAAAATAGCACATTGGCCTACAGCTGGTTTTGTGATTTAACGAAAAAGCTCACAGACAGCGTAGAGCTAGCTCTGGTGTAGTGTGTAACAAGGGAGAGTAAGAGAGTTTCTGCTAGAGCAGTTTGCAGTGTGCTAAGGGACAAGTAATTGATATTCACCTCGAGTTTCCAGCTAGCCATGGTAAAACTTTGCTTATTGGAGGAGAATCATGGTTAAGAGACACTTGTAGACAAAGTATTTCCGTCGGTTGTTGTGTACCCACAAAAACAATTGCCTCTGATTTAAACTCATTATAATTCGTAGAAAACTTTGTAAAATGGAGCATTTGAGGATGTAACATTCTCTCCAGGTGCCACTGAAATACCTGAAATTTGAAAGAAAAATGAACTTTGCCTAAAAAAGTGTTCACAGTTATCTATAGGATTAAAATGGTATGAAGTATCACAGAAGTTGACAAGTCCTTTTTATCGGTATTATTTGTTTTTATGAAAAAATGCTGGGCAGTGGACAGGTAAGCACCTGTACGGGGAGTAGATGATCCCGCCCTCCACGAGTCTCCTCCTGCCTTGCAGGCAAGTCTTGGCTGACCAAAGGCTAAGGGAGTTAACCTGACAGAAAACAACCTGCTGCCTTGCAAGCCGGTCTTGACTGCCCAAAGGCTAAGGGAGTTAACCCTGACAGAAAATAACAAGGCCTGGTAGGGGCCTCAAGGTGACAGCCCCACCATCTACCTAGGGTACAGTGGGCTAATCCCCTGCTTATCCAAAACCAAACTGATTCAGAGAAATAAATGCAATATACCCGGCTTGACCTTTCAACAACGAACATGGAAACGAACACGGACTATGATTTTTGGAACATAGAATGTAAAGGCAATAAATCGAAAAGAGTTAGAATTAGTTGAAGAAATGGAAAAATTCAAAGTAGACATTTTGGTCATTACAGAAACAAAGAAAAAAAGACAAGGAATAGAAAATGTAGGACCAAATCATATTTTAATATTCTAAGGAGTAGATGTCAAAGATAGAGCTAGAGCAGAAGTAGGCCTCCTGGTGTATAAAAGGCATGAAAAGCTACAAGAAAGTTGGAAATTTATAAGCCCACGGCTATTAGAGGTAAATATTAAACCAAAGGAAGAGAAATTAAATTATTAATAGCTTATGGACCAAATGAAGATGCCACCAAAGAAGAAAAAAGATATCTTCGAAAACAATTAACAAACAGGTGCAGAGAATCTTAAACCCAAACAGGAATTAATGGTTTTAGGAGATTTAAACGCTAGAGTAGGCAACATGTAGAAACATCAGGAGTAATAGGTAAAGAAAGAGAGACAACTTCTCCAAATGGAGAGAGGCTAATAGATTTTTGCCTAAAGAATAACATGAAAATAGCCAACACCTTTTTGTTCTCATAAAGATATCCACAAATATACAAGAGTAAATGAAGACCGGTGTGAAAAGTCAATGATAGACTACATAATAGTTGGCAGTTCCTTTTTTTTACAGTACATTGAATGCATGAGTAAACAGAGGAGTAGAAATATTTAGTGATCATCACTTAGTGATTGCCAAAATGAGATTACTGGCTGAAGAAAACAATCAGAAAAAGAAAGAGAAGAAAGCAACTTAACTCAAAATAGAGGAACTAAATAAACCAATAGTAAAAAAGATATACCATACCAATCTAGGATAAAAAGATTTATCAGTGAAAGGCAGATGGATCTGAATGATAGCACAATAGAAGAAAAGTGGCAAATGTATAAAGAAACACTCCTCACTTGTAGTGAAGAGGTCTGTGGTAGGAAACAAATTAAAGGAGATAGGAAAAGAACGGCATGGTGGAATGAGAATGTCAAGACTAAGACCAAAGAAAAGAAGGATGCCTGGAAGAAATACTTCCAAACCAGAGGATAGGATAGATTACGTAAATAAAAGAACTATCGCCAAAGAGGAAGTGAGGGAAGCAAAACAGGAACAATGAGAAGAGTTTGAATAAAGACTTCAAAAGAAAGCTACAAAGGAAATCAAAAGCTGTTGGGGGGGGAAATAAAGAGCATGAGAAAGATCAAGGCATGTCCAATATGACAAATTAAAAAGCCAAAGGAGAAATAATGAAAGAAGACAGCCAAATCATGGAAACAGGAGAAAGTATCTTCAACAATTACATAATCCTTCCAGAACACATGAAACAAAGAGTAAAGATCAATTAGTAAGAGTAGCCAGTAATCCAGAGGAGACAGCTGAAGATGTAGATATCTCAATGGAAGAAGTCCAAACAGCTATAAGAAAAGTTAAATTAGGAAAAGCCCCAGGAGCAGATCAGGTTTATCCAGAAATGATTAAAAACCAAGGGGGAGAGAGGCAGACATGGAAGTCCAACCAGGTGCCAGACGACTGGAAAAAGGGAACAGTAGTACCAATACATAAGAAAGGATCAACTATGGAATGCTCAAAGTATAGAGGGATGTCACTACTTTGTGTAACAGGAAAAATGTATGCCAGGATACTGGAAATGCGATTAAGGAAAAGAGTAGAGGATCAGATTGAAGAACATCAGAGTGGGTTTAGACCAGGAAGAAGTGTACAAGACCACATATTTACAATTAGACAAATAATAGAAACATTCCTTGAGAGAAACATTGACTTGCACCTGTGTTTTATAGATTTAGAAAAGGCATTTGACACTGTGAGGAGGGACGAACTATGGCATTCTTTAAAAGAATACAATGTGGAGCAAAATTTAACAGAAGGCATTAAATTTTTTACAATAAACCGACATGTGCAGTGAGAGTAGCTGGAAACATATCTACAGAATCTAATGTAGATATAGGAGTAAGACAAGGTTGTATCCTAAGTCCTCTTTCGTTTATCACATTTATGGATTCAGTTGCAAAGGCATCCTCAAATATCAAGAAAATGAATGTAGGTATGTGGAAGCTCAAACCAGTAAATGCTTTCATTTGCCGGTGATTTAGTTCTGTCTGGGAAAGTGACCTTTAGTCGAATCTCAACATTATGAACAATGAACTAAATAAAAGAGGAATGAGAGTAAATGCAAAGAAAACCAAAACAATGCTAGTAACTAAGGAAGCTAAAACACAAAATCTTAAATTGGGCACAGAGAATTTAAAACAAGTTCAAAGCTACAACTACCTAGAAGTAATGATTAACTCAGAAGGAAAACTAAGAGAAGAAATCAGCCAGAGAATCAAAAGGCAAGTGCAATATATAACCATCTAGGAAAGGCATTTGTAGGTAAGCAAGAATTGTCAACAAAAACCAAAACGGCAGTATACAACACAGTTTATTGTCCTACTCTCCTCTATGGCAGTGAAGCTTGGACCTTAGACAGTAGAGAATACAATAGGGTACAGGCAGCTGAAATGAAATATCTAAGAAGAGTAGTAGAGAAAACTAAGAGAGACGAAATTAGAAACACAACAATAAGAGATCAAATAAAAGTAGATGGCATAAAAACTAAGATAGAAATAAATCAATTGAGATGGTTTGGGCATGTAAATAGAATGAATGACAATAGAATAGCTAAATCATTATACAGTGCTAAAGCCCAAGGTAAAAGGCCAAAAGGCAGACCTCTGAGAAAGTTGGAAGAAGATATAAAAGAAGCATTGAAGCACAGAAATTTAACTTTTTTGGAAGGAAACAGAAAATGCCAGCACAGGGCATCCTGGAGAAAGATCATCTCGTGCATCTGAACCCATACACCGAAAGATAGAATGGGAACTGATAAAGAAAGAAAGAAAGATGAAATAATGTCTCATCACTTCCAAGATATTAAAGGATCAGATACAAGAACACTTAACCTTGATGGGAAGATAATTCTTTATATCAGCACTATTAGACAGTAGTGACTGGATTGGTAATTTGTTATAAGAAAAAACTCCAATGGAAACGTTCCTCAAACTTGCTGGTTTGTAACTGCAAATATTTCCGTACACTCTGATATCTATCCACAAACGTAAAAGTTAAGAAGAGTGTCATGAGAACTTATGTGAAAATGTTGAGCATAACAGATTTTCATGAGTATGACATAGGTACTCCTTTCCAACATCTAGGTTCAAATAGATATGTATGCATTACATATCAAATAGGCAAATTTGTAGTACTTACCTGGGAGCATGGGAAATCTTTGATCCATCATAAAAACAGTAGAATCTGTACCAATAATATGATATGGAAAGTCCATGGGAATGGCTGACATAACCAATTCGTTCTTGACAAGCAAAGGTGATAAAGTAAATAAGTCAGTTCTTTCTGAAAAGAATCCTTTTGAAAGAAAAAAGAAAACCATTAGATTAATTACAGATTAATGAAAATGTATCCAAAGATATCGTTCTGATCAAAACCAATTATGCGCCACAGACCACATTTCACGTCTTTACAGGAGAGTAAATTTGAAAAACAATTTTTCTCAATCATATAGAAAAAAACTTTAAAAAAAATGTTTAAAAAAATAAAAATATTAATATACATATCTACTTTAACCCTAATGTTGTATATTTGCTAATTGTCTATCTTCTTTCTAATGGGACATGGATCATTCAAACTCCGAGGGAGTCCTTGGAACGGCGACAAATTTGCATACGGTCTCAGCTGGCTTCTGGGTCAGTTGTGGGTCTTGTGGATAAATTCATCTTTGGCGATCGGGTGAGCCCCATTAATTACATTGGGTAAACGGGCTACCCTATCAATGCGGCTTCGTTTAGCTCCTTCTTGTCTATCAATTTATGCTTAGCAACCACTCTCCCTCCCAAAAAAATAATTTATTACGATGTGGCACATGTTATTTCATTGAAGACGTGGTGGTATCTTTATAAGTACACTCAAAAACGCTAAGCCGAAATTCATCGGACTAGAGATTTTTTCGTATTAACATTAAGCTTTTTTTTGGCAGAAAGACAATATCAATGATAGTGATAGTGGAAAACATGTGTTGTTTGGTGTCTTGGCCAACACAAGCACAGACAGTACATATTGCTCTTCTAGTGTAATAGGTAATACGTTGTATGTCCACAAAAACGCCCGGAAAAGAGTTGTAAGCAGTTTTGCTTTTCCTCCCAGTAAGTTCTAGTGTGGATTATCAACAACAACAAAAATGAGCCGTCTGAGAATCAGGAAATTAGTTAAGACTTATGGTAAATTTTGGATTAAATTAGAGTGAAATTTTAGATTACGGGGAGGAAATTTATTTAAAGAAAAAATTAGGGCGTGGCAAATCTTTTGAAGTAACATATGTTTCAGACATAGGATTTGTCAGACAAAACGTTTATTCACACATACTATCCGTAATTAATTTTTTTGCCCACTTCAGCTTTTTATTACAGGGTTGTACGAGAAGGGAAAAAACATCATTCAGACAGCCAAGGCCTGGATTAAGTCTGTTTCAAGGGTTCTCTCAGAACTCAAACGTCCCATGCCTAATACCCCAAGACAAGACAGAAAAACATTATCAACAATCTAATTCTCTCAAAGTCACACTATAGATAGAGATTGCTCAATATGGTGAGCACTGACCACCTATGATTATACCCCTTTGATGACAGACAGTTAAAGTTGCAGTAGTGATTGCCTAAATGCCCGCCGCCATAATACCCGTTTTGCCTAAATGCCCGCAATCTCAGTGAAACCAATTTTTTTCTATATAAATTGCCCCTCTAAATACCCGTTTCAAAACCAAGATTTTTGCCTACATGCCTAGTCTCAACGACAACTGCAGGTATCACCTTCTCCAAATTGTCATAAAATATGTTCATAATTGATAAAAATCATATATTCATGTTATCCTAACGCTAATATGGCTTATGCCCGTGAACAATGTGCCATGCAATGTATCCACCCTGATTACCTATCCATTGCAATGTAATAAAAGATGACCAGTCTTCTCTTCATAACTCCACCTACTGTACCCCACATTGGACCACTGGTTTGTCATTGTGAAATTATAATTGAACAATCTCCCGGACTCCGCCCACGGGTCTTTCTTCATTTCATAAGTGGCATGCAATCACCTGGCGTTTTTGATAGACTGGGCACTCATCGCGATCAAGGGACAAGGTGTGACCAGTTTTATTGCTTCCCTGTCAGGCATTGACCATATCCATTCTGCCTTTGGGTCTTTGTGGCAAACGATGGTCAACAGACCAGATAAAATAGAATGGGGCATTGGAATTCGGTTGTGTAAAGAAAGCCTGGTTTATTAAAATTACAAACACGGGAGGCAAAATGTTGAATATCTACACCATGCTTGATGAACTCACTTGCTGATCAGCACCCCCCCCCACCAAATTGATGCTCCTGACCTATTTTAGCCTAAATGCCCATTTTCTCTACTTCCCAAGCACCAGGCGTTTAGGCAGTCACTATTGTATTAGATGAATGTAAGCAAGTGGCACGTGGCTATTTCCGGTCTTTAAAAGCAAGTAAATTTGATTCTAATAAGCAGTTAGTTTGTACTGTTTAAGACTTAATCATTATTTGGAGGGATAACATATGCTAAATTTGATGAGGTTAGGGGGGGGGTGGAGAGAGAATAAAAACATAATTTACTCGATGATCAAACAATTCAACAGATGTACTGTCAGCTATCACAATCTGTCGAGGATGTCCTGCAAAATACGAAGAAGTCCATCTGTCCTGACATTCAAATCTTTGCATTTTTGCAAGATGGCGACATTTACTGAGAAATATGATGATATTTGAAAGAACATCAGAGATAACAAAGGTATGGTACATAAAACATGGAACTTTAAGCTGAAGTATGTCTTCATAGTCTTAATAATACTGGTTTAAACTTTAAAGCCTTCCACATTTAATTAAAAGTAAAAAAAGAAAAAGAAAAAGTCCTATATTCTGATGATAAAATGCAAAGTGTTAGTACGACATCATACTAAAGATGAAATACAGATTTTTCTTTTCTATATCTAGGGATGACAATTCCCTGTGACGTGGTACTAAACAAAGCAAACCTTTCAAAATGTTAACACCACCAAAATGGACCATAGAGAGGCATACTTTAAATGGAGAAATAAAAAGCATGTGCAAGAGAATGACACCTAACAAAACCAATATGAGGCATCATACTCACTCTGTATTGATATCCCAGAGAGTTACAGTTCCTGATTTTTCAGAAAGCAGAATCTCATTGGCAAGGAAAGAACTGATGAAGACATTAATTATAAAATTAAGAACCACTTTATGTGTTTCCTCAGAGAAAAGTAATCAATTAATTAATAATTCAAATAGTTTACCAGGAACACAATTTCTAATAGTCCCTGAAATAGACAATTTTAACCACTACAATTGAACTCAACATGTCTACATAAGCTGAAAAAAAAATTGTTTATCATATGGTTGCAATAAATACGTCACCATCTTGGCTTTTCATTACGAAACTATGGTCAACTTCAATTCACAGAGGCTTTTTAGTTTTTAACAGATATGATCGTAACTTTGCACACACATTATTTGGAGCAGTATGTAGCTTAGCTGATTGGAATTTTTGATAAATGCAACAGTTTTGATTTCATGAATTTATTGAAAATGTATACAGTTTTTCCATTTTTGGCAAATTTCATCACATATAAATTATTTATGCAAAAATTTGAAATGATATCGAAAATTGCTATTCTATTGATACTATATAGGCTACTAAATTTTGGGTAATCAGACTAGAACTAAAAAGAAGTTGATAAATCATTGTTAAACAGTAACATTGTGAGAGGCTCTTAACTTCTTCTTTTTCGACCCTGTTTCAATTGCCCCAGCTGCTTCATACTCATGCTGGGTGGCACGTTTCGATGAGGTGTGTAGATTATGTCATATAAATTCCGGGCAATCTACGGCAATATTCAGGGCAAATCATCAGAAGCAGATTTTTAAGAAAGCAAACATCATCATGATTAAAACTAATACCAACTTACGATACTTTAGACAATTTTTTTGGCTTTTATGGTGTTGAAGGTTTGGCTCATGTAGCTTCTACTTCTAAAAAAAATGGTATAAATTCAAAGAATCGATACTGAGCCTCTTTAATGGTATGATTGTGAAGGGAACGAACAGCTCCATGCAATTATTCCAAAAACTAAATTTGTCCCATTTTGTAACAGCCAGGGGATCTTTAATGCGCATAGTGTTGTGATCTGCACACAAGGCCTCCTTGTTATTGTCCATTTCTGATGGGACTAGGTGTCGATTCACCTACCGATTTTACTAGAAGAAATTTGAGAAAATTGTTCAACTGTCGGCGGGGCTTGAACCTGTGACCTATGGGCTGAGAAGCCTTGCCTCTGGCTACCGAGTCCCCCTAAAGGCGTTGGATCTGAACCGCAGCGTTGTGAGCTGGTAATCATGACAACACTGGTTTGAGCCCCACGGCTGGCACAGGTGGGTTTTTTCCACAGCGTTGTACTCTTAGGAAAGGTACTTCCCTCTACTTTCCTCACTTGACTCAGATGTGAATGAGTACCCAGGTATAGGTAGAGAAAAGCATTAACAGGCTTGCGTACTGTATGCTCCCCTTGGGAGTTGAGAAGGAGTTTGAATGAAATGGCCTACTGGGGGATAAATGATGTACAGTCGGTGAGCCTGCACTTGTGCAGGGATACGGACTATAAATCCGTCTTAATCTTTATAGTCAGCAGAGTTAACAATGCTGAAATAAGTTACAAAATAAACAGAATTGCCTAGGCTAACTCTCCAAGTTACTAAGCATAGTTGGCTTAGGAAATTTGGTTATTTAGGACAGTATAATGACTCGTAAAAACAAAGGTTTTCAAGAAATCAATCATTCTTATTAACAATGCATTTATTCTTCTCAGTGAAAAATTTCAGGTGTCAATAATTTCTTTATCTTAGCTTATTAAAATTTATGTTGCTTTAGTTTTTTCTTCCATTCTTACCTAGGGCAGACATCACTCAAAGGACCCTGACGTGAAGGCACACTAGTTGCAATTGTCAGGGAATGTTCAAACGTATCATGTGCCAGCACAGTACATTTGTCTTTGTGTCTTGCACAAAGAATACCTACAGACAGAATAGATAAAAACACCTTCATGAAAATTCCTGAGCAAACTTTCATGGAAGCTTTAATAACAAAAAAAACAAAACATAAGCAACCCCCCCCCCCCCAAAAAAAAAAAAAACAACAAAAACAACAACAAACAAACAAAAAACCAACCCATAAAAAGACACACACCTGGCTGCTGCATAGATCTACTTACTGAATTTTCTCTTTGCTACAAATAACAATCTTGAATGAATTTGATCCATTATTGGGTAATTAAAAAAACCCCAAACGGACGGTTTGCATTGCAAGAGAGTACACGTATACTAAAAATACTCTTTGGCCAGTCTAACGGCTGACAAGAGGCAATTGCTCACAACACATAAGTATTGAATATATGAGTAGTTATAGAACAGTCAAGACCTAGAATGCGGTCAATGTAAACTCCCAAAAATCTGTTCCTAGACCCTTACTCTGATGTTAACACCCCCTCCCCTCCACACAAAAGAACAAAAAACAAAAAAACATCAACTTACTCAACAAAACTATAAAAGAAAACAAAAAAAACAAAAAAATTGATTGACAACATTACTTTCAACAACAAGGTGATCTCAAGTGAGTTGAGAGGAAATACCAAGATGAGAGACAAGAAGCAAGAAAATATTGATTGACTGTAGATTCATTCCTTTCAGATACAAGTGATCTCAGAGAGTGAGAGAAATACCAATCTCAGAGAGAGAGAGAGAGAGAGAGAGAGAGAGAGAGAGAGAGAGAGAGAGAGAGAGAGAGAGAGAGAGAGAGAGAGAGAGAGAGAGAGAGAGAGAGAGAGAGAGAGAGAGAGAGAGAGAGAGAGAGAGAGAGAGAGAGAGAGAGAGAGAGAGAGATATTTAAAAGAATGAAAGGAAAGAAAAAGGACCTACCAAAAGCATCTGCCAGCCACCAACACTTCAGAGAAAAACAAAACATGAAAAGAACAACAACAAAAAGAGAAGAGTGAATTTGTTAGACAAAGTTGACATCTCACAAAGAGTAGTTTTTTTCATGGATGCCTAATCCATACTACAGACACTAAACACAACCAACGAAAGCCAGTTAAATCCTCTTTTACTATTTCTTCACTAGTTACGCAAGTCAAAACAATGTGCCATATTACAATGGATACCTAGACACTGCCAGATGAGCTCACAAAAAAAGGTTTGAGTAAGCACCCGGAGTCTCTGTCATTGACCTTCGAAGAAGAGACGACAATCATCAAGGCAGCTGTCAGCAATCAATGGGGAGAAAATCATAACAGCTATAACCCCAAAGATGCCAGACACCAACTTGACAGAAAGTCCCAGGTCACACTATTCAGACTCAGGACTAGGCACAACCATCTCCATTAACATATGAATCACTATCTGAAAGTTGGGGAATCAGAAGGGTGTGAGTGTGGAGCGCCCCACTAAACATATTCTCTAGCAGTGTCCGTTCCCCACATCAGAGAACAGCGATCGGCCGGTAGAGGCTCCTCCGGACAAAAAGTTCTACGGCCCTATGGAGAGTCTGCAAAAGACTGTAATTCATGGAGACAATTTGCATCCTGATCTGACCCGCTGGCAGAGAGATCGAAGAAGAAGAAGAGTGAATAAAAATTCTTTTGGCCTGTCTCAGCCAACGACACAGGTTAAAACGAAATGTCGATTTTAACTCAGGAATGCCTCAGTACACATTTTCCTTATTTACTATGATGATAGGCCATACGGATGTGGAGTAATGAAATGAATCAGTTCTATTTTGACCTAAGTCTGACTTAGACATTTCTCCCTGGTGTGTGCATGCACACACGCACGGTTTGGCTTAGAGGAAATATTGGTAAAGAGACATATCATAGAGATATAAAAATGATTGACAAAACATGTAAAATATAACTAAATGACTAAAAGTTACAATCAATTGTAAAGGCCAAGGGGTGTTTTTATTTCATGTTCTTTGATCTTGAATTACCTTATAAAACAAGAAACATGGAAGGAGGAATTATTATATATGGGGATAAAACAGAAAAAGAAAACAAACCAGAACCTTTTTTGGACAAAGAAACTTGATATACAGGTTCTTCTAAGGAAACCTTTGTCGTCTTTTCTATATTTTGAAGATTTTCGTCCTCTGTGGAAACACTAGTCATGTCTACAACAGCTGTAAGGAAAATGAACACATTTTTTTAGTGAATCACAAATTCCTCTTGTTCTTTGATCTTAACAAATGTCCAAAGTAAAAGCCTCAAGGGGAAACTTGGGGGGGGGGGGGGGTGGTGAAAAAAAGAGGGGGAGGGGATGAAAAAAGAAAGTCATTTGAAATTAAAATACTTAAAACAATAAAGAAGAAAGATAGTAAGAAATTATCAAGGAAAGAAAGAAAGAAAGTAAGACAATAAAAAGGAAAGAAAAAACAAACAAATGAACCAAAATTTACTACAATGATTTTGTTGTATAATTATATCTGAATGCAGCATCATAAAAGGATCAATCATATTTCTTAAGAGCACATTATAAATCCAAGAAATTGAAATATATGCAAAGACAAACCATCGCAAAAATACATAATACTTTCTGAAACTGCTTGCTTTGTAACTGAAATGGAATTTTTATGCATGCCATCCCTGGCTTAAATAGTAAACATGCCAGCACACAGCTTAATTTCATATGTGAAAGTTGGACTATTGATAGGCCTACATTTACATTAAAGGTCTGTTCCCTTCCAGTAAAATGTAATAGTATTGAGACAGGATTGTTAACCATCTGATAAATTCTAAGAATACTTAAAGTGATGTTCACCTTAGACTGACAGAGAGAGAGAGAGAGAGAGAGAGAGAGAGAGAGAGAGAGAGAGAGAGAGAGAGAGAGAGAGAGAGAGAGAGAGAGAGAGAGAGAGAGAGAGAGAGAGAGAGAGAGACAGACAGACAGACAGACAGACAGACACAGAGAGAGAGACAGACACAGAGAGAGAGACAGACAGACACAGAGAGAGAGAGACAGACAAACAGACAGAAACAAAGGACAGGCTGACATACTGCTACAATTCACAAGAGTAAGAAGTCAGAGACAGAGCTTTGTCTCTATCAGTGCATTATCAGCCTTGCATTGTCCAGCATGAGTGAGGTTATTAATAACATGATTCTAGTTTCCAGCTTACATTAGTCATAGCACGCTCTATTTTGAATCAATAAAAAAATTTCTACATTCTCAGTATGGTTCAACTCCTCGGAAAGAGATAAATAAAAGTCATATTTGTCGGGCAAAGGATACGTATATCTCTGAAGTCTAATCCTCCAGCATGAAAGAGTATTGGTGATGATAATTCATCATTGATAGAGCAAAGAAGGCCTTTGTAAAAATCCCTGTTGAATCCTTTGATACACTGTGAATGAAATGATAAAAATATGACAAATTAATAGCAGAACCTGTTCCTGGTATAGCCGAGAGGAAAACCCTGTTAACATGAAAGTAAATTAAAGCAGAGTCGTTCTCTTAACTTCCTAAAAAATATAATACAGTTACCAGTTGTGCCTGTCAAATTAAAATCGAAGAATTTCCGGCTCTGCCTACGATCAAGGGAAGCATTAGTGCGCTCACAGAGGGTAGTTGGATTTGAGACCATGATGTCGTGAGTTCAAATCCTTGTTTTGCTGAGTCCAACATTGTATCTTTGGGAAAAACACATTGGATCAATGTTTCATCTTTTTACACGAGAGTAAACGGGTACCAGCTGTAGCTGAAGGCGATGAACGAGGACATGACATAAAAATTGAAGCCCCATTTTGATTTGATATATTTGATAATACCCACATCAACAACTACTGTGATCTTGAGTTATTTTTTGGTAGGATTAAGAACAATAATTCTGCCCAGACTGTCCTGCAAGCAGACAAGGGATCTTTAATGTGCACACAGTATTTTGATCTGCACACGGGGCCTCCAGGAGAGATACATACACACAAACTTAATTTTAACATAATTGACACATATATATAATTCATGCTTAGAAACAGTAAATAAGGCTGAGATCACATTTTAGAGGATTTTTACATTTGAGTTTTAGCGGATTTCCAAACCAGCACTTTAGCAGAATTCCTCTAGACATAGCAACAATTCTTATCTATGGTTAAAGAATACCGAAATAACAGATGTAACAATATATTCGTTTATCTCAAGACTGACTTGGGAATTGAATGACACAGTGTTATATTCCTGACAAGCATTAGAAATTAGAAGATTTGCTGACAAGGCTTGTAATGTTCATGATGTGTACATACATTTGCATTGTGTCCCATTTGAAGATAAGAGTAGTGATCATGTATAGTCTTCATCCAGCACGGTAAACTCTTTTTCAACCCTTCTATGGATTCCTTTAATGAAGGATCGTTGCATAGCTGATGGCAAGTAGAAAAATTATGGTCTTTGATTTTCTCCTGTAAATTGTGCAAAGTAGCCTTCCAATTTGCAAATTCCTCATTTCTTGAAACCTGCAAAAATAAATAATTTGAAAGACAATATATATATATATAATTGTCAAATACCATGACATGACCTGTAGCTGATCATCCAGTTTTAAAGATTAAATCAACTGTTGGCCTCAGAACGAGACAAGCTGAACAAAAACCATCAATATAACCTTACTAGGGATGAGTTACATTCATATGGATTGCCCTTACCTAAAAATCTTGTAATATCTTTTTATTAATGGCCTTTCCCGCAAGCATTTAACATGATTAAAATAAAAAAACTGAGGTTCTGTAATGTGTAAAAGAGGTGCCAGTCGTTCCCAAAGTTGACCAACGTTTTAATTCCAAGCCGAAAACAGATTTTTCACGGCCCTCCTGCCGACTCAACAGCGAAATAGGTAGCTTGATCTATTCAGACTCCGCGAAAGTAAAATTGGCGTGGAAAGCGATGGCAAACTACCAAAATCAGAAGTCTACTATGGCAAACTACCAAAATCAGAAGTCTACTCCTGACTACATATGCTCAATACTGTTAATGGGACATATTTTACTTTACTAATGTACAAAGGCAACTTACATTCCATCTTGATATTTGTACCTTTGCTGAGATCATTAAAGTCAACAACTCATCCACTGACTTATAGAGGTCCATGTAGTTGTCAAATCCGAGAATAAAGTCTCTGCTTTTGTCAGAATCTGAAAGCGTTATTAAAAATATTTGTGGAATTTGTTTTGTAAAGTCAAATATACAGGGTGATTCAACATGATTCATTCAGTATGAACTGATTATGACTCCCAAAAAAGTTACAGTAGCCTTATACACACTACATCAAACACAAGGTCATTACATCTAATTTCTATTACACACAATTTTGTTTGTCTGTGCATACAATTTTTATGCACAATAACAGGATAAACAAAATGGTGTTGTTTATGTTCCACAACATTTTATAAATGTTGAATGTGACTTTTTTTATCAATGTCCAACCGCATCTTCATTCTTGCCATACAACGCTCGAGTGTAGCCGGTGTCACATTTTGAATTGTCGCCTCAATGCAGACTTTCATCTCATCAATACTGTTGGAAAAGGTAGTACAGTAAGTACCGCTTAAATGCCCGGTACTTGGGAGGCAGAGAAAACGGGTATTTAGGTGAAACAGGCATTTATGGGAAAATCAGTCAGGGCAAAAAATCGGAGGTGATCAATGGACAGACAATGATAACCAGGTTGTTTGTTTTACGTAAAATTGAATGCAAGAGATAGGGACATCTGGAAACCATTAAGTTCTTTATCACTTAGGTGAAGAACATGTGGGCGGGTTGACCCTTACTCACACCGAAGACCTGAAGGCACAATGGACACGGCCAATGCGAAACATTAAGGGAAGAGTCATGGGCGGAATCTGGAAGACTGCTCAATTCTAGGTGCTAAGTGACAAACCAATGATCTCATGGGACAAAGACTGTGCGGTACAGTGGTGGAGTTAAGAAGAGGAGACTGGTCACTGGTCGTCTTTTATTACAGTACATTAGATGAGAATAAAAAAGACAATACATTGCATATTGTTGACAGCATTAATTTGCCATTGGATTACAATATAATAGGAATTTTAAAAACAAAATCAATCAGGGACGTACTTCATGATAATTTGAAGAAGATACTTGCAGTTGCCGTTGAGACCGAGCATTTAGGGGGAAATATTGGTTTTGAAAACAGGTATTCAGAATTCCAACAAGAAGAAATCACACACGTGAGATCGGGTGATCTTTGAGCTTAACTTTCAGGCACACTTTGGGTCCACTGCATCCAATCCAGCAACGAGACATTGCTCAGTTACCTTCCTTGACAGGATTTTCAACATGATGGTCTTGGGTATTATTATTAATATTGACTGACGTATGCAGGTGTAGTTGTTTTTTTGTGTTTTTCTTGTTTTTATTACGTGTAAGTACATGTACGTGCCATTGAGCACAGTGGAAGAATTCCAAATGAAAGAGAGAAGTGGCAATGATGGAATAGTAAAATATTATAGTATATTATGTAATGATCCGGGCAGTGGACAGATAAGCACCTGTACGGGGATTAGGCAGTCCCGCCCTCCACGAGTCTCCCGCTACCTTGCAGGCGGGTCTTGATTGATCAAAGGCTAAGGGAGTTAAACCTGACAGAAAATAACAACCTGCTGCCTTGCGTGCTGGTTTTGAGCAACCAAAGGCTAAGGGAGTTAACCCTGACAGAAAATAACAAGTCCCGGTAGGCGACCTCAAGGTGGCAACCCCACCATCTACCTAGGGTACAGTGGGCCAACCCCTGCTTACCCAAAACCAAAGTGATTCAAAGAAATATATACAATGATATACGTGATTGAACTTTCGAAGACGACTCTAGAAAAGAACACGGACTGTGATTTTTGGAACATGGAATGTTAGGGCAATTAATGGAAAAGAGTTAGAATTAGCTGAAAAAATGGAAAAATTCAAAGTAGACGTTTTGGCTATTACAGAAACAAAGGAAAAAGGACAAGGAATAGAAAATGTAGGACCAAATAGTAATTTAATCTTCTCAGGAGTAGATGTCAAAGATAGAGCTAGAGCAGGAGTAGGCCTCCTCATGCATAAAAGGCAAGAAATGCTGCTAGAAAGATGGAGACTTATAAGCCCACGGCTATTAGAGGTAAATATTATACCAAAAGGAAGAGAAATTTAATTATTAATAGCTTATGGACCAAACAAAGATGCCACCAAAGAAGAAAAAGATATCTTCGAAAATGATTTACAAATAACTGAAGAGAATCTCAAACCCAAACAGGAATTAATGGTTTTAGGAGATTTTAACGCTAGAGTAGACAACAATGTAGAAACATCAGGAGTAATAGGTAAAGAAGGAGAGACAACAGCTTCCCCAAATGGAGAGAGACTAATAGATTTTTGCCTAAAGAAAAACATGAAAATAGCTAACACATTTTTTCCTCATAAAGAAATCCACAAATATACAAGACTAAATGAAGACAGATGTGAAAAGTCAATCATTGACTACATAATAATTAGAGCTCCCTTTATTGCATCCCTGGATGCAAGAGTAAACAGAGGGGCTGAAATATTTAGTGATCATCACCTAGTGATAGCCAAAATGAGATTATTAACTGAAGAAAACAAACAGAAAAGGAAAGAGAAGAAAGCTACTAAACTCAAAATAGAAGAACTAAATAAACCAATAGTAAAACAGATATATCAATCTAGGATAAAAAGATCTATCAGTGAAAGGCAGATGGATCTGAAGAAAAGCACAATAGAAGAAATGTGGCAAATATATAAGGAAAAGAACAGCATGGTGGAATAAGAATGTCAAGACTAAGATCAAAGAAAAGAAGGATGCCTGGAAGAAATACATGCAAACAAAGAGACCAGAGGATAGGATAGATTACGTGAGTAAAAGAACTATCGCCAAGGAGGAAGTTAGGAAAGCAAAACAGGAACAGTGGGAAGAGTTTGGACAAAGACTTCAAGAAAGCTATCAAGGAAATCAAAAGCTGTTCTGGGGAGCAATGAAGAGCATGAGAAAGACCAAAGCATGCCCAATACGACAAATTAAGAACACCAAAGGAGAAATAATGAAACGAGACAGCGAAATCATGGAAACGTGGAGAAAGTATATTCAACAATTACATAATCCCTCCAGAATATATGAAACAAGGAGTACAGATCAATTATTAAGAGTAACAAGTAATCGAGATGAGACAGCTGAAGATGTAGATATCTCAATGAAAGAAATCCAAACAGCTGTAAGAAAAGTGAAATTAGAAAAAGCCCCAGGAGCAGAGCAAGTTTATCCAGAAATGATTAAAAACCAAGGGAGAGAGGCAGACAAACTACTACATGCAATATGCCATCAAGCATGGAAGTCCAAACAGGTGCCAGACGACTGGAATAAGGAAACGGTAGTACAAATACACAAGAAAGGATCAACAATGGAATGCTCAAACTAAAGAGGGATGTCACTACTTAGCGTACCAGGAAAAGTGTATGCCAGGATACTGGAAATGAAACTAAGAAAAGAGTAGAGGATCAGATTGAAGAACATCAGAGTGGATTTAGACCAGGAAGAAGTGTACAAGACCACATATTTACAATTAGACAAATAATACAAAAATTCCTTGAGAGAAACATTGACTTACACCTGTGTTTTATTGACTTAGAAAAGGCATTTGACACTGTGAGAAGGGACGAACTATGGCATTCCTTAAAAGAACACAATGTAGAGCAAAATTTAATAGAAGCCATTAAAAGTTTTTACAATAAACCAACATGTGCAGTGAGAGTAGCTGGAAACATATCTGAAGAATTTGATGTAGATATAGGAGTAAGACAGGGTTGTATCCTAAGTCCTCTTTTGTTTATCACATTTATGGATTCAGTTGCAAAAATGAATGTAGGTATGTGGAAGCTCAAACCAATAAGTGTATCAATATCAATGCTTTCATTTGCTGATAATTTAGTTCTGTTTGGAAAATCAGAAAGGGACCTCCAGTCAAACATCAACATAATGAATTAATAAAAGAAGAATGAGAGTAAATGCAAAGAAAAACCAAAACAATGTTAGTAACTAGGGAAGCTAAAACACAAAATCTTAAATTAGGCAGGAGAATTTAAAACAAGTTCAAAGCTACAATTACCTAGAAGTAATGATTAATTCAGAGGGAAAACTCAGAGAAGAAATCAGCCAGAGAATCCAAAAGGCAAGTGTAATATATAACCATCTAGGAAAGGCATTTGTAGGTAAACAAGAATTGTCAACAAAAACCAAAATGACAATATACAACACAGTTTATTGTCCTATTCTCCTCTATGGTAGTGAAACCTGGACCTTAGACATTAGGGAATACAGTAGAGTGCAGGCAGCCGAAATGAAATATCTAAGAAGAGTAGTAGGGAAAACTAAAAGAGACAAAATCAGAAACACAATAATAAGAAATCAAACCAAAGCAGATAGCATAAAAACTTAGATAAACATTAATTAACTGTGATGGCTTGGGCATGTTAACAGAATGAATGACAATAGAATAGCTAAATCAGTATAAAGTACTAAAACTCAAGGTAAAAGACGAAAAGGCAATCCTCGAAGAAAGTGGGGAAAAGATTTAAAAGAGGCACTAACGCAAAGAAATTTAACTTTCACGGGAGGAAATAGAAAATGTCAGGACAGGGCAGCCTGGAGAAAGATCATTGGCATCTAAAACCCATACACCGGAAGGTAGAATGGGAGCTGACAAAGAAAGAAAGATGTAATGATAAGACAGCACATGTCATTAGATCTCTGTCTTCAATTTGAAACCAATCGCCTGTTTTGTCAAGTGCTTCGTGGAGATATATCTACTAATAATATTAATGCAGATGGCTGGAATACACACAATTATTGGGTAAGAGTAAGATCCTTGGCACCCCAACCTTATTAATACGCCCCCCCCCCATACTACCTGCAAATTACACTACATCAAGATTGCACAATGTGTTACATACTGTATTACACAGCGTATTGGACAAAGGAGGAGGCATACTATTCTAACCCCGTCGCTCTCCTCTGTCACAATAATCACCGTCACATTTCAATGCTGACAATACGATGTAGACCTACGCGGCATAATAATCCCATTAAAATTTTTGGTGGCCGCCACACACCAACCCTCGTCTGGCCACTTTCACTCTGACCAGCACAGTAGCAACTGGAGAAAAGAGAGACAGACAAAAGACCATATGGTCGACTACATGCCAACACCTGAGCTGATTTTACCATACACTAATAATTGAACCTTGTGATGCAGGCTGAAGTCAAGTGGAGGAGCATTTAATAATCTTTTAATTTTGAGTGTGTAATGAAGGAATACCATAATGGCCATTAAACAAAATCTTCTTTTCACACAACAGCAATACAGCCTAAATGAAAAACATGATTTGTTGACAAACTACAATACTGTTGTATAATGAGATAATAGAAAGCATGTAGACCTTCTAATAAGACAATTTCTGCCATTGAAAAAAAAAAAAAAAACTAAAACAACTGAATGTTGTGCCAGTTAGTTGACAATAAACAAATTCAAAGACAAAATCCCCCGACAAAAAAAAACAGTATATCAAACGTTTTAATATTATTGTCATTTAGTAGATAATTAAATAAAGACATCATGTACAGCAATGAGAAATCCAACACCTGTCTGTTTACCTTTCACAGTAAGAGACCCAGAAAGTGGCAACATTGGTAATATTTTGTCTAGTCCCTCTAATCTACCATGTGCTTTTTGAGGTATGCCTTTGAGAACATCCACATCTTCAAGTATGTTTACATTTGAACATGAGCCATAATCTGCAAAAGCCATCTTTTTATCACCCTCTTCACCAAGGTGAGGACACACTCGCACTGGGAAGTAATATCTCGAACATCCATCTATAAAACAAAATAATGATAATTAATTGACTTTGTAACATCCAACACATCAGGATAAATGACAAAACGATGATCTGTCAATCAGAGGTAGACTAATAATATCAGAGCAACTTAAAAAAACTAAATAAAACTAGCAATTTAATGTCCTTTACCGTTTTTAATTCATTAAAAATTTTTGCTTTAAAAAGTTTTCCAATGATGTACATACTTATAAATAATCGTTTAAAAGATGATGTGAGAGAAAAAAAAAAAGATGAATGACTGATGAGAAGAGATAAGAAATGGGAAATAATGTTTTCATTAAACTTTTGACTTACTTTTTTAACACAAAAGAAAATTAATTTACCAAACTAAATACTATGAAGAAAATAATGTAAGGCTACTTAAGCCGGCCGTTTGTCTCTTAATCGGCACCTTTCGCTAGCCATCTCCCCCCCTCCCTCAACAACACCATTTGCAGCACTCCATCCTTCCCATCTGTTTCTTTGCACACCAAACATTTTGAATATAGATCTAACTTTACTAGAAAAACCAAGATTCTATTTTATTTTATTCTATGGTCATCTAGTATAAGTTGAGGACAAACTTTAATAGTCAAATCAAGATTCTAAACCTTTTTATTCCATGGCCATCTATGTAGTGTAACATCAAGTAGATTGCTGAAGATCCAGCTTGCAGAGAAGACGGAGATTTTGAAGATTTGATTTTGAGAGCACAACCATTCATTCAGTTTAGCGGCAGTCACGTTGATAGTTGATAGAGTCGTACAATTATAATATCAACAATTGTTCTCTGACATTGTGAAAAAAAAAAAACCCAACAAAAAAACCCAATGTGAATCGTTGTTTTCTTTTAGCTGTGACAGACTAAACACTGCTTGCATAGCTATTCTAATTATTTTTTAAATGAACAATGGTCTGTAGCCATCTACAATGGTCTGTAGCCATAAAAAAACCAACAGAAAAACCCAACACGATGTGAATTGTTTAACAGGCATGTGCAGCATTACCGTTGACATCAATTTATCATTAACTCACTGTGATTAAGTTTTGACAGACTTAACACTGCTCATATATCCCTTCTAGTTAACACTACGGAACAATGGTCTGTAACTGTAACCATATTGGATACATGTATGGAGTCCCCTCCTTCCCCTCAACCCCTTCCTGTTCCGTCCCCTCTCCACTCCTCATCTTCAACACTGAACATGTTCATAAAGCATGTGCTGCTGAATGAGATCTCTAGCAGCTGTTGGTTGGATTAAGCATGAAAAGCATGTGATGGTGGGGCTAACAACTCTTGAAATATGTTTATGGTAACAGAAAGAGAGAGAAAGAGAGAGAGAGAGAGAGAGAGAGAGAGAGAGAGAGAGAGAGAGAGAGAGAGAGAGAGAGAGAGAGAGAGAGAGAGAGAGAGAGAGAGAGAGAGAGAGAGAGAGAGAGAGAGAGGGGGGGGTAATGGCATTGACACACATAATAGCACTAGACACGAATTTTCCCACACATTTTCGCCACCCGTTTAGAATTGAAAATCAGTCACCTTGACCTACCTAACACTAACAGACACTAAATAAATACCGAACTATTACTTGACTTGTATCAATGAATAGGAGGCCTTGCTTGTATCCGCCCCATCCTCGGTCAGATCTTTTTCTTCATACACCTTGGCCTGTGTAAGTCTATGACCGTTACATCTTATATTTCTTCATCATTGTTATAAATACATGTTCGTTTGCCCACTTCATGAAACATCCTGCTGCCAGTATTGGTGTGGATTTGCATTATCCATACATTTATATCCTGGTAAGCTGAACGTCTGCTCTTTTTCTACCCGCTTTTATGAGTACATCCTGGATTGAGTATTGACAGGTTCCAAATTCATTGATAGTTCTCAAAACTATTCAAAGTCAGACATACGTTTCATACTTAGTCTACTAAGTAGAGAGTAGATATATGTCCGTACATGTATTGTGCTTTTTTCGGTAATCATTGAGCATTTGAAAAGTAAGAAGTACGGTACGAAACTTAAGCGGTGACAAACCGCTTGAACTACCAGCAGAAGGGACTAAAGACACCACACTTTCTTTTTCATTGTTTGTCCCAAGCCCTAGCTGTTCATCGAAGCACTGAGCTGCACAATTACCAGTTTCTTTTGCAACGTCATTGTTTCATAGCGGGTTATTGTCTGTTGCAGAAACTGCCAGTTTACCCTGAGCTTGTTTGAGGTTGAACATATTGTGTAAGGAAAAGGAACCATGGCTTTGCAAGACCCCAGTCAGTTTCTTCCAGAGGATGTCATGTTTATGGAGAGAGACAGTGGTACCTCTGCCCTTGTCCATTTGCACGGTGAGTTCACAAGCCGCTGTCCATTGGTATATGGCAGGTTTCACAAAATGACCCATCCCCATTTCCTCTTTTGTCAAAATGTACATGTTATATTTCTTACAAGTGTTATATACCATGTTAAAGCTTAGAACATGAGGATTCCAGATATATGACTTTAAGAGATAGCAAAGGACTGTGAGCACAGTGAGGCGAGTAAATTAGCTTTTAAAAGTCATTTTTTCAGTCAAGGGGCATAACCGTGAAAATTCTAGGTCCAATGCCAGTGACGCAATGTTACGCGAACTGCATGCGTCCGTCGACCGAGGTTTCCTGGCGTTTATTTAGTGACGTAACACTTGGGCATCTGGTTTGGAGAGTTCCCTGACTTTTTCCTAGTTCTTAATAAGATGTCAAGTCTGTGTTTATGTTTCCCGACACCTCGGGCGTGGAGTCCATGGCCGATGCCTTACCGTTGATCAGATGACCTGTGCGTTCCGGATCGTGTGGATGGATGAAAACCGATGCTTTTTTTTTGTCCCGTTTTTTGTAAAATTCTGTGATTGTACGCCTTTATCCTATCCTTATTACGGGTTTATCGTGTGTACCATTCTACTGAAACCGGCACGGTAAACTTCACGACTTATACAACGAGTGAGGATGCAATACGTATAGGCGATATTTGCCGTGAGAGAGAGAGGGATCGAGAGAAAAAGAGAGGTAGAGAGAGACAGAGAAATGCACCAGCAACAAAACCCTCACTGAAAAGAAAGTGTTTTTGACGACAATGGTTCTTTTCCCCCGTGCGAGCCCCATTCCCATCATCACTCCTCCCCCCCCCCCCTTTTCGACTATCTACAGTCACATAGAGCGCCCCCACTAGACTAGCACAAACTTGTGTCTTTATCGATCGATAATTGCTTCGCGGAATATGGGAGCGGTGGCTGACAAATCTTAAACTCTACTTGAACCTGTGCTATTACTATTAGTATTATTTTTCTCTCTTGTTTAAATGCGTTTTTAGTAATATTGTATTGTTATGCGAAGAAGACTGTGCGTAGTGGAGACGTAGAGTCACTATCGTTGTACATTGTAATGGACTTCTAAACCTCCCGTATTGCCAATTATCTTGTCTTTATTTATTAGAACATAATAAATCATGAAAGCCTATTGATTGCCAGATTTTTTTACATAAGTTTCACTCACGATAAGCCAAAGCAGGTTTTGCTAATGCAACCAAATCTAACCTGATCAGTCTCCATCCTGATGTCCGATCATCGTCTACATTTTTTGTGCGGACGTAAGCGCATGGCCGTGAGGGGACATCCCAAGACAAAATATTCCCAAAAGCCAACAGTACAATTTAAAAACAAAAATTTCGTGATTTCTCAATAGGCTTACATGAGATGAACTACGAGACCATAGCTTGACGCAATATTACCGTTATTAGATCTCAGATCGAAAATTTTTGTTGTTGTCTGACCATAAGGTTTTGCAGCCTGACAATAGTCTCATGGTATTCTCACTCTCATTTAAAATTACCTTTGATTTTTTTTCGTGTCTTTTACAGAGTATATATGGCAAGGAATATGTTTTCTTTCACTCCAGATCATAAAACGGCGCTTCTACGTATTTTTCAACTTTTTTTTCAGCTCTTGCTGTGTGTTTATTTGTAGACCACAGTTGTTACATAATAACGAAAATCTGAAACCTGCCTCACACGTGATCACTGCAAAAGATTTTTTAAATTTAGAACTCACCAAATTTTCTTTGAACAATTCTCTTTTTACATGGAATTAAAGAAAACAGAATAAAGGTCGTTGACCTCACCTACCTTAAGGTGAAATAGGACTTATTAAAAAGAGGGAAATGCCGTCAGTCTCAATTGCTGACGTTCGCATCCAAAAAATATTCACAAAACACACAAATTGAAAGCAAATTTCATAATATTATGTTTTTTATATCTGCGATGTCAAAGCTATACATGGACCAAATGTTAAGAAGATTCATCAATTAGACTTAAAGAAAGATTAATTGAAGAGTTCAAGTTATCATTGGGCCCCATTTTTGTGAAACCTGCCGCATGCATATAATAGCTACATTGTTGTGGAGGATTTCAAAGACTTGCTGCAATCTATGTTGAGGCACAAATCACACTTTTTGATGGACCTCGGCACTGTTTGTCATTAACCCTTGTAAGTAAGGTCAACCTCAATATCGATAGATAATTTCGTTACTCTGTGTACGAGGCTTTCGCATGTGGCACCAAGATTTTTCTCGCTCAACTGACAAGACTGCTGCGCTTGACCATGTGATTATTTTGATTTTTTAAAATCGTTGGTGAGTTAGGTAACATTGCAGGCAATTCCTTTTTTTTTATTGTCGTCATGTTTAATATTGTATTGTTTACTGACAATAACATCTATTATAGCCTCCTTTTATTGAATATGATAAGGAATAATGCTGCAGTTGACCAATAACATGATAAGAATAGGAAATAGATATGAAAGGCCTAATACTAATAGATAGGAAACAGGATAGGACAGAGCAATTTTCAGTTTGCCCACCCTATAACTATAAGCAACAAGGAGACATAGATATAATATCTATAGAAACAAATAAACACTAAACAATGCTGAACGAAAATAATATAGCCAATGGTGCAACGACCTATCACGCAATTTCTACCAACAGAGCAAGCCTCATAACAAAAAAAAAATAAAATAAATATATATATATAATATATATACAAAAATAAAAGAAAAGAAGAAAACGAAATACAACTACCATAAAAAAGAGAAGAGAGGGAGAGAAAGAGGAAAGGAGACATAAAGAGAACAAGGAAGATAAAGACAGACTGATAGAAAGGAGAGAGAGATGGTATCATACAGAAAAGGGAGGGGGAACCACGTGGCTGCATGGTCAGGCTTTACTCCAGCCAATTCAATAATAGCGGGGCTGGCTGTGTTGAATTTTATGGTAGAGTTTTAATGAACATCTTTTATTTTACAAGAACCATTTTCATCCTCATATCTAAATAAAATGATGGAACAATAATACTAATAGTATTAGTAATACTAGGGGGAATGTCCAACAGCCTTTCGCTCATCCCATGACCGAGTTCAGTGTGCATGCGTAAACACAACTCATGATGAAAGAAACAGGCCCCCAGGTTTCTTGCTTTCACAAGTGTGTACCGCCCCAGCTGCTGCAACACGCTCTATCCCAGACCTAGCACCTCTCCTAAGCAAAATGCATCCCATGCTTTTGAAAATTCCTTCCCCTGCCCTATGTCTATCACCCTCTCTTCTCCTTTACAATGACATGAGGGGCCATCGTTCTGTATTCTTGCTGTTCCCTTCCTACAGTTCAAAAGTAATCCTCCTCCTCCCAAACAGCCCTCACCCCTTACTCAATTCAGTGGTTTTCCACATCTTCCCCCCTCCCCTATTTCTTGATGTAGGCCTCCTTCCTTAGTCCTTTCTATTTCTATACAGTAGGAAGATAAGTTTCTAATGTCTATACACTTCAAATAACCGCTTTCCTCTTGTCCAGATACCACATGTCATCATGACCATGTGAAATGGTCTGTTTGAAATATTAAAGTCCTTTTGTTGGTGATCGCTGACTGCAGATGACAGCTTCAACTTTCCCTTGTACTTTCAACACTCCAATCTCTTCATTCTTATGTGAAAAAGAGGTGGAGATATATTTTGACGTATGTGACGTTTGATAATATAACCATCACCACAATACCTCCCTCCCTGCCCCCTTAATGGTCAACCTTGAACATGGTCTCTTCCTATTGACTGAAGGTCACGCCCTCCATTCAGGCTGACCATAGGTGTGCAATGTGATTGGCCAATAATATCTTTATTTGTATCAATCACTATTTCTTACTTGGGGGTGGAGCTTGTTACTAAAGTAATTGTCATCTGTCCAGAAGTTTGCGTTGGTCATACGAAGATCAGTAAGAATCTTTAGTTTTGTCCACTTTACAGAGGGTCCACAGTCTGCATTTGGGATAGAGCTCCTGTATGTTTTTATATCTATTTATAAGAAATATATCGAGCGTGTGTTAGACTCAGAAATGAACTATTACTTTCACCCCTTTAGAAGAATAGACTTTCTCTGTTTGGCATGGCGTGGGTTGATCAGTGTAATTGGTCATAATAGAGGCATTCCCACATCCATCCTTGAGTGCAGTGCAGTTATGTGGGGCCTACCACTAACGCTCTGTCTCACAGGAGGGCCGGGAGTGAAGCAAATGTATGGGACCTGTTAGTGTAGGTGTGCTTAGAGTGATCAGCAGGAGGCAAATATACGGGACTTGTGGGATAAAGCTTAACCCTGGTAAGGCTATGACCATTAAATGCCGGTTTGTCACAGCACTTCATTAAGGGCTGTACCCGGGATTTCCCGTTCGCCTGCTACACACATCTCAGCACTGTGACTGGCATTTGCCGGAAAGGAAGGATGGATCAAATGAGGCCTAAATATTCCTCCTCCTTGTTACCTTTTTACTGTTTGAGTCTAATGCTTACCGGGAGGACGTACTCGAGTACGGCTCCTCGATTTGTCTTCTGTAATCGACCGTACATCCGATACTAATGACGAATAGCATTTTTTTCCATTCGGCTACTCACTGTTAATGACGAAATAGTCACTTTAATAATTGCAAATGAGTAATCGAGAGTGACCACGTTAATTTGTTTTCAAAGCATTTCACAAGAAGTGAGTCAAAATGGTGAAAGTATCAGTTCAGGGTGTGATAATTAGGGAGAAGTTCCATTATCAGGTATCCTTTCATTAAAAAAAAATTCCGTACTTTAGAAAACTATACCAAACTAAAATATTTCAATTTTTTTTTTTGGGGGGGGGGAACAATAGTTCATTCAGTACACTGTAACTATGGCCTTATATATGCAAATTAGATTACTTTAATGAGTTGAACGCTTTCCAAACCCTGTCATATACGTACTATACAGCTCAAAAGTGCAGAGTGCTAGATTTCAGTCCCATGTAATGCTAGCTCATATCTCACTGTGTGATATCTCTGTTTTCGTGAGATGTCATTTTCCAGGTCTCATTCTCAACATTGGAAGATGTCTTTTTAGATCTAGAAATAAATGTTTTCAGAGTTTTTCTTTTTCCCCCTCCTTCATGGGAATTTATGAAGATCTGGTTTAAAAGCCTATCATAATTTCAAGATTGACCTTACTTCCATTCAAGTATCATTATTATAATTATTATTGCTACTATTATTATTATCATCAATATTATCAGCATTTTATCTTTGTCATCTTCGTTAACATATTTGTCCCTCTTCTCCTTTTGCTTCTTATTCTTCTTTTTCTCCTTTGCCTTCTTCTTCTTCTATAACCATTATCATCATAATGATATTTATCCTTTAATGGTTTTATATTAAAACAGAACATATATATGTTCTCACTCCTCTCTGACCACCACAAAACAAAGTGAACAACTCCCAAATATAACCCACCAAAAAACGCTCCAGATAATCCCCCTCCCCAAAATAAAAAAACCTAAAGCACAGAATTAAGAAAATAAGACACCCAACCAACAAATGGGAAAAAACCCACTTCAAACCCCCTTCCTTTTATTACTTTGGATTCGACAGTTTGATTGAAACTGTTTGTTGGGTATTTTAACACTTTAGGTCCCTTTGATCTAAGTATATTTCACATGATGACATTATTTCGTGTAGCTTTTTTAAACTTAATTTCTTTCATGACATTTTCTATTCATCATATAGTAATATTATATCTGTATTGGAGCCTGATTTCATTAGGCATTGCAACAGTTTTATCATACAAATCTCTGTAGTTATTGTTATATACATCCATCACATTGTTTTTCCTCTCTGTCATTTGTTGTTTCATCCATTTCTTTAAAAAACATATAGGAAATATTCTTTTGTTTTCCATGTTGGCATATTTCTTTTGGGCGTTTCCTTTGTCAATCATTTCTTCGATCTATTTTTGCTTGTCTTTTCCGCCTAAACTCACAATCTTCTTTTCTTTATCAATGTTTTGATGAGCTCTGTGTATTCTAGCTTCTTTGTAGCTATCTTGTTTGTTTGTTTTTTTTTCTAAGTAATTTACATCCGTTAAGCTCTTCAATGTTTCCTTCAGTAACCTTTATTCTGTTTTCTTCTTCTGGTTTGTATGTTGTTTATTGTATTATATTGTTCTGTATGTCAGTGCGGGCAGTTGGTGGGTGCTGCTGGGAGGTCCTATTTCTTTCATTTATCTTTCATCTTGCTGTTTCCTCTTAATTCACCCTGAGATCACCGCAATGGTGGAAGGGGTAAACTTCAATAAAACAAACAAACAAAGCTCCAAACCTCTTGCTGTGTTTCATCTGGAATGTTGCTTTCTGTTATTCAAGTCAACATAAACTTAAACGTTTTTGTCTTTTGATGCATCTTAATCTTCTGAGTCCTTCGTTTTTTTCTATGTCCCTCATATAATTCTATGGTCGTTACCGATATCAACTTTGGTGAAGAGCTCAAAGTTTTTTTGCTATGATCCAGCAGATATTTCATCTGGTGATTCCCAGGTCAACATTCTTTTCACAGGTTTTCTAAATAAAGAATTAGCAATGGTAGCTCCTTTTTCTTCAACAAAATTTATGAATCTTTCTTCTTTTGTTTTTTTTTCGTATTCAAATTCCAAAAGTTTATCTCAGTGTCTCGTGTTCCTCTATATTTCCAATCTTTGCTTTAAAATTTCCAATAATTACATTATATTAAATTTAAACCGATTGTCTTGTTGATTGTGATATGTTTTTTGCATAGTAAAGTTATACTTAACATCAAGATGTTTACAGGTCTCAGGGATGTTTGACTGTAAACATAAATTAATATGAAATGATTTTTAAAACTCTTATTATTTATCTTATTTCAAGTGAAACATGCTTATTAAACTTTTTTTCACGTAAACAATTAATAGGGTAATAGTAGATTTAATGGGGGAGGAATCGATCTATGAGTGGTAAGGACATGTTATTGTGTCCATAAAAAATGTAGATGCCAATGTATCAATGTACTATCTGTCACATAATCACATTTAAATCAATTAAAAACCGAATAATTGATTGATTAGAGGTGGGAAAAATTGATCATAGAGAATAATGTAGTTTTCAGTGGGCAAATTATTATAACACTATTTTGCAACTTAGAAAATAGGATTGAATTGTGTTTATTTAGAAATGTAGTTCAGTTAAATTGTTATGTAAGGCATCTGGTACTGGGTAGTCCCTGTTTGCCCTATTATTAGTAATGATATTTATATAAATCTACATATATTATATATATGTTGTATATATATATATAGCTGATTATGATTTACTAAATTTATTATATATATATGTGTATATATATATGTGTATATATTATATATATATATGTGTATATATTATATATATATATATGTGTATATATATATATATATGTATATATGTATATATATATATATATATATATATATATATATATATATATATATATATATATATATATATATATATATATATATATATATATATATATATATATATATATATATATATAAATAAACATTATATTAAGCTTATAAACCAATTTGCCCTCTCTTTGTTCATTTCTTTTCTTCTTTTTAATCAATTTCATTTCGTGATCCGATGTGTACATCTTTACTTTTTCCTCAGAAATTAGATTACCATAGTCGATTGGTTAGAGGAAAAAATGATCATGTGTAGTTTAGTGCACTTAGATGTAGTCATAAATATGTGAAGCAATACATTTATATGTCTTGGCCATTCTAGATATAGATCTATGTCAAAATAAAAAATCTAGCTTTATTTTTCTTCTGTTTTTATCTCATCCTGTTGAACAGGTGGCCACAAAAAAGGCGCCAAACTTTAAAAGTCTATAGTTCTATCTACTAGATCTACTTAGATCTAGATTCTAGTAAAAAATATATTTCAATGAAACCGCATGCAATATGTTTTTACATCATTTTTGTAAAATCATGAAAATCAATCACCAAACTACGGAGAAATTATGTTTTTTTTTTCAAAACAGGTTGAAAACAGCAATAGATCTAGATCTAGAATCTAGATCTATATCGTAACTCATAATCACAAATGGAAGTGCTCGGTTACCCCTCATTCTTGCTGGATGAATTTTGATATTTAGATCTAGATCTAGAATCTCAATCTAGATTTGAGTTTGTGTTGGAACTTGACAATCTGATATTTAAAATGAATGGTCAAAAATAACAATGTTTACACAATTTGACGGAAAATGAATGAAAAGACGGTTGAAAATGAAGTCATTTATCGTCTACTGATTTTGCTGAGCTTGTGTAGAACTGTGTTCGTTGAGTTACATAATAAAATAAGAAGAAAACGTTACTACTGCAAAGCAAATGGCATTGGCGTGATGGTTGCTCACTATTTGCCTGAGCGAAATTCTTTTCTCATGATACATACATGACTGTATTGTATTCCATTTTCAGACCTTACGGTACATAATTCCTCATAACTTTAGAAGTTCTTTCTCAATTGTTTTCATGCTACCATTTACTGCTAATTAATAACGGATGTCTCACGTGAAAGGAAATTTAACGTAGTTAAATACTTTAGAAGATATAAGCGTTTAAATTCGTGGGTAAAGTTTTGTTTCATTAATGCTAAATAAACGTAATGCAATCGTTGATGACTTCGTTTTGTATTTACCAATATCACTGAAAATGTGCAATACAAAACTGTAACTATCTCTCTCAACTTATGCCCATTGTCAATGAAATCTAGTCATTACATTTTACAATAAACGGTCTTAAATTTGGCGCGTTGTTATTGTTTGGGGGCCATCCTATATAATATGCCTTTTTTGTGGTTTCTTCTTCATAAAGTCTCTCTCTCTCTCTCTCTCTCTCTCTCTCTCTCTCTCTCTCTCTCTCTCTCTCTCTCTCTCTCTCTCTCTCTCTCTCTCTCTCTCTCTCTCTCTCTCTCCTTTTTTTACGCATCCACATTAAAGACCCCCCCCCCCCTCTCTGTGTGTCTCTCTTTCTGTACTCTGTTTAAATTCCCCATTCTGTCACCCTCTCCTTCTTTGTTTCTCTTTCACTCCTCCGCTTCTCTTTTTTATTCTCTTTGTGATACACAACTAATGTGTTTCCCAGAACTAATGTAACAAAGAAACGATACAACAACTAATACAAGTGGCGTTTGAACAATCTATACGTTCGTTATTATTACTTTGTCAGAAGGAAAGAGACAATCTTGGCGATCAGGGCTTCGTACATGTATCACTTCATTGTAACAGATTGATTTGTTGGTGTAACAGCTGCAGTTGACTATGTATTCAGTTACTGCAGACTGTTAACCTTCAAGTTGTTGCTTTGTATTTGATTTGATTTACCCACATCCACTACTATGGTAAACTCGGGGTTGGTTTTTTGTTGTTGGTAGGATTTTCTAGTTTACCCGGACTGCCTTGTAAACAGAAAAGTGATCTTTAACGTGCACAGAGTGTTGTGATCAGCACACATAACCTCATTTTTATTGTCCGTCTCCGATGGGACTAGGTGTCAATCCACCTACCTGGACCGGGGGGGGGAGTAGACTTTCCTCGAAAAAACTCGAGAAAAATGTTCAACCGTTGGCGGGGCTCAAACCCACTACCTTTTGGATGAGAGGCCGGCACATTGCCTCTGCACTACCGAGTCCCCCTCCTTAAGGACACAACGTTCGATGTCGCATTGATGCTATGATTCGAATCTAGGACTCCATGATCCCAAGTCCGGCGACTTAGCCACCAGGCCACACATGCCACAGTGTGTGCATGCGTGTAACCTTATGATATATGCATGTATTCGTCTATGTAGATATGTATCTATGTATATATAATATGTGTATATATGTATGTATTCATGTATATGATTCTTTCTATTTATCTACATTTCTACCCTCCTCTCTACCTGTTTGTATACCGTAAGTCTACCGCTATCCATGCATATTAACGGCTGGCATATAACATATTTATGATATTTCACAGTAGTCGTCGGATTATAGCCCGCCAAATTTTTGTACGCTCCGCAATACAGCACGCTGAAGTTGGATGACCGAATTTCCCCCTATATAATAAGATTGTTTAATGGCACGTTTTTTGTGGCGATTTATTGGTGTGAAAAGCCCAAATTTAAAAGTCATTCGACATACGTGTGTCAATGAGTGCAAACTTAACTGCACACGTCTTTGACATCTCGTCTGTGACGCATACTGTGCTTGTGAAAGGGATTTGGAGGGGAGGGGGCATCGATCGGCGGTAGTGGTCATGCAGTATTGTGTAACCTATGCAATCGATAGGGATGGTGGGAGACGTTAGGGCTTTGCGTGTATCATTAAATTTTAAACACTGCATAATTACATACATACATACATACAGTTACAGTATTATTACATCCATAATGATATTGTTTCACTCAGTGTTTCTTTACGCCTGCGAAACATGGACACTGACTGCAGATATAGAGAAGAGAATATAGGCAATAGAAATGAGGTGCTTAAGAAGACTGCTCGGTATCTCTCACAAAGACCATATCAACAATAATGAAGTCAGAGACAGAATAAGACAAACCATTGGTCTTTACGAAGACCTCCTCACCACTGCCAAAAGGCGCAAAATGAAATGGTTTGGACACTTAATGAGAGAAGGAGGGCTTCCAAAAAACTGTGCTTCAAGAAACTGTCAGAGGAAGTTGGAGAAGAGGCAGACAAAAGAAGAGATGGGAGGACAATATCACTGAATGGATGGGCCTGAAGCTAATGAGCTGATGAGACGGGCGGAGGACAGAAAGGAGTGGAGAAGACTGGTTATTTGGTCATCGGTAGCGCCCCAACGGCCTCCGCCATGGGACAGATAGATAGATAGATAGAATGATATTGTTATACAAGATGAAACAGTTGAGAATGTTAATAAATATAAATATCTTGGCATAATTTTTTATGAGAAGCTAGAATGGCAAAAACAATCAAATAAAGTTTCAAAGAACGTGAACAAAAGAACGTATTTTATAAGGAAGCTTTATAAGTTTCAAATTGATAACACTCTAATAAGACTTTCCCATCAAGTTTGCATAAAGAGTATTATTATTTTTAGTATAACTGCATGTGGAGGAAATACAAGAGATAGAGAAAAGAAGAAATTTAATAGGACACTGAAACACATAGGGAAACTCATAAATGATGTAGAGCCGGAGAACTTTGAAGATCTGTATAAGATTCAATGCAAGATCAAACTCAGGAGTATACTTAGAGACAACACCGACCCTCTTTTCTCCATACCCAAAACAAGTAGTAGAAGCGGTCGACTTATACATTTAAAATCCCGCACTGAGAGATATTTTAGATCTTTTCTTCCAAGCGCCATACGAAAGCTTGACCATACCTTACTTTGAAAGCACAATGGCGTTTTCTTCACATTGTTTAAGAAATGTAAATTGATGGATGGTGAATGAATGATTTATGATAAGTTAATGAATGTGTATGAAGCTAAACTGATTTGTCTATAATTATTCTATGTTTTTAATTTTAATTTTTTTTTAAATGTATATTGTTTCACCGCATTATTTATTTCCCCACCTTTGAATTTTTGTATACTTCTCCTAAAATCTAAACATTTAATGATTAACTAAGTTAAATTTGTTTTTAATTTGAATGCATTGATGTACTCTTTTATTTTTCAAACGGAAATTATGATAACACAAGTATAATTTCCTTTTTTTGAAGGATCAATAAAGATGATTGAAATTACTACTATACCGAGTACTTAACTAGACATATTCGTACACATAACGTGTGTAAAGGCAAAACATGATTCAGAATCAGATGGCAAAAAACAAAACAACACAAAATTTTGTGAGACATTGGAGGGATGAGGATTGCTTTAAAGTGCTTACACTTACATTGGGTTACTTCGCACCGGCACTGGATTTCTACACGCTGGGATTATTGTGCGCTTTTTGTCTTATCCCGAGAGCGTGCTGGAATCCGACAAGTACTGTACAATGTACACCAGAGGGAGCAAATCCTTTACTGGAAGAACTACATTGACTTCCGATTCATAACAGAGCAGATTTCAATATGAACACTTAAATTTTCAAATCCTTTGAAGGTTCTACCCTCGAATATCTAGCCGATCTTTTAAAGCATTTCAGACATGTCTGCAATCTTAGAAATGCTTATGGCAAAAGAAAACAAAACATTCCTAGAATCAAAACACTAGCATGAGAACTTTTTCTCTCCTGATCGTGCTGCTTTTGTTTAGAACAACCCCTCACTGCCACGGAATCTGAGAATCCTCTTCTCTTGACTTTCTTAAGAAACAATTTTAAAAAAGTAACTTTTTCCTCGTGATTGATATATTAACAACAGAGTAAAGTTCCTTCAGGGCCCTTATAACACATATAGTCGGAGTGTAGCCCGGTTTCTATAGCATAAAGCAGAATAGGTGATTATTATAATCACCTTCTGGACAAGACGCTAGTCTGTCGCTTATCATAACTCCAGGCTGATATTAGTACCCGTTTGCACCTGAATTGAGAGGGGGAAATGCGTGTAAATTGTCTTTTCCAAGGAATGCAACGTTGGCCTTAGCATTGCTTGGTATCAAATCCAGGACCCGATGATCCTTATCACGGCAACCTAAACACACAAACACACACACACACACACACACACATATTGTATATAAATATACAAGCATGTTACACCCTGGGTGATACCAACTATGCTTATTAGATCGGGTTAGTATATGATACTGAGGTTACACAGGTTGGCATGAACGGTATTATTCCAACGTTTTAATTATAACCTGTTCAAAATGGCGACCTAGTTGAATAAAAGTTCTACTCAAAAACGGGGAAACAATGAAATTTTCAATAATTAAACGTCACTTCTGATAGAAGAATGTTTCAAATAAAAGTGATCTTGTGATCATTTAGAACCTACATGCAAAATATGGTTACTCTTAGTGACGTGGCAATAGAGCCTTTGGTGAAGAAGGAACGACCAACTCAGAATTATATATACCCAAGTACGATTATTAAACCGGGTCAGTATTCGATACCGAGGTTACGCAGGTAGGCGTGCACAGTACAATTCCGACTTTTTAATAAAAAATCTGTTCAAAATAGCGGCTTCAGTAAACGAAAATTCTACTCGAAGATGAGATGGAAAAACAATGCAATTTTCAATAATTAAACGTCACTACTGGTATAAAACTTCTTCATATGAAAACGATCTTGGAATCATTTAGGCCCTACATGTACAATATGGTTACTCTTGCGAACACAGAACTACCAACTCATAATTATATATACATACATATAATATAAATACATACACGTATATATTATATATCCATGTAAAATGGTAAATGATGGTCTCAAATGTAGACATCGATCATTTAAGTCTTTAATTTATTTAACCTTTCCTGTTTTTAAAAAAATTATTGGAAACATTTTTTTATTACTATTACTTCTTAGCTTGCGTCATATTGTAGTAACAATTTGTATCCATTACAGGCAATGCTGTGTAACTTATATTTCCATCCTTTACTATTTTTAATTGCTGTATAAAACACCTAGGAGTTGTTCTTATGAGATTTAGTGTTCATCAAATATTCATTATTATATGTATTATTATTATATGGGATAGCAAGTCTCATCTCAGACTGTATCATACCGATTCACCATCTGTTAAAGCTGGGTTATCTTTGGTTTTCTTCAGGAGGCACTTTGATTTCTTGGAGATGCGATGGACAAGAAAACCTGTTTCTCAGGTGATACAACCCCCCCCCCCCCCTTTCCCCACTCGTATTTAGATAAATTCATTGACAGATAGATAGATAGATAGATAAATGGGAACGATAATTGGGATAAATAGAAAGATAAATAGAAATATAGATAAATGGTACAAATAATTGGGATAAATAGATAGATAGGTTAGATTTATAGTGAACTAAAGGATCATAATATAGGTAGTAATATATACATCTATGTAATAAATAAATACAAATACCTATGTCAAGCACAATTGTCAGTATTTTTAATGGGAGGATTTTTGTTCCATAATCATGTTTGATGAAGTCATCAATTGTAAATTGTATTTTCAGTTCGACAGCTATTTTCAACAACAAGAAAGCCATTCGTGGGGGTGTGCCCTTAGTTTTTCGTAAGTTTTTGAAAGAATATGTTGTAAAGTTATGTATGTTTGAGTCATTGTAGCATATTCTTTAAATCTGATATGATTCAAAGCAAAAAGCGTATTTAGATCAGTCAGCTATTGAAATTTGATTGGAATTAGTCCAGTGGACATTGTTTATGTTTGTTTACCTTCTTTTCGATATTTTGTCTGTGAAATTGAATATTTAAGGAAAATGTGCTTTCTTTATTCTGAGTTTTACTTACAACTTTTGTCCCTTTCAACTTTCAGCTAACTTTGGTCCTTGGTCATTGGGACCGCAACATGGATTCGCAAGAATTAAAAGATGGAGTGTGGAATCTCCACCAAAGAAGGTAGAAAGTCAGTTTCAGGTTGAGCTGTAAATGTATCGTATGCTGTGGTCAGATTAGTTTTGCCATTTTTGTTTGTCGCATGCTGTAACTGTCTTTCGTTTCTTGCCTTTTATTTTTAACATTATCATCAATTCTGCAATCTCAAGCATCTGTGTGGGGCCACCTGCTATATATTGGGATGCGTCATTTTGCTAAGGAATGTTTTGTCGGCTTTTGGCTCTGACTGAGAACTATGGGAAGTCTACCATGGATAAATCGATCATGATTTGTTTAGCCACTATAACATCTAACTTGTTTTTCACTCTCTTGGTCTACATCATACTTACTAGACATGGTTCAGGATGGCTTTAATGTTGTGAAAAAAGAGTGGTCGGTTTTGTTTTTCCTCCACGCGGCCAGAATCAATTTTGGCATGTTGTATTGTTCATTATGGCATCATACTTTGTGCATCTCTCATTTTCATATTTTAGATTTAGACTTCAAATTAAATGAAAAACAAAGTGGCTCTAGATATCTATCTGGATCAGGCATTATTCTTTAATCCCTTGTCATCGTAGGTACAGAAAAAAAATCAATTCTGTTTGTAATTCTTTCTGTATTCCTTCAAAAAAGTGGTCCCCATTGTTGTCCATGCATGTAATATGTGTGTGTGGGAGTGTTTAACTTTTCATATTTACGATAAATTTTCACTCTTTCAGATATTCGTTTTACGTATATCTTTACTTTTAAACAAAGTTTGTGGGCTTTCTGCTAGAATATAATACATGGCATGGTACTGTTTCATATCCACACATGCAATCTAAATCTTCAGGTTGATGGTGGTAACATTGTTGCAGCACTGTCTCTAAAGGATGATGAGGAAACAAAAGCAATGTGGAATCACAGGTCAGCTTAGTCTTAAAGACTAATCGCTTATTATATAGCCATAAGAAAGATCAGAAAAAAAGTTTTTTTTCTTCTGCTTCGAAATTTTTGTTTCAAAATCACCATGATATAGAGTAGACAGTAGACAGCATTCTTTACTTATTTATCTTTTTCCTTATCTATACATACAAATGATTGTTTCTTAGGTTTTTAAGATTTATGATAGTTTTAAACTTTTTTATGACTTGTGAATTGGAAATAGAAAAAGGATTTCCTTAGCTGCAAAAGCATTACCATAACCTGTAAACATATTCTATTGCCAAATGTTTATCCCTTAAGATGACCGCAAATTTATTACAAGAACAACTATATCTGTCCTGTCCTCAAACACTGATTATCACCAGCACTCATTCATTTATCCCTATTCTGCAAAAAGAATTACACTAAGCAGTAGCGCTGATGACTTCAAAAATAAATTATTGCTTTAGAATCTAATTTTGACGATGCGTAGTTATATTCAAAATCATTGCCCATTGACAGTAATGCTATAGAACTGAGTCAATCTAGTCAGTTAATATGAAGAAGAAACCATGGCATAGGAGTTTCTAAAAAAGACACAACGTATTTTCTTACTCTATCTATCTATCTTTCTATCTATCTATATATATATATCTATATATATATATATATATATATAGGCAAATGGATACACTCTTTATCTGGAAGGTAAAACCTGTGACAGATCAGTATCCTGTATTCTGCTATGCATTATTGGCATAAGAGGATGCCCTGCGCGCGATAGGTGCTTGGAAGAACTATATTGTTACCATAGGCTAGACCGGTCTATTTCACTTTTTTTTTTTATGTCACTGTAAGGTTCATGTTTGGGTTTGAACGCTTTGGGCGATACTTATTTTCTTTACTGTTTTATTTATCTACATATTTGTGTTGACACTATTAATGTTGTCCCTGTGTTTTATTTAGGCTTTATTATTTAGGATATATATATATATATATATATATATATATATATATATATATATATATATATATATATATATATATATATATAGAGGCAAATGGATACACTCTTTATCTGGAAGGTAAAACCTGTGACAGATCAGCATCCTGTATTCTGCTATGCATTATTGGCATAAGAGGATGCCCTGCGCGCGATAGGTGCTTGGAAGAACTATGTTGTTACCATAGGCTAGACCGGTCTATTTCACTTTTTTTTTATGTCACTGTAAGGTTCATGTTTGGGTTTGAACGCTTTGGGCGATACTTATTTTCTTTACTGTTTTATTTATCTACATATTTGTGTTGACACTATTAATGTTGTCCCTGTGTTTTATTTAGGCTTTTTGGTTTAATGTTTTGAAACCCAATTATTTGTGAAAAAAATTGCTTTTATTACTGTTATAGATTTAAACTGGTCTACACACTGGAGCTGTCTGAGAAAAGCTTGAAATTCCAGTTGGCCATTCAAAACTTGGGTAAAAACATTTTTTTCATGCATGTAGTTTTCATTTTAAGAAGTTTGGAAAAGTTCAACAGGCTCTCTGTCTTTTCAACAATATTGTGAAAATTGTTCTGCTCCTTTGTTTCAAGTGGGTGGTTGGCAGATGCTTCTGGTAGGTCCTACGTCTTTCCTTTTAGTTGTCTTTCATTCCTGCTGTTTCCTTTTAATTCACCCTAAGGTCACTGCATATTGTAAATAGGGTAAATGTAAATGAAATAAACAAACATATCCTGCAAGTTGATATTCACTTTTAAATTATTATTTTTTATACTGGCCATACTGATGCTTTTCATAGACTTCAAAGTAATTCACAATGTCCTCTTTCACCTTAGTGGGTGGTTGGTGGGTGCTGCTGGTAGGTCCTACTTCTTTGCTTTTATTCTTTCACTTACATAAGTTTTATCTTGCTGTTTCTTTGAGATCACCACATATGGTGGGCATTGTAAATTCCCATCAAACAAACAAACTTCACCTTGAGTTATAAGCTGGAAACTCTCTCACACACACACACACACGCACATACTTTTCACTCATATGTAGTGTCTCATTTGAATATTACAAGGGTAAGATTTGCATAAAAGATTTGATCAGTTAGTGCTCTGCTACTGCTAAACCTAACAAGTGTGCCTTTGGCAAGCAAGCTAAGAAAAGTAATCTGGTAAAAAAAAAACCCAACTGAGAATCAAGGCAATCTGAAAAAAAACACCAACTGAGAATGCTTAAGCAAAAAACCCAACTGAAATGCTTAAGAAAAGCAATCTGGTAAAAAAAAACCCAACTGAGAATGCTCAAGAAAAGCAATCTGGTAAAAAAACCCCAACTGAGAATGCTTAAGAAAAGCAATCTGTCTTTTGGAAAGTGGCATTTGTAAATGATTTTCTGAGAGTTTTTTTTGTTCTGCCATTTACGTACCTCTGACCTATAATATCTTCTTCTTTGGTTGTTTTCTTTTTTCACTTTGCTTTTGAAATTTCTTTTGGTATTTGAATTTTTGTGATCTTATAAATTCTACTATTCTTTTATTTTTTATTTTTCTACTTACAAATGTAAACAAGATCTATTCATTTGATCTTTAAGGTGATGATAGTTTTGACTTTACATGCCTTCTCCATACCTATTTGAGAGTTGCTGACATCACAAGCACTTTTGTCACTGGGCTGAAGGATCTCACATATGATGACAAGGTGTGGACATCACTCATTAAATCAAATTTGAATTTTGCTTTATTTTCTTGAAATTTTCCTCTTTTTTTTTTTTTTTTTTTTTCTCTCAAAACATTTCCCCCAGTTGTTTCAATGTTTGTAAGTATTGCTATAAAAAGATTCCTTGGAAAATAAATAAAATGATTTTTAAAACTATTTAAACAAGGGGATGAGATGGCAGAGTTGTTAAAGGCATTACACTGTGACCCAGAGGTACTGAGTTCAAGCCCCACTTCGGGCATTTCAGTTTTTCCTTGGGCAAGAAAATTTACCCTAATTGCTCACTTGGTTAACATGGGTGACTCCTGTTGCATCGAACATAAGCCGGTGATAGTCTATATTCCTTTCTCTAAAGAAATTGGAATGCCTGGCGTGACACCTTTCGGTGCCCATGCGGACAGCACTTATTTTTTGTATATTTCTTTTTTAGCAAGAAAAGGTGTTTGAATATCACTCAGTGTTGAAAGGGAAAGGGCGTTGTTTTTGAGGATTCTGTGGATTTACTTTCTTATAATGTTTGGGGAAGGGAACAGGAGGTTGTTGAGGTTTTTAAGGATAAATATGCATTTTTGGAAGACATTTTTAGGTGGGATACTGTTGAAAACCTTCTATTCTACTTGTAAATTTCACTACTTTCAGTTTTTCTTCTTTTTTGATAAATAAGACAGTTGTTTTTTTTATCAGTTTATTTTCACTTTAATGTTGGTAGATCTTCATCATGGTTTGTGTTTTAATTTTACTTCTGCTCCATTTAGGTGAAAGGTGGAAGTAAAGATGTAGAACTTAGAGACAAAGTGATTGTGGATCAACTTTATGACAGGTAAGGAGAGTTTCGAGATTAGATATTTCATTTACGTCTACAATTCGATGTATCTTTATAATATTTATCTAATAAAGGCTTTAATATTAATATATGATACTTTTGACCAATTTTCATGGGACTATTTCTTTATCACACGGATATGAAATATATCAGGGAATTTCTTGAGATGGGCCCATCTGTCACTAGGAAAGAAAAAAAATTACACTGTGTAATTTATAATGTACATTTCTGAAACTGTCTCTCACATAAAATGTAATCTTCTCGCCAATAGCAGTGATTTTTCTATTGTCTTTTCCCAAGATCATGAGATGAGTCATATCGATAAACTGTGATGTTTGTTTTGTTCTCAGGATATACCAGAATGCTCCTGAAACTGTGTATGTTACAAGTGGGCCTGACCCACCTCGCAACTTTCAGTTAACATTTTCAAACTTCCCAGATGTTGGTGAGTAGAAATGAACTCTCAGAGGTAATAAAGTCATTTTATACCTTATCAAGTTATACTGTAAAAGTATATCGAGGCGCTGGTAGCTCAGTCGGTAGAACGTCTGAATACCATGCCGGAAGCCCGAGTTTGATTCCCAGTCTGTGAAAACTTTTTCTGGCCCTCCTGTTGATCCAGCAGCAAAATGGGTAGCTAGGTCTTGTCAGATTTGGCGAAAGTGGGCATGTAAAGCATTAGCCAACTACCACATTGTGCCATCTGCCATCTGTCAAGAAAAATCAGGACTCTGCTTCTGATTTTCCTATGCTCAAAACTCTGGATATGAAGCTTACTTTACGTTGCTTTACTGTGAAAGTCTTGTCCTGTACACATTGCGGATAAAACTTAATGAGCTCTTCATCTGAAGAAAAGATTTAGTTACTTCTTCAATACTTTGATTTTGTTAAGCAGTCAAACGTATTCTGCAAATTTGGTTGAGCTGTCATTGTCAAACATATTCATTTCAAGCTGTTAAACATATTCTTTTTTTTTTGGGCCGAGCAGTTAAACAAATTCTGTAATTTTGGCTGAGCAGTCAAACAAATTCTGTAATTTTGGCTGAGCAGTCAAACAAATTCTGTAATTTTGGCTGAGTAGTTAAACGAAATCTGTAATTTTGGCTGAGCAGTTAAACAAATTCTGTAATTTTGGCTGAGCAGTCAAACAAATTCTGTAATTTTGGTTGAGCAGTTAAACAAATTCTGTAATTTTGGCTGAGCAGTCAAACAAATTCTGTAATTTTGGTTGAGCAGTTAAACATATCCTTTAATTATGGTAGAGCTGTGAAAGATGTTTTTTTAACTGTGGTTGAGCAATCAATTATTTTCTTTGATGTTTAGTTGAGCCATGCGGTAAAACATTCTTTCATTTTGGTCGTGCACTGAAGCGTTAAGTAATCAAACATTTTCTTTGATATTGGAAGCGCAGTGAAACATTCTTTGTTTTTGGGAAAGCAATCAAGCATTTTCTTTGATCTTGGTTGGGCAGTTTAAACTTTTGGTTGATTTTGGTCGAGCAATCAAACATAATGTCCTTTGAATGAATGTCTTAGTATCAGGATTACATTGATACCTGGAAAAATGTATCTATGCAGCTGTGTTTTAAATACATAATTGCGTTGAGGATATTGAGTTTCAGAAACTTATTTAGACCTCTCTGCATTACATGGATACGCAGTGAAGTTATAACTTTACTTCGTAAAAAAAATCGTTATTCTTGTTTCAAATACTAACATAGCGGATGCTGGGTATGTCAGAGCATGATTTCTTTCTTTCTTTATTAGTTCCCATTCTACCTTTCCGTGTGTGTGTTCAGATGCCCGAGATGATCTTTCTCCAGGATGCCCTGTCCTGGCTTTTTCTGTTTCCTTCCAAAAATGTTAAATTTCTATACTTCAATACCTCTTTTATATCTTCTTCCCAATTTCTCCGAGGTCTGCCTTTTGGTCTTTTACCTTGGGCTTTAGCACTGTGTACTGATTTAGCTATTCTATTGTCATTCATTCTGTTTACATGCCCAAACCATCTCAATTGATTTATTTCTATCTTAGTTTTTATGCCATTTGCTTTGGTTTGATCTCTTATTGTTGTGTTTCTGATTTTGTCTCTTTTAGTTTTCCCTACCACTCTTCTTAGATATTTCATTTCAGCTGCCTGTACTCTACAGCATTCCCTACTGTCTTAGGTCCCGGTTTGCTGCCATAGAGGAGAGTAGGACAATAAACTGTGGTTATACTGCCATGCCATTTTGGTTTTTGTTGACAATTCTTGTATACCTACAAATGCCTTTCGTAGACGGTTATATATTGCATTTGCCTTTTGGATTCTCTGGCTGATTTCTTCTCTTAGTTTTCCTCTGAGTTAATTATGACTGCTAGGTAATTGCAGAGCATGATGTGTCTCAGTATTGTCATGTCACATCTCAAGTAGAAGAAAGTGATAATTGATGATGTGTCTTTATTAAAGAAATCCCTTTAAGAACCAGACATACAGCTAATTTTACCACATTACATAGACTTCTTACCATCCTCACACTCACAGTGACTTAGGTCTATTCAGGTTAATTGATTGAGAATGAAAACAACTTTGTGCTCACAATAAGGGTTGCTACTTACTAGTTGGACAACTGTCAAATTCTGATTGGTATTGCTGTAAAATTCTGATTGGTATTGCACCATATATTCATAATTGTTTTGCTTCCCCTTTTTACTTCTTTTTGTGGTTTTATTTTATAGAGCTATCTATAAAATTGTTGAAATGCCTTGAGTTTTGAAGTCCAACCTAATTCTAGTATTGTAATTTGCCTCTTGGCTTTAAGGAACATCTCTCAGACTTGAGATAGACAGTGAATTTAATTTATGTGACATTACCTCCATTCAGTATTACTTATACATGCCTGTGCTTTAATGTCACATAACATTTTGCATTTAAATTTTCAGCGTTTTTGCATACAGAGAGATATTACGATAATCCTATTTGTTGCATTATTTCAGTCGTTTGGAACCCTGGATTGAAAATGCTAAATCAATGGGAGATTTTGATGACCTTGGCTACAAAGAAATGATCTGCGTTGAGGCTGGAAAAGTTTCGACTCCAGTAACTCTGGCTGCTGGGAAAATGTATCAGTGTAGCCAGATCTTGAAATCACTATTGTAATCTCAATTACACACTGACTTTAAATCTCATAGCTGCCAACCAGTACGTGAAAAACATAATTAGTACATTCTTTTTAGCTCTAAGTCTGTATTTCCTTGAAAAGTATGTACACAAAGATTAACTGCAATGTAAACAAAAAGACACAAAAAAGACACCTAAGTAAATGACAGAGCAGAAACTCTGAGAGATAGCAGTGAAAATTTGGAGACGCCATTCTCAGTTCACAAAACCACCATCACATTTCTCTAGTAAGGTGAATTTTCCCATAAGGGGGTCATTCAAGTTAAATTATCAATGTTCTTTGAAAGTTACATACAGGGCATTGTGCAAGTTGGAAAATTAGTTGACACCGTCAGAGTCTGTTTTTCAATGTGGGAATGTTGGCAGCTATGAAATCTCAATATTTATCTCATATAGTATTCAGTTTTTAATGTTCATTTATTATTACAATTTATATAAGTATTTTACACAGATTTTAGATTTGACATTTTAGACTCATGCTTTGCACTGATTTCTTTGTAAGACTTCCATTTCATAACAAAGGCCAGAAAATAATGATATTTATATAAACATTTCATCCGCTTAAATTTCTAACATTCTTGAATAAATACAGTGCACTGATATGCATTTGTTTATTTTGACATGATGATGTTTATTTGGGGAACTCTTTTCTTCTTTATTTATGTGATATAATACAGATTTGTATGTTATGCTTGAGGATGAAATAACCATTGGGATAATGTTAGACATTAGAGTGACATCTTTTGACTAAGTTACTTAAAATGCCCCACTTCATTATGTTCTTATAGACTACAAAATGTATCATTTATATGTTCAATCAACATAGTTTTTTTTTGCATTACCTGTCTTGTCTATGTCACTGGACTAATCAAATTGTAGACATGAAAAGTTTCCATATATTCAAATCTGTCCTTGCTAATGCTGAGGTGCACCTGCCAAGATAATATCTTGTTGTCATTTTTTGGACTAATTACCTTTTTTTCTTTCTTTATCAGTTACCATTCTACCTTCTGGTGAATGAAAAGGCTATTGACCTTTTTTTTTTCTTTCTTTATCAGTTACCATTCTACCTTCCGGTGAATGGGAAGACTTTACCACTTTTAGAAAATGATAGACATAAACATGATCTTGATGTTAGATCCCTGTATGGACAAAGACAAGACGAAATACAAGTAAACCCATCAATCACCCATGGATGCATGGTGGCATTGGTTGCTGAGTGTTAGGCTACTGAACTTGGGATCATGAGGTTCGGGTTTGAACCTAGCAAAGCTAGGTCCGACATTGTGTTCCTTGGGAAAGACGCTTAACATGCATTTATCCTATTCAACCCAGGTGCAAATGGGTACAAGCGCTAGCTTGGGAATAAAAATCTGCGTCAGACTAGTGTCCTGTCCAGGAGGTGATTACTATCACTTATTCCATTTCATGCTATACAAACCAGTTTACGCTCTGGTTCTATGGGTCATAATGGTCTTGAAAGAACTTTTTTTATGATGATGATTCCATGGGGTTCTAACATCAAATTTATGATACTATAATTACATTCTGAATTAAATGCCCCCCCCTTTTTTTGTTGTATTTACATTAAAAGAAAAACAGTTTGCTCTCTGATCATGTTGGAAACATAATTTTTTCTTCTCCTTTACAAGAAATAGTTATTGTCGGTTATAATTATATATATATATATATATTTCATTTTTACACTGAGTACCTTTGGGATATTTCAAAATCTACATTTGTTTGAAATTTTGACTGTGATGCTTCTTTTGTTTTGGAGTGACTTCTCATGATTATTTATTTTATACTGGTTTGCTCAAATTTACATGTAGTGAATCGACCTCTGCTTTTCACACTTGTCACCTGTAATTAGGTGGTTGGTTGGCGCACGTTACTGGTAGGTCCTACTTCTTTTCTTTCATTCTTTCGCTTATCTTTCATCTTGCCATTTCTGCTTAATTCATCCTCAGATCACTGTATAAGGTGAACAGGGTAAATTTCAGAGAAACAATTCTGTGATTGTCACTATAGGTCCCATTTTTTCCTTCTTGTTTATGTTAACATTCTGGTACAAGGTATCAATCATTGAGACGAATACTTGACACGGTTGTCTTCACCCCATCCAGATTTGAATGGGTATCAGGCACAAATGGGAAATGGGTCCATGACAGACACTGTCCTGTCCAGTGGGTGATCTTGTATTATGTGTTCTGCTAGATGATGTAATGTATAGAAAATATTATACGCTTCTGTGTAGGCCTCATGTACTTGATGGAGTTTTTATAATAATAATACTAATACTAATACACTGATTAAACAATTTCACTATATAGACTCAAACCTTGGTATATTGCCTCCTACTAAACCACCATTCTTGCCTACCGCCATCTTTACAAGGATTAGACGGCATACAAAAACAGTAAATCAAACTCATTATACCGTCATTCGCCATCGGCCAATAATTTGACATAAGCGTTCCTTTCTAACTTCACATGTATTGTAAAAGACAATTCGTTGTAATGCCAGCGTGCATCATCACCCCCTCCCTGAAGTTATGCAAGCGGGTAGAATCTAGGTCAAAGATCATAGTCAAACACACACAAAAGCATCAGTGCCCTGTGTATCATGTTTCATCACCTCATGCAATTCACCATTCCTGTCTCACTCTATACGTAATCCTGGCCTAATAGAACCCAGAAGGACGCATAGTGTATTGTCAGGCCTCTCAACTACTTTATGTACTATATTGTGCTGTATAGCATTTTTACATGCAATGGGCCTACATTATATTGTCAGATTTAGCTTTTCCATGGTTTTTGTAGTTCTAGAACTACATATTATGTGCTATACTTTACATCATTTTGTTGTTGTTGCTGATTTGTTGTAATATACATTTTAAGGGTGTTTTTGTTATCACGTCATTCCCTTTATAACGCCAAGTTACCACTGGCACAAGGATTGACGGTGTAACAAGGTTTGAGTGTACTCTAAGGTTTTTGAGATGTACTTACAATGAAATGGTTCTTTTTCAATGGGCGATAAATCACTTATTTACAAACAATGATAAAACAAGAGAGTCAGAGCCTGAACAGAGCTATCAAATATAAATCCATATTTGTTTTCAGCTTTTTACATGTATTAACATGCAAATTTATTTAATCATATCTAATGCAAATTAGGATTTCTTTCTTTTTTCTTTTGCTGTGTTAAAAAAAAAGAAGAAAAATGCTCAAGATGATTTTTATTCATTACTTCAGCTCCAGCAAAAATCAGAGCAATTGTTAACTCTCAGCCAGACAGTAGACAGACATTTAATTTAACAAGCTAACACAAAGGAATGAGAAATAAAATTTGTTATTTGAATTAAACTATTGCACATCTTGTTATTTCTATATGTTTTTGTTGTTTGTTAAAAAAAAGAAAGAATGAATGTCGATGTGATCATGAATCTATATTATTATACTCCTGTGGTTTAAGTGAAAATTAACTTTTTAAACACCTTTCTGTTTAGTTTGTTAGATAGAGGAGGGGTGGATGGCTATTGTTATTTATTATTGTACTGGTTTGTTTTTTGTGTGTGATCACAAAGCCATTGAAAGACAATGTGTGATAGTATCCATATGCAAATACAGGTATTATTAAGATGTTTGTTTCAGCTTCATACTTTGTTGTGGATGATTGGCGGTAGTTACTGGTAGGTCCTTTTTTCCCCTCACTCGTGGGCAGTTGGCGGGTGCTGCTGGAAGGCTCTACTTCTTTCCTCTTACTCTTCTTTTTACTTCTCTTTCATCTTGCTGTTTCCTCTTAATTCATCCTGAGATCCCCCGCACATGGTGGATGGGGTAAATTTCAATTAAACAAAATTCCACCCACTCTTATTTTTACATCTCTTTTTTATCTTGCTGCTTCTTCTTAATCCAACCCTGTATACAAATCAAATTTCAATTAAACAACCAAGCAAAATTATTAATACCAGAGGTTGAAAAAAGCGAACAGATTTGCATTTTTTCAGGACACTAAGTAAACTGTGTGGTGTTGGTGGCCTAGTGGTTAAGTTGACTTAACATCATGAGATCCTGGGTTTGAATACTAGCATCCGATGTTGTGTTCCTTAGAAAAGGCCATTAACAAGCCTAGCCACCAGCCACCTGGCATAGGTCTTATGTATGTATTATTTTCTCTTTTGGTCATATAAGTCTGTAAATTCTCTTAAAAATATGGTAATCCTGAGTGCTAATAGGTTGGGTAATTTCTAGCAGCAACCTGGGTTCTCACTACTGTACAGAAACTAAACGTCTAGCTTTGTAATTTGTAGGCAGACGAAATGGTTGAAAGAATTGAGAAAATGTAACTTTAATTCAAAAAGCAGTAACAATAACAATTAAAAATGTTAAGAAAAAAATAAAAATGAAGATCAACAAGTATGCTGATTGAACATCTTTTTCTTTTATTACTTTTTACTCATCCTTCCTCCTCCTTTTCTTCCCTCTCCCCTCCCCTGGCACTCTATTTTGTTGTTGATTTCGGAACGCTTTGGAAAATATTCCCTCTTTTTTGCGATATTTTTTTATGTAACTTAATTTTTTTCTGGATGTTTCATTTTTGGAGAGCAACTTGAAATTGAAAGATTCCCCTCACGGTCCCACGAATGAGTGTTACTTTTGTTCTCATTTTTAATCATTCAGGCATCTGGGTTTTTGGTGACATCTTCTCTATGTCAGTGTGTGTCATTTTCTGGAGTATTTATTGTTTTATTTTTTGGTCATTAAAAACCCCCAAAGAGTTAGTAGATACCTGTCTTGTTATGTTCCAGTGAGAGCTCTCGTTTATTTCTTTTCAACATGACACTGACACGTCTGTCAGTGAGTAATTGAGTCAAGAAGGCAGCTTGGGTTAATGAATCTCTTGACTTTTTGTATATGAGGTTTGGATATAATTTATATTTAATTTAGTTATTATTTATTGTAGATGTTCTTGCCTGTTATATTTTCATACACTCGTATAACGGACAAGATGGCCTAGTGGTTAAAAGGCATTATACTGTGACCCAGATATACTGGGTTCGAGCCCCATTTCAGGCTTCAGGCATGTCATGTTTTTCTTTCCTTGGGCAAGAAAATTTACTCTATTTGCTCACTTAGACAACATGGGGTTACTCCTGCTGCATTGAGAGAGTAAGCTCGATGATAAAATCTATACTTTTTTTGTATTACTATATTGCTTCATCTTTTAGAAATTTGAATGCCCTTCAGAGCCTGCACAGATGGCACTAATTTTAATTATTTTTTTAATGTCACACTACATATTTAGTATCCCGCACAGGGTAGAGTAGCATACATTTTTTTCCCCTCGCAGGAGAAAACAAGAATTCAAATGAGGGATGGATGATTTTGCCAGGGAACACTGATTAATAACCAAAGTAGTGTGGAGAAACTATAGATCTATATCGTTTATAATTTTGATGGAACGAAGTATTCTAGATACTTTGTGTAACATAACAACATACCCATTCTTGGCGTCCCAACAATAAATCCACTATCAAACTCAACAATGATCATCTCACCGCCACTACGCTATGTGTAAACAACAGTGATGCTTGCAAGTGTGAGAAGCGCAGAACTCCTTCACCCCCCCCCCCCCCCCCAATCCCTCACAGTACGTGTTGAAAAAACGTTGCTGAGTGAGAAGTTGGCCTATTTCAAGATTAAAACAAAGGAAAGTTGAGATTTAGAAAGAGGAAAAAGCTGATACATTATAATTATAGAGAACAGAGGCAAATAGTCTTAACATGTGAGACAGAATACATATACATGTATGTACAAGAGATATCGGAGAGGATCACTGCTGCCTGATCATGAAATTGAAAGACTAATTCCCAAAATGAACTCGTTTTGAGAATGAATATTTATAGTATAGAAACGATGATGAAAACCAACCAACAAATCAAAATAACAGTTACATGTATGATGATAGATTGATAGTGATAGGGACTGTTAAACTCATTTAAACATATTCAAATTGAAATTATGACAGAAATGACGAAAACTAAAGAGCACTACAGATGAGCCACAAGAGATCACCAAAGTGGGCCGCAAGTTCTCCTTGTCTTTTATCATAAAGACAAACAGTGAAGCAAGGGGCTGTCGAAAGTGAAAGAAATTACATTAACTAATATTAAAGCCCCAGTACTGAATAATGGGGCTTTAATATTTTTCAATGTCATTTCTTTCACTTTTATCCTAATCAACTTGTTTTTGTTTAGGAATACATTGTACACGCATTTGTGGTAAATATCCTGCACAAAGCACACATTCTCCACCCCCCCCCCCCCAAAAAAAAAAAAAAAAATCCAACCAAAAAAATAAATAAAACAACTAAACAAAAAAGGGCGGTCTAATATATAAAAAACATTGTCCATTTATGTGGTGTGGTTTTTGCTTTATTTTAAAAATTTATTAGCGTATGTTCTTCCAACTCCAATACTTAAACACTGGTCATCGGTATGAAAGTTCCACAACGGCCTCCTTTTCATAGCAAGTATAAAAAATTCATTATAAATCATCACCACGGGGTGGTTAATTATGTTTTTATTTCAAATGTATGTAAACATATAAAATTCACTTGAGCTAGGGTTCTTCCACACTTAAAGGTCCATTGTCTGACTGACAGCTTTGAGAAAAAACCTACATAGATCTGCAATGTGCTACACGTTGATTTCGCAATACGAAAGCTCTTGAAGGAACATTATGTTTGTCATTGTGTACTGTAAGAGTGTAAGGAGTGGATTTGGTTAGGAACGGGCGTGTATGTGGAGGAGGGGGGGGGCGACCATACCGCAAGGTTGATGGTGTATTCATAGCGGTAAGAGTGAGAGATGACATAGTTTCAATGAAAAAGAAGTGAATGCCAATATTGCAATATTATGGACGGAAATTTTTACTCTTTTTTTCCTTATACGGTGTGTGTGTGTGTGTGGGTTGGGGAGGGGGTGACCATACTGCAAGATTGGTGGTGTACTCATAGCGGTGAGAGATGACATAGAATCAATGAAGAAAGAAGCGAATGCCAATTATGAAACATTACTGACAGAAATTTCTTTTCTTTCTTTCTTTATCATTTTCTTTTCTACCTTCTGGTGCATGGGTTTAGATGCCCAAAATGATCTTTCTTCAGGCTGCCCCCGTCCTGACTGACATTTTCTGTTTCCTTCCGTGAAAGATAAATTTCTTTGCTTTAATGCTCTTTCATTTCATATCTTCTTCCCACTTTCTCCGAGGTCTGCCTTTTGGTCTTTTACCTTGTGTTTTAGCACTGTACACTGATTTAGCTATTCTATTGTCATTCATTCTGTTTACATGCCAAAACCATCTCAGTTGATTTATTTCTATCTTAGTTTTTATGCCATCTGCTTTGACTTGATCTCTTATTCTTGTGTTTCTAATTTTGTTTCGTTTAGTTTTCACATACTACTACTCTTCTTAGATATTTCATTTCAGCTGCTCTGCTTGTACTCTACTGTATTCCCTACTGTCTAAAGTCCAGGTTTTCGCTTCCATAGAGAAGTGTAGGACAATAAACGGTGTTGCATATTGCCATTTTGGTTTTTATTGACAATTCTTGTTTACCTATAAATGCCTCACCTAGAAGGTTATATATTGTCATTGCCTTTTGGATTCTTTGACTGATTTTTTCTCTTAGTTTTCCCTCTGAGTTAATTATTACTCCTAGGTAATTGTAACTTTGAACTTGTTCTAAATTCTCCCTGCCCAATTTAAGATTTTGTGTTTTAACTTCCCTAGTTACTTGCATTGTTTTGGTTTTTTTGCATTTACTCTCATTCCTCTTTTACTTAGTTCATTGTTCATCATGTTGATATTCAACTGAAGGTCACTTTCTAATTTTCCAAACAGAACTAAATCATCAGCAAATGAAAGCATTGATACATTTACTGGTTTGAGTTTCTACATACCTACATTCATTTTCTTCATTTTTGAGGATGCCTTTGCGACTGAATCCATAAATGGGATAAACAAAAGAGGACTTAGGATACAACCCTGTCTTACTCCTATATCTATATTAAATTTTTCCGATATGTTTTCAGCTACTCGCACTGCACATGTTGATTTATTATAAAAGCTTTTAATGGCTTCTATTAAATTTTGCTCTACATTGTGTACTTTTAAGGAATGCCATAGTTCGTTCCTCCTCAGTGTCATATGCCTTTTCTAAGTTAATAAAATACAGGTGCAAGTCAATGTTTCTCTCAAGGAATTTTTCTATTATTTGTCTAATTGTAAATATATGGTCTTGTACACTTCTACTTGGGCTAAATCCATTCTGATGTTCTTCAGTCTGATCCTCTACTCTTTCCTTTAGTCTCACTTCCAGTATCCTGGCATATACTTTTCCTGGTGATATCCCTGATAGTTTGAGCACTCCATAGTTGATTCTTTCTTGTGTATTGGTACTACCGTTCCCTTTCTCCAGTCGTCTGGCACTTGTTTGGACTTCCATGCTTATTAGCATATTGCATGTAGTAGTTTGTCTGCCTCTCTCCCTTGGTTTTAATAATTTCTGGATAAACTTGGTCTGATCATGGGGCCTTTCCTAATTTTACATTTTTTATAGCTGTTTGGATTCTTCCATTGAGATATCTACATCTTCAGCTGTCTCATCTGGATTACTAGTCACTCTTGCTAATTGATCTGTAGTCCTTGTTTCATATGTTCTGGAGGGATTATGTAATGTTGAAAATATTTTCTCCATGTGTCCATGATTTCGCTGTTTTCTTTCATTATTTCTTGTTTGGCATTCTTAATTTGTCGTATTGGGCATGTTTTGGCCTTTCTCATGCTCTTCATTGCCCCCAGAACAACTTTTGATTTCCTTGATAGCTTTCTTGACGTCTTTGTCCAAACTCTTCCCACAGTTTCTGTTTTGCTTTCCTAACTTCCTCTTTGGCGATAGTTCTTTTACTCACGTAATCTATCCTATCCTCTAGTCTCTTTCTTTGTAAATATTTCTTCCAGGCATCCTTCTTTTCTTTGATCTTAGTCTTGACATTCTCATTCCACAATGCTGTTCTTTTCCTATCTCCTTTAGTTTGTTTCCTACCACAGACATCTTTAGTACAACTGAGGAGTGTTTCTTTATACATTTGCCACTTTTCTTCTACTGCCTTATCATTCAGATCCATCTGCCTTTCACTGATAAATCTTTTTATCCTAGATTGGTATATCTTTTTTACTATTGGTTTATTTAGTTTTCCTATTTTGAGTTTAGTAGCTTTCTTCTCTTTCCTTTTCTGTTTGTTCTCTTCAGTCAGTAATCTCATTTTGGCAATCACTAGGTGATGCTCACTAAATATTTCAGCTCCTCTGTTTACTCTTGCATCCATTGTACCGGTAGGAGCTGTAAAAAAGGGAGCTGCTTAACTATTACATAGTCTATGATTGGTGTTAGCATCTTTCATTTATTTTTGCAAATTTGTGGATATCTTTATGAGGAAAAAAGTTGTTGGCTATTTTCTTTGTCATTCTTTAGGTAAAATTCTATTAGTCTCTATCCATTTGAAGAAGTTGTTGTCTCTCCTTGTTTACTTATTACTCCTCCTCTGCAGCTATTTGTATCTTGTTTTCAAAGATATCTTTTTCTTCTTTAGTGGCATTGTTTTACATAAGCTATTAATAATTCAATTTCTCTTCCTTTTGGTTTAATGTTTACCTCAAATAGCCGTGGGCTTATAAATTTCCAACTTTTTAATAGCTTTTCTTGCCTTTTATGTATTACGAGGCCTACTCTTGCTCTAGCTCTATCTTTGACATCTACCTCTGAGAAGATAAAAGTATGGTTTGGTCCTACATTTTCTATTCCTTGTCCTTTTTCTTTGTTTCTGTAATGGCCAAAATATCTACTTTGAATTTTTCCATTTCTTCAGCTAATTCTAACTCTTTTCCATTTATTGCCTCGATATTCCATGTTCCAAAATCACAGTCCATGTTGTTTCCATGTTCGTCTTCGTGAGATCAATCCAGGTATATCATCATATGTACTTATTTGAATCTGTTTGTTTTGAATAAGCAGGTGATTAGCCAGTTGATGGTGGGGTTGCCACCTTAAGGCCGCCTACCAGGCCTTGTTATTTTCTGTCAGGTTAACTCCTTTTAGCCTTTGGTCAGCCAAGACCAGCCTGCAAGGCAGCAGGTTGTTTTCTGTCAGAGTTAACTCCCTTAGTCTTTGGTCAGCCAAGACCTGCCTGCAAGGCAGCAGGAGACTCTTGAGGGCGGGATTGCCTAACGCCATACAGATGCTTACCTGTCCACAGCCGGATTGACAGAAATACCACCACTCATTCAGGGCAAAATAATTGTTGATTGTTTCTACAGACTTTAGCCAAATTACACAATAAAGGACCACTGACTCCAAACAGCCTCCTTGGAGGGGAATTCAACCTTTCGAACATTATTTGGAATGGTCAATAGATAAGAACAAGTCCACAGCAGGGACATCAGCGTAAAAATGATCAACGTAATGAATTAATTCAACCTCACACAAGAAGTCAATGAGCCCACAAGAGATAACGAAATAATATTATATTTGATATTGACAACAAGCCCAGACCTAATTGATGCACCAATAATTTATCCGGGCATGACTGATCATGATGTTGTAATATGTCATATTCACACGAAGGTTAGACAACAACAAACCCCATGCTTAACTTACTCGTTTGGTAAAGGATATTATGCATGCTTTAAAGAAAGATATGAGAGATAAATATGGTGTTTTTCAAAAACACATCTGCCCCAAATGACATCCATAAAACACTGGGACTGTTCTATGAAGAACATTACAAACTCAATCAACACACACATTTCCAAGGAAACAGTAAGTGGGAAACAACAAATACCTTTGATGGCAACATATATCAAAACGTCTCATAAGACAAAGGCAAAGAAGATACAATGCAGCAGAACCTCACAATAAAGAATGTGACTGGCAAAAGTATCGAGAAATTAGAAAACGCATACATAAAGAATTGATACAAGAACACAACACGTATATAAAATCCTCTGGATGTTGATAAAAGTGACCAATCTAACACACACGGTACAAGAATAACGAAACTTTTCTGGACATACATTAAATCTAAACAGCAAAGACGTGTCAGAATTTATGCCCTCCTACGGTCGGATGGAACAGAGACAACATAGGCTGCAGAGAAAGTGGACATACTTAACAAACAGTATCAAAAAGTTTTTACACTGGAAGAGATGAAAATACCAACATTGCAAAAACAAAACAAAAATTACAGAAAAGGGGGTAGTAAATCAGCTGCAATCCCTTAACCCCAATAAAACATATTTATGGCCCAGACAACATACCGACACGAGTCCTAAAAGAAGTAGCAAGCCAAATCGCTCCATACTTAAGGAGATCCCTTGGGGTTTGTGCTTATTTCAAGAGAGTGTGCATTAACATCAATTATATGTGTTTTTATGACAAGTGAGGTACTAATTAATTAAATTAATGCATACACTGGTGTTTTGTGGAGAAAGAAAAAATTTAATCGATAATGGCGGCCATCTTAACTTTTTCATATAATTTCTTGGGACATGTTTTAAAAGTAAATTTTAAAGATATAAACACCAAATCTTGTACACATTCACTGGACGACACCTTTAACACAGTGACAAAGCCTTTTTTTAGATAGATAGAAACAAAAATTATTTATTTACCTTCTCATGTTGATATGCAGCAATTCCTAAAAATTTAAGGCTGGGCACGACTTTCCTGTTTTTACATGAATAATACATTACAAAATTTAAAAAGTAGCTATATCATTGTAAAGACCATAGGTTAATCTATATTGCCTGAAAGATTCATAGACATTAATTGAAAAATAAGAGAATTAGGTCCGCTCAAGACTAAAAATAAAGAAATTGAAAAATTAGAGAAAATCAAAAAAATAACCATAAAAACCGTAATTTCATATGGAAGGAAGTCATACATGTAATATGTCAAATTAAAGGGAATTCAATGCTCTATGCAATGCAGTCGTTAACTTATTGAAATTATTACAATGGTGGCAAATATATTTGAATATATCAGCCCACCCATAGATTACAACTTTAAAAATGAGATTGCCATGATACCCAAGAAAATTAAATCAAGTAAATATGTAAAAATTAACTTAAAAAATCATAAACAAGTCTCAAGTACAAATAAAAACCAATTGAAACCCCCCAGATTGATAGGATGGTCCACCCTCTGCAAGCTCAACCTCTCGCTGAGCCCTTTGATGAGCGACCCGACCCTCCTCATCTCCTTCCTCTTCCTGAAGGTTTCCTGACCAGACTTTTCTGATCACCATACCTTCTTCCTGTTTCTTACCTCTCCATAATTTTACATTCTTTGATTCAAAGAGAGGTTGAGTTCTCTGAGAAGCTGATGGAGGGAGCTGGAACCAATGTTGAACTGGCCACAACCAAGGTACAGCCTCAGTCGTATGCGACTTGCGTTGATGAATGATGATTTGGGACAAAACTTCCAAACTACTGAGTGAAGGGACTCATTGGGGTTCTGGGTTTTGCCCTGAAGACAGCGGCCCGGAAGTTCTTTGAAAGTAAGCCTCTCCAATACTGGCTTAATTGATGCTGCGACTTTTTCGCTCAGCTGCACAGAGTTTTTGTGGGGTGGAGGAGGCAAACTTAGGGCCTTTTGGAAGAGGCACCAGGAATCTTCTCATGTCGGGCAGAACTATGCTTGGGCTTAGCATCAGATGATGTGGCATGTTAGAATGTTGCCCAGACTGCCTTCTTCATGCCCTGAAGGAAACCTGGGTTATCCAGAAGCGTTCTCTGAAAATATTTTTGGAGTTTCAAAATCTTGTTCTGGATGGGAGAAAAAAGAGAAAGAGAAAAGAAAATTTATAAATGTCAAAAGCGACATGTGTAAAAAAAGACAATGGAGTTCAAGATACCCCACCATGTGTTTGTGTTTTATCTGGATATCAAAAGAATGCCTAAAAAAACAACATTCCCTCCCATTCCATAAAAAAGACAAAAGAAAAGAAAAACAAACAAGAAAAGAAACAAGTTATTGCGACAAACCTGTGTGAGACTGCCTTGTTTGCTTTCACCTAATGTCACACCTCGTGCCTTCTCAACTGTGACCAACTTTCAAGAGCAGAACCGAGCTGTTTTGAAAAGTGGTTGATGCACTCCTCCTTTGAAATCTGATGGCCATCTCCATATGTACATAGTTTTTGTAGTTCCATAAAGGACTTACAGTCCCCATTCTCAATCATTGTGGTGTATCTGAATGGAAAATGGGAGGATCAAATCAAAAGAAATGAGAGGGAGGCTCTTGAACAGATCAAATTTGTAACAGAAGACACTATGTAAGCAAATAAAAGCAGGGACAAATTAAAAAAATCAAAAAGTCTTGCTTTCAAAAATGTTGCAAAACCTTCTCGTCACATAATTTTACTTGCATAAACTCATTCAATTATGTGCACGTTGACATACCATTCACAATATCTTGCAGTTACACTTGCATTACCTCAGTTTGTGCTGAGGAGAATGTTGCCACAATATCTTCGTTGCCGCAACCTCCATGGTACCTGAGGAGCCTGTGTGATTCTTTTCACACACTTTATTGTGCTCAGCTGCCTATCTCTCATAGTCATCTTGATTGAGTTTGCTCCCAACAGCTGCACATTGTTTAAAGACAAAGAATATAGAAGTCAATGAAACAGTGGATTCAAAAACTTATTTGGAGATAATATGACATTCATATTCTTTACATTAAAAAAAAACATTTGTGTAAGTGCAATAAAAATTCTGAAGAATATAATTTTATAAAGCATTTTTAGGACTCAACTTGCAATTGGAAAAAAAAGAAAAAATTCTGTTAAAGCAATTATGGCCCATATAGAGCCGGAGCTTATCCTGCTCGCTATAGCATGAGGGGGCAATATATGGTAATAATAAACGATGCGTGCTAGTATCTTTCCCATATGGAAAACAACGGTGGACCTAGCTTGCTAAGATTCCAACCCGGGACCCCATGATTCCAAGTTCAGCAGCTTAACCACTCAACCACTTGTAGATTTACTTGAGGCATCATATTCCAAGAATCAATCGACACCGGACAAGTGCCCCATGAATGGAAACATGTTAATATAATCCCTGTATTTAAAATAAAGGGAAAAAAAAACATTGCATCTAATTACCGCTCTATGTCCCTTACATCAGTCACTTGCAAAGTCCTAGAGCACATAATATTTCATGCAATTATGGAGTATCTTCAAAATTACGAGATCCTCGTTGGATTATCAACACGGTTTCATGAAAAAGAATGATTCTAGTGAGACTCAGCCAGATGACTCAGCTGATAAACATTCTTGAGTCAATCGCCAAGTCGACAGACAAAATAAAAAATTGATTTGGCTATACTTGACTTCGGCAAAACGTTCGACAATACACACACAAACGACTCTAACAAAACTCGAACACTGTGGAATACGAAACCTTGCGCTGGCTGAGTCATAAAGATCAACACAATATTGGACAAAAAGCAAAGAACATTATCTCCCGGACGGGTTAAAACACTGGTTGTGTGACAGGACTCAATAGGTCAACATTGAAGGACAGTCAAGTGAACCATGTTCTGTACTACAGGGTACATTACAGTGTACATGATTGTATATATACATGATTTAGGAAGACAATTATCCGAACATACACAGTTAAAACAGTCGGCTATTCAGATAAATAAATAACGGAAGTGACTCATTACCACTATAAAAGAGCTAGACTCCCTGAATTCGGGTCAGAAAAAATGGCAAATTGAGTTTCCACCCTCGAAATGCTCTATCATCATCATGGGTAATAAGAAAAATCCCAATCAATATGAATACAAAATGAACAACCATATATTACAACATGCAGAAATTACACCTTATCTTGGAGTCCAATTTGATAAAAATCTGAAATTGGACAAGCACGTAAATTATATTATATATATAGGCAAACACAATCCCCCACCACCCAAAAAAAAGAAAGAAAAAGATATGGATATGGAAAGCCTTGTTAATAATGTTTCTTTCTATTTAAAGAGCATAGTGTACACAGTTCCTAGTGCGCTTTCATGACAAGGCGATGGTTTCCGACGTGAACATCACTTCTTCTATTCTGTCTGGTTTCTACGTCTCTTTTTTTTCTAGTACTGTTTACTCCTATTTATTTGTCTACTTCTTTTGTCGAAATAGGCTTTGATATCTTTTCAATACATGTATCATTATTTAAAATACAAATGAGCAAAATCAGTTCTCAACCCTCTCGTTGAGGGGCGAAAAAGAGAATAAAAAAAAGACGAATACTGACAATCAAGCACCTTCGCGATAAACGCACTTAAAACAAAATGAAGAAAATTTTAATCTCTCTTAATAAAGGAACAAAATAAAAAATCCAAACTAACAAGCAAGCAATCAAACCTCGCCATCCAGGTAAAAATAATTTCTCCACTTTGAAGGACCCTTCTTTCATAAGTCTATTCAGTATGTCCTTCCCTTTAGGAGAGTGTGCGAGTTTGTAAAAAGCCGAAAAGAATAAATGCAAAAGATTTCTAGAAATGGAAAGAGATGAGAGAATAATCCAAGTACTTCCTTTATTGAAATAGTATCGTATTTCGAATTTTATGTTTCTGAACATCTTCACACTTATGGTTAAAAGAATGGGCAACACCCCATTTTAACATAAATAAGTAATATAACAAAAAGTTTTATTTATTTTATCGAAATATTGTGGTTAGATAATGAAAGGCAAAAAGTCGAAAGAAAATTTAAAGTCGACTGAGATACGATTCCTTTGCGAAATATCGTTTGTATTTTTCTTCGCTTGTGATTAAAGATGGCGTTCCTACAGGTAGGAGGTGTCTTCTGTAATAACTAAACTAATGACGAGTCTGTTTAGAATGAAAGCCGAGTTTAAAATTGAAATAGAATATAGGGGATTTTTGAACCGAGGAATTTGTTTGAAGAATCATCAATTGAATTGAAATACTCCCACGCACACATCCAGAATTGATTTGATACACCAAAACGAATAGATCTAGATCTAGATCTAGACTTTACTAAGACTAAGACGAGTAGAGATTCTAGATCTAGATCTAGAAGCACCCATAAGATTTATAATAATAATAATAATAAAAAAGTCATAGATCTAAATTTTAGATCTAATTATAATGGCTTGAAGCTTGAATTATAATATCATAGAATTAGATTATAAAATAATATATATGATAATAATGAAACAGTGGTCTCCCTGGTGAAGCTACCGCCCAAAGTTAAGGTAGTGACACAAGATAATATGAATGCCCTATAGGAACAAAGACGAGACAAATACAAGGAATAGTTAGCTCGGTTGGTAGCACGCTTTCTTTTCATGGCAAGACGGTGGGTGTCGACGCAGAGGTCGCGGGTTCGACCGTGGTGGCCAGGATTTTTTTCTGTCTATTGATTGAATTTGTCTAGACTTTGTTCCTATGGGCGAAACATATTATCTTATGTCATTACCTTTACTTTTTACATGCCCCTTGTCTCACTGTTTGTCTTTATCTACGCCTAAAGTTAAGAGGCCACTTTTTCCATGTAGATCTAGACCTAATTATAACAAATTTTTTGCCTCATTAATCAACATGCCACTTCATGAAAATCTTCAGTCTGCTAAGAGGCCAAGTTTTTCTTTGGCTGATTTTACATGTACTGGAAAGTCATGATGCGACTAGTAAACGCTTCCATGCACTGCAAGTGAATCTTTTTAGAAACAAATGAAGGAAAGAAAATGGAAAAATACTGAAAACATTTATAAATTTTCGAGACTCTAGATCTAGAAATAAATCTAGATCTATATTTTATATATTTATTCATAATCCCTAGATCTAATGGCTAATCCTCTTTCCCTATTCAAAAACTTGCAAACCCCTCTCTCCCACAACCTCTCTCCCTTTTCCAATGTCGCGCATGGGCTGTAGTATCTTGAATGCGAGACATTGAAGTATGCTTCTATGTTCCGATTTTGTGGTACGTATACCCACTTTGTTGTTTTTTTTTTTGTCGGAGGGTCAAGCGGTCTGCAAAACTCACTCAAGAAATGCATAAAAATAGAACAAAAATTTTAATTTGGCAATCCCATGTTTCTCTCTATCTGGAACATGTTACTGTAATTGTATACAGATCTACATCATGTTGTAGGCTTAGAATCAAAGCTAGATCCTGCTGAGCCAGCGGCGGGTTTTTGGATGTTGACGCCAGACACTCACATGATGTGCGACATTTGCAACAGGCTGGTCACCGTCTTTAAAACATCTCGACCAAATCAAAGACATCGTCACAGTTAGTGTGAACTAGAAGCATGTTTTCACTTGGACTGATGATGATGGGGATTAAAATTGAATTAGGCCTGTATTGTTTGATACAACAGCTACTGAGTGTAATGAAAAGTTCTGGCAGCCTACACAAAATAGACTGAAAAACCCATTTGAAGGAATTTGCAGTCTATACTGTACTAATGTTCTATATTATATATAATTACATTGTGAAAACAAACACTATAATTTACAAATATTGCGGTTTATGGGTATGAGTTCCTGGAGTCGGACACACCATTTACATTTTGCTAGTGGGGAAAATTTAACAATAATATAAATCTAGATTCTAAGTCAAACTATCTTTAGGTGGCATGATTTCTGTAATCGGACACATTAAAATTTCACTAGTAAGCAAAATTCAATAATTAGTGAAAATAACCGGGTGGACCAATTAATAAAAACGCCTTCAACTTTAAAGGCTCATTAAACAGTTATCACTTTAGTTTTCAATGTCCTTTTGCACATTATTACTATATTTCTATCATGTGTAAATGCAAATGGCATTGATTGAACGATTTAAAAGTTATGAGACAAGAACCAATACTGTTCATAATCTAGGTCTTGATCTATTGTGTTCTTCATGATGGTGTTCAAAGTACTTGTTTTTAGGCTAAAAGGATGGCGAGAAAAACGAAAAGTGCAAGAATTTTCTAATAAGAAATGGAATAAATATTATTTACATGCAAACTTTTGTCGGTTTTTAAAAATTTATACATGTTGTACATTTAGTAAAAGCACTATATATATATGAAATGATGGATATATCCCATGCTCCTGATAGGTTCCTTTTCCTTATGGACTTGATAGTCTAGAGATAAGTCAGCTCTCAAATAAAAGGTCGTGGATTTGTGCCCGACAGGTAGAAACATTTTCTTGACTTTTATCCAGTAAACCCACCACCCCCTTGTCCAGAAGGTGGATGGACACCTTGTCCCATTGGAGACGAACAATGTAAAAGAGGTCCCATGTGCAGATCACAACTCTTTGTGCACATTAAAATCCCTTGGCCGTCTTCACATGGTAGTCTTGGCAAAACATAAAAAAAATCCAACCAAAAACCCTGAGATCGACTTTTAGTTGTGGATGTAGGTAAAATCAAATTGATTTGTCTAAAATCTTTCTTCTTCTTGTTTTTATTTTTAACGTAGCTTAGAATCAATGTGATGTTGATAAGGATATGCATATAGCATGTTTGATTTTGACTGAATCAATTGTCTATAAAGAATTGTGTTTTGTTTTTTCCTCCTCCTTAGTGGAGACGTTTCAACTTTTTTACAAAGAAGCAGTGAAGGATCCTGTAACAGATCAAGTGTTTGATCTGCTGAAGGTGCTGTTGGGAATTTTTTTTTTCTCCTTTTTGTTGTTGTTATTAGTTAGCTCTATAGACTCTATAGATTAAAGCGTTTTAATATCATTTTGCTAATATAAACCTCCACTATTGTTAATGTAAAAGAGAAAATCATATCGAGCACAAATGAATAAGTGACATTTTGAAGCAGTTGATGTAAACATAAAACATAAAACATTGTCTCCTATGAAATAGAAAATTTTCCTCCCATTTATGGACTTGATTTTACATGTCTTAATACAACGAATGGTTTATTTTCAACATCTGCTGTTCATTCACAGGATATCAATGTTTCAGCATGTACCAGTGGACGCGGACAGTTAATCATAGGTGACTATGAAGGAAACCTTTCTTTATAAACCGACAAATGGAACTCACATCATTCAGGGCCTATGAGATCCGAGTCACTCACGTGCTTCAAATGAAGCAGCACAATTTACTTATTACCATAGGGGTAAGTGTATGTTTTGTTACTTGAATTTTATTGAGAAATAAGAATAGGATAATAAGACTAGGTATTGTTTACAAGACTGATTAAGTTGTTTAACATGAAAATGAAAAAAAGTAAACCAAATTCATTCATAAAACCAAATTCATTCAATTTTAATTTTGAATGTATCATTTTTTATTGATTCTCAATCTCATCACAAGGAACATTTTTATAAACCATGTGTCAGCAGCAAGTACCCTGTTGTTGCTTTTGTTATGTTCATTGTATTATATATATATATGAAAGAAATTAAATAAAACTTCTGTCCCTCTCTTCTCTCTCTTTTCCCCTCCTCATTTTCCCACTATTTGTTTTACTTCAGGAGGATGAACAGGGCATCAACCCTTTGATTAAAGTATGGAATATGGACAAGGTCAGGACATTGGTTTCCCATTGATATATCTGTGTTTGTGTCACATCCTGTTTTGACTTCATTACATGCTATAAGCAATCATAAACATTGCAAAATGACTGAAATGAAATTTATTACTAGCTTCAAAGTAATTGTTTGATTAGTTTTCTTCTTTTAAAAAAACAAAACAAAAGTCACAACGAAAATGTCCTCATAGCCTAAACGATTGTCTTCTTAAACCTGGGTTGTTTTTTTAGCAGATAATATGAATGTTATAATATGAAAGTTCTATGATCAAGTGTCTTTCTTGTAGCAAGGTTTCCTGCTGCCTCTGCTAGTTGTGTTTTCTTCTTTCGTCTCTGTTATTTTTAAAATTGTCCTGTTATTCATGTTTTGTTATAAAAGAAGTTTTTCTGTGACTTTCAGATGGACAGAGGAAATCCAACATGTAGTAGACTTACAAGAGCTATTCCTGGAAACAAACCAACTCCAGTGAGTATTGCCTCATCTTCACTGTTAAATTGAAACAATTTCATAATACACATTGACTTTTACTTGAAACAGATGAAATAGCTTCATAAATGTCAACATCTCTCTTTAAACAAGTATTTCATTTACATTTTTTGAAAAGGGAATGAATTAATTTTGACCGGAATAGTAATTAATTTTTTTTTTACAAATGTCTTCATTTAGACTAAAAAATTCAATTTATGAGGATCATTACTGCATTTTATAGTTTTTCATTTTTGTCATTTCAAATAAATATATTATCTTGCACATTGCCTGTATTGTTTAAATAATTGAGATAGGTTGATTGCAACTAACATTTAAGTGTTGAAAAGCTCTTTCCCAGAAAACCCTGCTTGTCATATTATATAAGAATATTATTTTCTTCTCTTTTTTTTTTACTATGTTCTTTCAATATTAAAATAATGGACTATTTCAATTAAAAAGTAAAACAAACTTTTCTTCCAGGTGTCTGCGTTTACTGTCCATGAGAATCTGAATTTTATGGCTGTTGGATTTGAGAATGGAACTGTTCTTCTTTTCAAGGGTGATGTAACAAGAGAGAGGTAGTTTTGAATGCTCTTTTGTATGTTTTATTTATATGTAATTGGTTTTCTTGTAATCTTTTTCTTCATTTCAGCTGTGAGCATAATAATGCATGACTTTGACAATGATTGATAAAAAACATTTGTGCAGTTTGCTTCTCTAGTTATAACTTTTGCTATCATTAAATTTTATTCTTTTTTTTTCTCTTCGAACTATTCTAAGGTTATCACTCATAAAAAAGAGCAGGTTTATGTAACAAGCTTTCTTCTTGGGCCAAGGTTTTCTTATCTTTGGCTATAAATCTCACAATTCAACAAAATTAACAGCTTTCTAGGTCGCATCTAAAAAAAACCCACTCAGCAATTTGATCTGAAGATATTAAAATTTTGTTGATGTATTTGTGCATGGTATATGTATGTTTGTTTATTGCATACTGCATTTATAACTTATTTTGTATTTGTATGAATTTCTCTCTGCCATTTGATGCAGGAAAAAAACCCCTATACAAAACCATAATTAATTTGGGAAATAAATCACAATGATTGCCTTTGTTCTTTTGTGAAAGCCTTATAAAGAAGGTTACAACAATTTTATCTTTGTACTGCAGAGATGATAGAATCATGTTTTAATCGCTACTACTGCTATCTTGATTTTGCATGTGATAGGAGTGGCCTCACACATTTAAGTATTTGTCTGTTCTCCTGTCTTATCTTTCTTAGGCACAGTAAATCACGCACAGTGTTTGACAACGTCAAATGTATCACAGGAATTTCTTTCAAGTCCCAAGGAAAAGACGTGTTTTTGTTTGTCGTGACAGATAACTCTACGTGGGCCATAAATATAACGGCTAAAGACTCTAGGGTAAAATGTTAAAATAGATTTCTACTATTTCAAGGGGTGTAAGTCAATGTTTTCCAAAGTGTTTCACGTATTCACATTCCATGGCTTATAACTGTGTCTTTTCTTAGACTTGAAAAATCTCATCATGAAATGAAAACATTTGAGAAGAAATTTGTCCTTGCTTTATTTGATTCAATGTCAGCAGCCTAGTGGTAAGGTTAGCTGGTTTGAGATTGTGAGGTCCTGGGTTTGAATCCTAGCCACGCTAAGTCTGATATATTCTTTGAAAAAGGCATTTAATATACAATTCCTCTTAGTCCAGGTGCAAATGAAAATACGTCTTTTATTGTTGAACCATTCAAATTATGTTTCTGTCCTGGAGACATATAGTGTTACAGTACACTTTTGAAAATGACATGACTTACTGAAAAAGAAATGTTGTATCCCAATTGACGTTATAATTGTTGAATAATTTCAGCTTGACCTGGAAGACACAGGTGCAAATCCTGGCTGTATAGTGATGAGCGATGCCAGTCAGGACAATCAGCTAGTCATTGGAAGACAAGACGTAAGCATTTTAATACTTAAAGGCCTGAAGTGATCAGACCTAGGGACAGAAAAGTTAATCACCTCAAAGCCTGTAGACTCCTTTCCACTACCACTTTCATCCCCGGTTGCTAATGCTATCATGGATGACTCTGGTCCTAAATTATGCAAATCTAGATCCAAATCTCAGATGGTTTGGGCATGTAAACAGAATGAGTGATAAGAGAGAAATAAATCAGTATACATTGCTAAAACCCAAGGTAAAGGACTAAAAGGCAGATCCTGGAGAAAGTGGGAAGAGGATTAAAAAACAGACACTAAATCAAAGAAATATAACCTTCCCAGAAGGAAACAGAAATTTTCAGGATAGGGTAGCCTGAGAAAGATCATTTCAGGCATCTAATCTCATACACCGGAACAGATAAAGAAGAAAGAACGAAAAGCTCCAAACTGTGCCCATCAGGCCTGTTCTTTGTGCCTGGTAAGCTGATTGAGCTTTGGTATTTGCTGGCAGACTTCTTGGTACCCAATTTATGTAATGGCGCCTTCCGATTATCGAAATTACACCGCATGTTTCAGTAATCCGCCTTTAGCTACCTGAGGTCCTGTGAACGTGATGATCGCCATTTGAAGGGTTTGCTCGAAGTTCAAATGACCCATGGGCAGTCAATAAAAAGGAGAAGGATTGAAGCTAAGGCCCTGACCTAGCTCATTAACAGTCTCACAGTAAGAAGTATGAATCACAGTTGATGAGCTAGGTTGAAGCTTTAGCCTAATTATTTCTTCTTCTTGTTTGTACCTGTGTATACCCCTCCTTTATTTTCCCTGGGATTGATATAGGAAAACATTTTCGGGGATAAAGGAATACTTAAGTGTTCCATTCTTGAATTCAGCAGCTCCTATATAAACTTTGAAAGTATTTTTGTCATGAATGCCCAGAATGAAAAGGTGATCCCTTATTTCCTTTCTTGTGGGTATTGATAGTAGAGGATACAATCCTTGCCTCATTAGCAAGGGGTGAAGTGTTCAAATCTCAACCTGAGCTTGTGAAAACTCTGCCTGGATTTGTTAATGTCTTTTTGTTGTTGGTTTTGTTGTTGTAATAGTCATCCCTATCTTTCTCTAATCCAACTAGAAAGGCTAAATAAGCATGGGTGGAAAATAGGAAATGAGCAGTGGACAGGTAAGCACCTGTACGGGAGTAGATGATCCCGCCCTCCAAGAGTCTCCTGCTGCCTTGCAGGTCAGTCTTGGATGACCAAAGGCTAAGGGGAGTTAACCTTGGTATGAAACAACCTACTGCCTTGCAGGTCAGTCTTGACTGACCAAAGACTAAGGGAGTTAACCCTGGCAGAAAATACCAACCTGCTGCCTTGCAGGCTGGTCTTGAATGACCAAAGGCTAAGAGAGTTAACCCTGACAGAAAATAATGAGGCCTGGCAGGGGCCTCAAGGTGACAGCCCCACCATCTACCTAGGGTACAGTGGGCTAATCCCTGCTTATCTGAAACCTAACTGATGCAGAGAAATAAACATAATATTGACCTTTCAATGACGAAAATGGAAACGAACACGGACTGATTTTTGGAACATGGAATGTGAGGGCAATAAATGGAAGAGAGTTATAATTAGTTGAAGAAATGGAAAAATTCAAAGTAGACATTTTTGCTATTACAGAAACAAAGAAAAAAGGACAAGGAATAGAAAATGTAGGACCAAAACATATTTCAATTTTCTCAGGAGTAGATGTCAAAGATAGAGCTAGAGCAGGAGTAGGTCTCCTAGTGTTTAAAAAGGCATGAAAAGCTACTAGAAAGCTGGGAATTTATAAGCCCACAGCTATTAGAGGTAAATATTAAACTAAAAGGAAAAAAGTTAAATTATTAATAGCTTATGGACCAAACAAAGACGCCACTAAAGAAGAAAAAGATACCTTGGAAAACGATTTACAAATAGCTGCAGAGAATCTTAAACAAAAACAGGAACTGATGGTTTTAGGAGATTTAAACGCTAGAGTAGGCAACAATATAGAAACATCAGGAGGATTAATAGGTAAAGAAGGAGAGACAATAACTTCTCCAAATGGAGAGAGACTAATAGATTTTTTTGCCTAAATAATAACATGAAAATAGCCAACATCTTTTTCCTCATAAAGATATCCACAAATATACAAGAGTAAATGAAGACGGGTGTGAGAAGTCAATGATAGACTGCATAATAGTAAACAGCTCCCTTTTTTACAGTACATTGGATGCAAGAATAAACAGAGGAGCAGAAATATTTAGTGATCATCACCTAGTGATTGCCAAAATGAGATTACTGACTGAAGAAAATAAACAGTAAAGGAAAAAGAAGAAAGCTACTAAACTCAAAATATAAGAACTAAATAAACCAATAGTAAAAGAGATATACCAATCTAGGATAAAAAGATTTATCAGTGAAAGGCAGATGGATCTGAATGATAGCACAATAGAAGAAAAGTGGTAATTGTATAAAGAAACACTCCTCAGTTGTACTGAAGAGGTCTGTGGTAGGAAACAAATTAAAGGAGATAGGAAAAGAACAGCATGGTGGAATGAGAATGTCAAAACTAAGATCAAAGAAAAATTCCTGGAAGAAATACTTGTAAACAAAGAGACCAGAGGATATGATAGATTACGTGAATAAAAGAACTATCGCCAAAGAGGAAGTGAGGAAAGCAAAACAGGAACAATGGAAGAAGTTTGGACAAAGACTTCAAGAAAGCTATCAAGGAAATCAAAAGCTGTTCTGGGGGGCAATGAAGAGCATGAGAAAGACCAAAGCATGCTCAATATGACAAATTAAGAATGCCAAACAAGAAATAATGAAAGAAAACAGCCAAATCATGGAAGCGTGGAGGAAGTATTTTCAACAATTATATAATCCCTCCAGAACATATGAAAAAAGGAGTAAAGATCAATTAGTAAGAATAACAAGTAATCCAGAGGAGACAGCTGAAGATGTAGATATATCAATGGAAGAAACCCAAACAGCTATAAGAAAAGTGAAATTAGGAAAAGCCCCAGGAGCAGATCAAGTTTATCCAGAAATGATTAAAAAGCCAAAGGGGGAGAGTCCAAATGGAAGTCCAAACAGGTGCCAGACGACTGGAAAAAGGGAACAGTAATACCAATACATAAGAAAGGATCAACTATGAAATGCTGGAAATGAGACTAAGGAAAACAGTAGAGGATCAGATTGATCAGATTGAAGAGCATCAGAGTGGATTTAGACCAGGAAGAAGTGTACAAAACCACATATTTACAATTAGACAAATAATAGAAAAATTCCTTGAGAGAAACATTGACTTGCACCTATGTTTTATTGACTAAGAAAAGGCGTTTGACACTGTGAGGAGGGACGAACTATGGCATTCCTGAAAAGAACACAATGTAAAGCAAAATTTAATAGAAGCCATTAAAAGTTTTTACAATAAACCAACATGTGTAGTGAGAGTAGCTGGAAACATATCTGCAGAATTTGATGTAGATATAGGAGTAAGACAGGGTTGTATCCTAAGTCCTCTTTTGTTTATCACATTTATGGATTCAGTCACAAAGGCATCCTCAAAAATGAAGAAAATGAATGTAGGTATGTGGAAGCTCAAACCAGTAAATGTATCAATGCTTTCATTTGTCCGATGATTTAGTTCTGTTTGGAAAAACAGAAAGTGACCTTCAGTCGAATATCAACATTATGAACAAATGAACTTAAATAAAAAGAGGAATGAGAGTAAATGCAAAGAAAACCAAAACAATGCTAGTAACTAGGGAAGCTAAAACACAAAATCTTAAATTAGGCAGGAAGAATTTAGAAAAAGTTCAAAGCTACAATTACCTAGAGTAATGATTAACTCAGCAGGAAAACTAAGAGAAGAAATTAGCCAGAGAATCCAAAAGGCAAGTGCAATATATAATCATCTAGGAAAGGCATTTGTAGGTAAACAAGAATTGTCAACAAAAACCAAAATGGCAGTATATACCACAGTTTATTATCCTACTTTCCTCTATGGCAGTGAAACCTGGACCTTAGACAGTAGAGAATACAGTAGAGTACAGGCAGCTGAAATGAAATATTTAAGAAGAGTAGTAGGCAAAACTAAAAGAGACAAAATCAGAAACACAACAATAAGAGATCAAATGGAAGCAGATGGCATAAAAACTAAGATAGAAATAAATTAATTGAGTTTGTTTGGGCATGTAAACAGAATGAAAGACATTATAATAGCTAAATCAGTATACAGTGCTAAAGCCCAATGTAAAAGACCAAAAGGCAGACCTGGGAGAAAGTGGGAAGAAGATATAAAAGAGGCATTGAAGAATAGAAATTTAACGTTTCTGGAAGGAAACAAAAATTGCCAAGACAGGGCATCCTGGAGAAAGATCATGTCGGGCATCTGAACCCATACACCGAAAGGTAGAATGGGAACTGATAAAGAAAGAAAAGAAAATAGGACATGCCACATGAACTTGCTTTTTGAATGTATGCAAAGTTCCTGGCTGATTTTAAGGGGTGTTGGGTAAAAAATTTTGATCAATTCTGCAATGGGTTACATATGGATGTACAGATGAGTAAACAAACAAACAACCAAAACAACACAAGTATCAAGAATGAGATTAAAAAGTCAGATAAAGAAAATTTGAAGTCTTTTCTTATCCTCTTTTTTCATCGCTGTTGCAATCTTTAACAAAAATGCCCATTTCTTATCTTTGTGATTTTAATTTGAAACGATGGCGACAATAGATCATTTGGTATTCCAGAGATGAGAGCAGACTCAGATGTTGAACTATATCATTGTATTTTTCCCCTCGCAGGCTGTCTATTTTTATCAGCCAGATGGAAGAGGACCCTGTTTAGCATTTGAAGGCACTAAATTGCAGCTACATTGGTTTAGAGGCTATTTGATTATTGTGGGCAAAGAGAGCAAGACAATGCCTAGAGCGCCTGTGCTGTAAGTTGTTGAATTGTTGTCAAACCGTTTCATTTTCTATCTAGTCTAACTGAAATTTCTTTCTAGACAATTTACCCTCCACTGTTTAGCTTTAATCATCACTGCCCTTCATTGAAAAGACTAACAGCTAATTTAGACATGCTGAGTTCATCATTCACAATCAAGTGTGTTCAGGACCTCTCTGTCAACACCCCCCCTCCCCCTTTAATGCTTATATTTAAGGATTTAAGGAAAAAACAAATTGAATGTTTCACATAGTGAGCAGACAAACAATAGACAGAGGTAACAGTAATCAATGGATGAATCAGTTTCAACCAAACTCAAAGTTAATGAAAGTTTGCATGGTCTTCCTTTCTCCACAGCGGCCCCCATGGGATGGAAATGAACACTGTCACTGTTTATGACATCCAAAATAAGTTCATAGCCTATTCCGCCCCTTATCCAGAAGTGATTGATGTTATGTGTGAAGCAGGATCCATATTCATCTTCACTGGTGATAGAAAGGTACAGCGTTTTCTTTTCTCAAAGTACCAATAGTACTATCTTGAAATTTGTTGTTGAGCTTATGAGTGGATTATAACAATGTCATCTACTTTCTAGAGTATATTTGAAAATCATAATCAAATAGTGTAATCGTACCATTTCTGATAGCGGCCACTCAGAGAAAAGAAAATTACCTGTTTGCCTTATCAACATAAATTTTATTTTGTACTGCTTTCAGTTATATCAACTGCAAGAGAAGGACACTCAAAGCAAACTGGAAATGTTGTTCAAAAAAAACAACTATGCCCTGGCAATCAGGTGAGGGCATTAAAGAAAAAAGAGGAAAAGAAAAAGAGAAACACACTGTATGATAAAAACCAATGGATGGGAAAAAATATTTCGTAAATTATTTTCTTTTGTTTTTTCTGTCTAGTCTTGCAAAAAGTCAGCTGTTGGATCAAGATGGCCTCATTGACATCTTCACTCAATATGGAGATCATCTCTATTCCAAGGGAGATCACGATGGAGCCATTGATCAATACATCAAAACTATCGGCAAGCTGGAAGCTTCATATGTTATCAGAAAGGTTGGCAGAGATATTTTAGGATAATGCTCTTGTCGTATATTTTCCTGAAATATTTACAGGCCTTTCATTTCTCCGCCTTTAGGTGGAATGCCGTCAATTTTATCATTTGCCAAATTTGCCGACATTTTTCCACCCGAACGAAAATTATTTTTATTTTTATTTTCGGACATTTGTGATTCGAATTGCAGAAATGACGAATGTCGGAAGAAACGAGTTAAAAATTTTCGATTTCGGTGTTGGAACTTCTGTTTGAGATTGAGATTCAGGCATTGTTCCAGTCTTAGTCTCAGTTCGATTTGGCTCTTTACTTTGTTAACAACTACATATCAATCTAGATCTCTACCTTTAACTTGTGAAACTTTCATCATGTCGGAAATTCTGGACTTTGTTGATAGGAATTCAGACCTTAAATCTATAGAAAATGGCATGAGAAATAAATGTCGATGGAATTGGTTAGAGGAGAAGGATGGGAACGGAGGTTTTCTGTCTGTTTATGTTAGAAAACTCGCTAATCCAGGCTTGGTATTCTGCACGTATTGTAAAACTCAAGTTTAAAATGCAAACTAATAAGGTAACTGTCTGGATGTCTCAGCATTGTCATCATATTATGTAACAGTGTATGTTTTGTATAATATTGCATAACATTTGGCCAGAGAAATTTTTTCAGGCAATTTTGTCAAGGGTGAATGGAAGGTCTGTATTTAATATTGTAAACATTTTCTGGCCCTCCTGTCAACCCAGCAGGGAAAGGGGTAGCTAGGTCTATTCAGACTCGGCAAATATAAAGGCAGCATGGAAAGCAATGGCAAATTACCACATTATGCCGTATGCCTCAAAACAAACCAGGACACTACTCCTGATTACCTTACGCTCAGCTGAGTATGGGACTTGTTTTACTTTTTTACCAATATTTTTTCTGCCCCATTTACATTTCCAAGATCTTCCTTGGAAGTATTGTCAAATTTCCTTTAAACCGTTTAAGTTTCTTTTGATTTTTCAGAAACAGCTAAAAATACCCAAACTAAATATTTTTGTTTCAAATATTATGTTCATGTATAAAAAGATATCTTAAATGGATCTGGACATTACTCTTCCTGTTTTTGCCATCTCTGTCAGGCAGAGGAATGGGAACCTTCTTTTGAAACATAGGTACCAGGAGGTGAGCTTGAGACCAAATAAAGTAAGGGAAAGCGAGCTATGCCAAGGTGTTTTGTACTTAATGTTTGAGAATTAAAATTTTGAAAACAAATTCTACAAATCAGACGGCATTTGTGGATGCTCAAAACGGATAGAGTAGATGATTGTGAATTATTGAACTGCGATAGCTTCATTGCTTGCCTCTAATCTTGAAATCTCTGGCCAGGTAATAAGATAAGATAACTTTTATTGATCCTTAATCAGGAAATTACATTTCGTCACAATAAATAATCACAACAGAAACATTAATCAACATAACTCTCTTTCATTGACTCATAGACCTCTGTCTCGCCAGGTTAAAAATGTCATTGTACATGGATACAATAGATATTTCAGATTATTTGAATATATTTTATATTATGCACATGGGAATTTTTTATCCAATGAAACAAGCAATATCAAAAGATTGAGAATGAAATTTCCTTGTGATGGTGGTAGCTGCCTCTGCCGGTCAAATGAGCTTATTTATGGAGAGTTTTAGATCATTAACCAAATTTAGCCATTACTTTTGTTTACATGATAAAGAGCAAAGTCTTTTCATTTGAGTCAACTAATCGTTTTTGCTTAATCGTGGAGAAATTGAAATTATCAATTGATGTGTTCTAATAGCCCCAAATAGATTATTGTCAGGTTTAATGCTTTAATTAGTCCCAGAGTGGCCAGACAAACAACAACGGCAAAGCATATCACTGACATTGCTAGCCAGAAACCCTTTAGTGGTTCTTTGTACCAAGCATAAACATGCTCTAAGCCCACCTCTTCTCCTGGGTTATCGATTGTATATGGTGTGGGGATATATATTAAAAACAAATTCCCATGAGGGTTTTGAATTAGCTATTTTGTAGTCGTGATACTCAGATCGCAAGCTTAGTGCTTTCTTTACTTATGTCCAATTTTGCTAATTTTATAGATATTGATACTGTGTGTAAGATGGGTTATGAATGTCCGTTTAAGTGGGCGGTTGGCGGTCGCTGAACGTAGGTCCTACTTTTTTCTGTTCACTTTCCACCTTATGTTTCATCTTGCAGCTTTCTCTTAATTCTCTCTGAGATCACCGCATATGGTAGACAGGGTAAATTGCAATGAATCAAACAAATCAATAGCCTCCCTGAATTTGCAACTGTTGGAACCGTATTTCGTTCTACATCCATTCATTTCAAGAAGAAAGTAAATACATTCCGTGACCTCATTTTTCAAAATTTAATGTGAGTCACAACAAAATAGCACTATGCTCGTATGTGTTCACGTCATCATCAGACGTCAGTTTCAGTAGTTGAAAACCAAAATATCTGACTGTTTTTAATGATAGAATAGTTTTGAAAGTTATTATGCTTACGAAATATGTATTTAAAAAAATGTTTGTCTTTCTGAGAAACTTTCAACGAAAGTTTATGACTGCTATGCAGCAGGACTGTACATCTGTTCATGAAGTATGATAGATATTTGCTCACATCTCACGATCCCGTAACCGTGAGATTATTGGGATACTGCACAATGGACTGTCACACTAGTCACCTTTCTTAGTAGTGAGCCAAGGTGTGGGCCTGGGTGAAGGTGTTCCCTATCATATGCCAGGAGGTTGTCTTCCCATCATGTGCCTACCTTATGAAAATAAGCTGATATTGATTTCACATTGAAAAGCAGTCAGTTTTGATAGTGTGAAAGAGCTCTGAGTCGATATGAAAGCAGTACATTTGACTTTATAACACTGAAAATAGCTTTATTTTCTTGCTGATAGGAGATGGTGATAATTAAATTTAATATATAATCTCAAATGCATTTTTGATTTATGTATTGATTTTTATTCCAGTTCTTAGATGCTCAGCGTATTCACAACTTAACGAAGTATCTGCAAGCGTTACACAAATCTCAAACTGCGACTGAAGAACATACAACTTTGTTGCTGAATTGCTACACAAAATTAAAGGATGTGTCCAAGCTTGATGAGTTTATCATGGTAACTTGATCTTCAAATAGTCCACTAAAGATGCTTTGTAAAAGAAATTAAGTGAATAGATAGAAGATATAAAGTCAGACTGAGGTTGATACATAGGTAGATGGATGGATGGATGGGTTAATATATAACATTAGATCCATACAGAGATATATATGGATAAATAGGTGAAAGATAGATAACAGATTGATTAATAGATGAATACATACATAAATACAATTCATATTATAATTCAGAGTAAAGGTGAAAACAGTTTTTGATTGTGGTTTTGAAAGATGAGGGTAAATGAATGAGGAAACGTTTAAACTTTCCGAAAATCTGTAAATGCTCCCCTGGGAGTTGAGAAGGACTTTCAATGAAATGACCTGCTGGGGAATAAATGATGTACAGTCGGTGAGCCTGCTCTTGTGCGGAGATATGAACTATAGGTCCATCTTTATCTTTAAAATCAGTATTTGTTCATCACTATCTTCTTGATTATTTCTACTCTGTTAGACAAAAGACAGAGAAGTAGACTTTGATGTAGAAACTGCCATCAATGTGTGCTGACAATCTGGCTACTCAAAGCATGCTTTGGCGTTGGCTGAGAAACACAAAAAACACGAAAGCTACCTGAAGATCCAGATAGAGGACATCAAGGATTTCGAGAGGGCTTTGGAGTACATTGGAAAACTTGATTTTGCTGAGGTGAGTTTTGCTTGATAATGAGTTTGAAAAAGTGTCTGCATATGATTTTGATGTGGATGAATGCATGGCAGTCTTCGTTAGACTTGCTGATAGCTGTCAACTCTACTGCAATGGGCAGAAGACTCCTGCAATTTGTGTCCGCCTCCCATTCTCCTGACCATCACAGAAATCTCCCGTATTATTACATACGTTGGTATTTATTTATATGGGTGGGGAGGGGGGTGGGATGGATTTCAGGTCTTTTGAGTCCTTTTGTGAAATCACCCGAACTTTCGGACCTTTGTTTACTGTAAGCAGAAGTGGGTTTTAATGTTTTGGTGAGGTCAATTCTGTATTAGAGAGGATCAATACTTACACTGCTCTTTTTAATTCATATGGATTTTGATTACAACTGATATTGATATCATTATGATTTCACAAAAAAAGCAGAGTAATTTGAAATTTGGACGTTGGTAAGTGTTCTATGGTTTCAAAATAAGTACATAAATTCATATCTCCCTAATTTTGTCCAATTTCTGTGATATTCTAACCAAATCTCCCTACGCAAATGGCTTCACAGGTTTGCAGCTATAGACTTGTTGGGCTCACTAACATATGTTGGATGATCCTGGTTCAATTTTGTTATCTCTCTCCTAAAGTTTTTCTGCAGATTGAAATAATAATTTTCAAAAAAAGTCACTGTCTTGTCTTTTCTTCTTCTTCACAGGCTGAGGAAAATTTGAAGCGCTATGGGAAAATCCTCATCAGTAAAGTTTCTGATCCAACCACAGAGCTCTTGAACACATCTGTACTGATTACAGTCCAAAAGACAGTCAGTAGCATTTTATGGTTTTGATGTTTGTCAAGTGTGTTGATGTTTTTTTTTTAATGTTTGTCTCTCCCACTGCTGGGTGTTCTAGTTGTAGACAGCTGGACCTGAGACTAAACGGTCATGAGTTCAAACCAATGATAGAAGTTTTGCAACATCCCAAGACACAGTTTTCAATCTCAAAAGTTTTACAGAAATATGGACAGGTGAAAGTACTTCTGGATGCAATGTTAGACACACTTAGAGTCAGAGAAATAATTGATTTTCCCCAGCACCAGATCCACTGGCATCAACGTTGATTAGCCCAAAGTTGACCTCATGGCAGGTAGCACGTTGCGCATGATGACTATGAGGTCGGATTTTGGAGCAAAATTTGATGCTGGGCATTGTGATTAAATCACATCGCTACTGGATATCAATCATTCTATTAATTTGTGGTTGGCATTGAATTGGTTTGTGACATTTTGCAATCCCAGGTTGATACAGTTCTCTATAACTCAAAATTTTGGGTGGAAAGAGTTAACAGGTTCCAAGTATGCGTTAGAACGTATTCTCCATTTTTTCCCTCTCAAGTGCCTTTAAAAGTTGAAAAGTTGCTATGTTCATAAGAGAAACGAGAGTGAAAATGTGACACCAATTTCTTCTTAAAAATAGATCTAATCTAGTTAGAACTTTATTAATCTGGCTTCATAATTTTATGAACTAAACAGTAAGATGAATGTAACTATTGTAAGATCTGTGCTGTTTTCTTTTATCCATAGCTGTTTATACAAAATGTCTGAATATCATAAACCGTTATTGAAATGTATCCTGACAGTAAGAGGGGAATTTGGTGTACTGATTTTTATTTTATGTATTTGTGCGTTCACAGAACCTCTAGTTGACCTAGACAGCCTTGAAGGTAAAGCATCATCAATTTTTTTCTAATGTTGGTTTCCTATAACAGATTAATAATAATAATTCATGATAAATATTAGCCTATAACCATAATAATATGTTCAAATGCGTTTACAATGACAGTGTGATATGGAGCATTATAATACAAGCAGGATGATAATGTAGTTATAAATAGACGATACATCGAAACACAAATACACACTTAAGCTTAAACAATCACGTAGAAGTAAAAAACAAATCTAAAGCGTATGAATGAATTTCACTGCAACTTGCAGGATAAGCATTGCATTGTGTGGAGCAATGGTATGTTTTTTTGTTAGTGTAAGGTATAAGGTAACTCCTTCATTTGTTTAAAAAAACCTCAGCTTATCATTGGGTGATTGTGGTAACGCATGATGTCTTTCTCAATTTTAAACTGCATGTTACCTATTTATTTTCATCATTTTTTTTTCAGCTTGATACATACGTTTGATATTTGGCTAATGGAAAAGAAAAAGTTGATGTATAAAGCTTGTAACTGTTGAATGAAGACAATGACTGAGATTGAACTGAAGAACATGGCTTGAACAGCAACATTTTTATCTCTTCTAAATGTTTGGTAGCAGTTGGCAGACACTGCCGGAATGCCCGACTTTCATGTGTCTTTTGTCTCGCTGTTTCCCCTTAACTTATACTGAAATCACTATACAATCACGTCTCAATAGTCCGAACCTCTCCGCTCTGAGCAATATATCCAGAGTATCGAATTGCCAGTCAAAAAGTGACACATTGTGCATCAGCGAAGGCCAAAATTTACAATAATGTAGGCCTAGTGTATTTTACAGGGCACAGAGTACTATGATGTTGTTCATCACTGGCCATAACCTGTAAGAAAGAAGCAATAAATTATGGTCGGATGGCTTTGATCCGCCGTCAGCGGACGGGTTAAACTATCTCAAACATTTGAGTGTTCAGTTTATCGAAGTATAAATTTTCTATATTGTGATAACTTGTTCCTAAAGAAGGTGTTTGGATCCAAAATCCTGAATTTCCGGATTATTATGGAGTACAAATGAAGAGAAAAAGATCTCTCCCCAGCTCATCTGTTTGATTTTCGAGACATCATCTGTATTATCAAAGTACAGATTATCGAGACGTGACTGTGTAAGATGGACAGGGTAAATTACCATGAAACAAACATGCAAATCTAAATTTTCAGTGGCGCATAATTGTGGTGTTTGGAAGGCTTAACTTATCTGTTTTAGAGAATATGGTATTCCTTAAACTGCATGGATATAGGAATATGTCATTTACCCACTAGAACATGAAGCAAAATTTGTCACATATCAAAAGATTTTTGTTCCTGTTCAATTTAAAAATTCAGAAAATTGTCAAATTTTGGACATGTACTAGAACATGTTTTCATGTGAGGTTAAAATGTTTCAGGAATTCTCCCTTCACTTGCCTCTTTCATCATTGACGTTAGTGAGTATTGTCATAAAAAATCAGCTTTGACAAAAAAACAGAATACTGCTTTTTTTGCATGCTAACTACACTTGAAGAGAAGAATTGAAATTTTACAGATTCTTCCATCGTCACCTCCAATAGAGTAAAGTCAAAGGGCTTGAAATATGAATTTTAAAGTTTCAAAAACATAAAGGCCTTGTCCTTTAAATGGAAGCCGATATTCTTTAGGTTTACAGAGAGAAACCATATTCAAGGCATGATGACAGAAAGTTCCATTAATGACACACAGAAAGAAAGCCATATTTAAGATATTTAAGGCATATGAGATAATGCCACATTCATGGACATCAGAGATAAAGCCACATTCAATGCATATATTTATATATATAAAGTCATATCCAAGCCATATATTCAAGGCATACAGGAAGATTTGATTATGAGGGAGAAAGTCAAGCTTGAGCAGATCTTTTTTCCTTTTCTTGCTTGACATAAACAACGGCAATGGTTTTGTATCATGTAATAATGACATATAGACCATTGAAATATATTTTTCACAGATCAGCGACCAATCATCCACATCCGTATTGGGAAGTGCCTCTGTTAGGGCCTACTTTTCCTTTTCACCCTTTTTTTTTTACACCTGTCTTTAATCTTACTATTTCCTCTTGATTCAGAGGGACTCGGTTGTCCAGAGGCAAGGTGGTATTGGCCTCTCAACCAAATGGTTGTGGGTTCAAGCCTAGGCGTGGCAGGTTGAAAAGTTTTCTCAATTTTGTCTTGAGTTAAACCTAACACCCCCCCCCCTGTTCCAGGTATCACGTTAAGGATCCCTTGGCTGTTTACACAGGGCAGTCCGGTAAAATCAAAATCCTATTAAAACCCCGAGATCACCTTAGTTTGGGTTGTGGGTAAAATCAAATCAAATCAAATCAAAGCCCTCTTGATACCCTTTTAGATCCTTGCATATGATGTACCAAGTAAATCTCAATGAAATAAACATATCTTCTCGTTTTTGTGTGCATTACATCACGAACAGGTTAATTAAAATAATCAAGAATCAGTTTTTACATCAAGTTATACGTTGTTTATCAAGCGTAGTATCCATATTTTTCGCCTGCACCACCGTTTTAACGAAAAGTATCACTTTAATAGACAATAATAATCACGCTCATGGTGATACTCAGCAATCAAGTGATCTAATTATTAAGATGAAGAAGAAGAAAGCGCATGACTTTTTTCTTAAAATATGAGATTTAGGTAACTACAAAAGCTTGTAATATATCGCTTTTTCTTAAATTTTTGTTTTTGCATTTTGTGGCTGCTGCTGCAATCAGTTGATTGCTTTCAAATTTCACTTCACTGTCTCTTATAACATTTCAATATCACAAGGGCATTATGTACTTGAAGAGGTGCCAGTACACTTCGTGATTTTTGCTTCATTATGCAGATAATGCGATTACCGCCCATCACAATTTTGATTTTGGATAATGCTTTTATTTCCTTTTTTTGTTGTGACTCTTGCTGCCTCTTTGCGTGACTGGATACCATTATAATTATCATTGTATTTTTCTCCTCCTGAGGTGGTTGATGGTTGGTGGGGGCCGCTAACGAGGACCTTTCCTTTTCATCTTTTTTACGGCTGTCTGTTGTCATCTTGACCTCTTTATTCACATTGTGATCACCACAATAGGGGAGGAGAAACGGGTTCATTTCCAGACAAGTCAAACAAATCGAGGTCTGAAATGTTGAGACTGAATTAGTTTCAATGATCTTTTCTCTTTCTAACAGTCTCAATATCTGCCCTCACATTAGTTGAAAGTTTTTCTTTACGGTTTTTGTCTATTTTTCTTAATGCTTATTTGCTTCAGTTCAAAGCTATTTTTGTCAATTTATCTCATGCAGCCTGTGGGCGGTTTACGGGCGTTACAGACGGGTCCTACTTCTTTCCATTCAGTCATTCTTTCACATTTTTCTTTTATCTTGCTTTTTCCTCTTAATCCACCTTGAGATCACCACATATGATGAAAAGGCCAATGAAACAAACAAACAAACAAACAAACTCTCATCCTAGCTTGTCAAATGGGTGATTAGTGCTGTTGGTAGGTCCAATTTTTTATCTCTCTCCTGTCATGCTTTTATAATTTTACTATTCTTGTCTTTAATCTTTTGATTTTCTTTTTTTTGTCATCCTGACTCAATGTATATGATATGAAAAGGAACGGGTAAATTTCAGTGAGTAGAAGACAAAAGCATCCGTTAGGTAGGTAGGTGTTGGTCAGGCAGTAGCTTTTGATATGGGCAGTTGGCGGGCATTACTGATAGGTCCTCCATCTTTCCTTTCACTCCTGTCGCATGTCTTTTGTCTTTCCTCCTGCTGTCTTTCTTAATTCACCTAGAGTTTGAATGGTAGGTGGGTGCTGCTGTTGTTGATAGGACCAACTTCTATACTTTCACTTTTATCACACAAGAACCCAACAGAAGTAAACAAGTCATCCAGTGATACTTCACTCTCATAGTTTCAATTATCTTATATTAAAATGTGACAAGTCTGCATACAATTGCTAACGGCTTCTATTGCTTAAGTTCTATCTTTTGTCATTTTTTGCATCATAACTTCCATGTCGCTGTTTTTTTCTCATTTCACATCAGAGGTCATTGTGTTTAGTAAATAGGAGGAATTTCCAGAGAAGCATGCACTCATCTAACAATTCTAACGGAGGAGGAAATATAATGCTAATAGAAAGTAATACCAGAACCCTGTTTGAACAAAAAACAACAATCCAAAATGAATACAATAGAATGAATACAAAATGATCATATGCGCTAGAGAGGCTCAAACTTGTAAAAAGCAGTTTGCTCATGGTCTAGCTCTGAGAGGAAAGTGCACTTGGAACCAGGTCAATATAAGGCTTCTTACAACTTCGAGGCATCAGATGAGCAATTTCTCTTGACATCTCATCTACTTTCACTGTTCTCCCATCTTTCATTTGCCATATCCCAGTTAGGCCTGAGATTGCATGCATTGGGCTAATTACAGCTGTCGTTTAGTCAGCTGAGGCACATCTCTGAACTGTGACACACTTTTACTTCACACAGACGCATCCGCGTATATCTTTCTTTCTTTCTTTATCGGTTCCCATTCTACCTTTTGGTGTATGGGTTTAGATGCCCGAGATGATCTTTCTCCAGGTTGCCCTGTCCTGGCATTTTCTGTTTCCTTCCAAAAAAGTTAAATTTCTATGCTTCAATGCCTCTGTTATATCTTCTTCCCACTTTCTCCTAGGTCTGCCTTTTGGTCTTTTACCTTGGGCTTTAGCACTGTATACTGATTTAGCTATTATATTGTCTTTCATTCTGTTTACATGCCCAAACCATCTCAATTGATTTATTTCTATCTTAGTTTTTATGCCATCTGCTTCCATTTGATCTCTTATTGTTGTGTTTCTGATTTTGTCTCTTTTATTTTTCCCTACTACTCTTCTTAGATATTTCATTTCAGCTGCCTGTACTCTACTGTGTTCTCTACTGTCTAAAGTCCAGGTTTCACTGCCATAGAGGAGAGTAGGACATTAAACTGAGGTTTTTGTTGATAATTCTTGTTTACCTACAAATGCCTTTCCTAGGTGGTTATGTATTGCACTTGCCTTTGGATTCTCTGGCTGATTTCTTCTCTTTTTCCCGCTGAGTTAATCATTAATCCTAGGTAATTGTTGCTTTGAACTTGTTCTAAATTCTCCCTGCCCAATTTAAGATTTTGTGTTTTAGCTTCCCTAGTTACTAGCATTGGTTTGGTTTTCTTTGTATTTACTCTCATTCCTCTTTTGTTTAGTTTATTGTTCATAGTGTTGCTATTTGACTGAAGGTCACTTTCTGTTTTTCCTAACAGAACTAAATCATCAGCAAATGAAAGCATTGATACATTTACTGGTTTGAGCTTCCACATACCTACATTCATTTTCTTCATTTTTGAGGATGCCTTTGCGACTGAATCCATAAATGTGATAAACAAAAGAGGACTTAGGATACAATCCTGTCTTACTCCTATATCATCATCAAATTCTTTAGATATGTTTCAAGCTACTCTCACTGCACATGTTGGTTTATTGTAAAAGCTTTTAACGGCTTCTATTAAATTTTGCTCTACATTGTGTTCTTTTAAGGAATGCCATAGTTCCTCCCTCCTCACAGTGTCAAACGCCTTTTCTAAGCCAATAAAACACAGGTGCAGGTCAATGTTTCTCTCAAGGAATTTTTCTATTATTTGTCTAATTGTAAATATGTGGTCTTATACACTTCTTTCTGGTCTAAATCTACTCTGATGCTCTTCAATCTGATCCTCTACTCTTTTCCTTAGTCTCATTTCCAATATCCTGGCATATACTTTTCCTGGAACACTAAGTAGTGATATCCCTCTATAGTTTGAACATTTCATAGTTGATCCTTTCTTATGTATTGGTACTACTGTTCCCTTTTTCCAGTCGTCTGGCACCTGTTTGGACTTCCATGCTTGTTGACATATTGCATGTAGTAGTTTGTCTGCCTCTCTCATTTGGTTTTTAATCCTTTCTGGATAAACTTGATTTGCTCCTGGGGCTTTTCCTAATTTCACTTTTCTTATAGCTGTTTGGATTTCTTCCATTGATATATCTACATCTTCAGCTGTCCTCTGGATTGCTTGTTACTCTTACTAATTGATCTGTACTCCTTGTTTCATACGTTCTGGAGGGATTATGTAATTAGTGAAAATTCTTTCTCCATGTTTCCATGATTTCACTGTCTTCTTTCATTATTTCTCCTTTGGCATTCTCAATTTGTCGTATTGGGCATGCTTTGGGCTTTCTCATGCTCTTCATTGCCCCCCAGAACAGCTTTTGATTTCCTTCATAGCTTTCTTGAAGTCTTTGTCCAAACTCTTCCCATTTTCCTGTTTTGCTTTCCTAACTTTCTCTTTGGCGATAGTTCTTTTATTCACATAATCTATCCTATCCTCTGGTCTCTTTGTTTACAAGTATTTCTTCCAGGCATCCTTCTTTTCTTTGATCTTAGTCTTGACATTCTCATTCCACCATGCTGTTCTTTTCCTATCTCCTTTAATTTGTTTCCTACCACAGACCTCTTCAGTACAACTGAGGAGTGTTTCTTTATACATCTGCCACTTTTCTTCTATTGTGCTATCATTCAGATCCATCTGCCTTTCACTGATAAATCTTTTTATCCTAGATTGGTATATCTCTTTTACTATTGGTTTATTTAGTTCTTCTATTTTGAGTTTAGTAGCTTTCTTCTCTTTCCTTTACTGTTTATTTTCTTCAGTCAGTAATCTCATTTTGGCAATCATTAGGTGATGATCACTATATATTTCTGCTCCTCTCTTGCATCCAATGTACTGTAAAAAAGGGAGCTGTTTACTATTATGCAGTCTATCATTGACTTTTCACACCCGTCTTCATTTACTCTTGTTTATTTGTGGATATCTTTATGAGGAAAAAAGATGTTGTTTATTTTCATGTTATTATTTAGGCAAAAATCTATTAGTCTCTCTCCATTTGGAGAAGTTATTGTCTCTCCTTCTTTACCTATTAATCCTCCTGATGTTTCTATATTGTTGCCTACTCTAGCGTTTAAATCTCCTAAAAGCATTAGTTCCTGTTTGTGTTTAAGATTCTCTGCAGCTATTTGTAAATCGTTTTCGAAGATATCTTTTTCTTCTTAATTTCTCTTCCTTTTGGTGTAATATTTACCTTTAATAGCCGTGGACTTATCAATTTCCCAATCTCTAGTAGCTTTTCATGTCTTTGATGCACTAGGAGACCTACTCCTGCTCTAGCTCTGTCTTTGACATCTACTACTGAGAAGATTAAAATATGATTCGGTCCTACGTTTTCTATTCCTTGTCCTTTTTTCTTTGTTTCTGTAATGGTCAAAATATCTACTTTGAATTTTTCCATTTCTTCAACTAATTCTAATTCTTTTCCATTTATTGCCCTAACGTTCCATGTTCCAAAAATCACAGTCCGTATTCATTTCCAAGCTCGTCTTCGAAAGATCGAGCCGATTGTGTTATATTAATTTTTTCTCTGAATCTGTTTGTTTTTGTATAAGCAGGGGATTAGCCCACTGTACGCTAGGTAGATGGTGGGGCTGCCACCTTGAGGACCCCTACCAGGCCTTGGTATTTTCTGTCAGGGTTAACTCCCTTAGCCTTTGGTCAGTCAAGACCGGCATGCAAGGCAGCAGGTTGTTTTCTTTATGGGTTATCTCCTTTAGCCTTTGGTTGGCAAGGCAGGAGGAGACTCGTGGAGGGCAGGATCATCTACTCCCCGTACAGGTGCCTACCTGTCCACTGCCCGGGCATCCATGTATATAAATTTTTATAAGGTACACATGCATGTATTTGTATATAGGTATGTCATAAATTGCCTATAGATTTTAGGTGAGTGATCGGAAGGGGGCTACCGGTAGGTCCTACTTCTTTCATATGTCTTTCATCTTGCTGTTTCCTTTGATTCACTCTGAAGTCACCACCTTTGGTGGACAGGGTCGATTTCAAACAAATCAAACCAAACAAAATGTTTATAGGATACATCCATGTATTCTTTTTCACTGATTAAAAAAAAAGAGGCAAAATATTGTTATGTTGTTACACTTAGATTTTAAAGTTCTCACACATAGCAACTCTTGTCATCAGTTAAGAAAATATTGTCATACACAAATTCTCCTTAGATTTATAGAAAATGTATAAATGTTGTTACGTTGTCTTGAGACTTGATATTTTTTATAATAAATACTATCATGCGTTTTCTCTCGAGGTGTGGAAAATAGTTTGGGATAGTTGGTGGATGTTAGGTCCTCCTTCTTTCAGCCTGTTCATTGTTTTTATCACTCAATCTTGCCTGTCCTCTTGATGTTTTCTCCTATTACAATGAGTGTTTGACAGGTGCTGCTGGAAGGTCCTACTTTTTTTCTCCTTTCATTCTTTTACACATGTCTTTCATTTTGCTGTTTTCTCTTCGTTTACACACTGATATCAGCACAGGGGTTAGACAGGGTAAGCTCCAGTAAAACAACACAAACAAATCCTCTTAATGCGCCTTTGAGTCCACCACATATATTATGGACAGCGTTTACCTCAACCAATCAGTATTGTAGAAAATGTTTCTATATTTATTCTACCAAAAAAAGAAAAGAAAAGGGATTTGAGGCCGAAAAATAAAATAAAAAGTTTGATTTTCATCTTAATATTTTGTTTTTTTCTTTTCCGACAGGTGGAATTCCCAAAATTCTGAAAGCCAATGCAGAAGAATTCATTTACATTTTTGTGAACAACAGTGCAAAGTTGACTGAATTTTTGAGCATATCATTGAGGTAAGTTGCTTGTGCAGGTCATTTATTTGACCACTATACTTTTTTATAACGTATTTCTTCTCTTTCTGTCCTTTTCACCATGAGGATATTATTCAGGTGAGGCTAGGCTTTCTCTCCATTTTTTATGTAGGAATTATGTATGTATGTATGTACATATGTATGAATGTATGTATGTATATATGTATGTATGTATGTATGTATGTATGTATGTATGTATGTATGTATGTATGTATGTGTCTGTCTGTCTGTCTGTCTGTCTGTCCATCCATGCATCCATCTCTATCTATCTATCTATCTATCTATCTATCTATCTATTTATCTATCTGTCTACTTATTTATCTATCTATCTATATCTGTCTATCTACCTATATCTATCTATCTACGTACCTATCCATCGACTTTTCTATATATTTATTTACCTATCTATCTACCTACCTAAAAATCAATAAAATATGAGGTTTTTTTTTCTTCAATCACTCATAACTCAAAACTACAGCCAGTGACTTTAGACTGATTTTCCTGTGCCGCCACAAATATATTGCTACTGTAGCAAAGCATGGCTTAGAAATATGTTTCATTGATTCCTCTTTTAAACCAGGTCCAGCCAAACTCCTCCAACTTGGTCTACAACACCATTTTAGAACTCTACCTCCATGACATGGTCCATGAAAAAGGCATCTCGGTATGTTTTGATGTTTTAGAAATGACAAATCTATTATCGGTAATAGAATATTTGACTAGAATTTGTATGTTGGAAGTAAATAAAATTGTTCTTTCTCTCTTGCTACGACCCATTAGTTTGATGACGGAAAGAAAGAAGAAAAAATGTGACTGCGTTTGTTCAGCGAGTTTCAACCTGTTAAAACAGGACCAGAATCTATTATCATCATGGCCTCTGTTGGGATGAGAGGGGATTGAGCTCCGTTTTACTCAGTAGATGGGTGTGAATAAGGACCTGACTGTTAGTGAGACAAAGAAAAGATTTAGCTAACAGTGCAGTATGAATCTACGACCTTGTTTAAAAAAAATTGTGTTTTTTCTTATCAAGCATGACATAACACTGTCTGATTTAGAATAAGAAAGAAAAAATCGTTAGTGACAAATCTATTAATAAAATATTTGACCAGAATTTGTATGTTTGAAGCAAACAAATGTTATCTTTTGCTACAAACCACTATTTTGATAAGGGGAAAAAAAACCAATGCTACTGTTTTTGTGACTGTTTGTTCAGTGAGTTTCAACCTGTCAAGCAGGACCAGAACCTATTCTCATCTATTGGGATGAGAGGAGAGTCAGTAGTCCAGAGGCAAAGTGTTGGCCTCTCAACCCAAAGGTCGTGGGTTCAAGCCACTTTTTTTCGAGGGATATTTCCCCCCTGGTCCAGGTAGGTGGGTTGACACCTAGTCCCATCGGAGACGGACGATAAAAAAGGAAGTCCCGCGTACACGTCACAACACTCTGTGCATGTTAAAGATCTTTTGGCTGTTTACAAGGCAGTCTGATCAAAATGAAAAATTCTACCAATACCCACCCCCCCCCCTTAGATCACCTAAGTTGTGGATGTGGGTAAATCAGATGAAATAAAAAAAACCTATTGGGATGAAAGGGAATTGAGCTCAGTTTTACTCACCAGATGGGTGTGAATAAGGCTGTTAGGGAGAACAAATTAAGGAGAATATCAATATTATTTATCTAACACTGCAGAGGTCCAGAGTATGAATCTACAACCTTTTAAAAAAAAAATCTGTCATCCAAATTGTTTTTTCCCCATTAAGCATGACATAAAACTGTCTGACGTAAAATAAAAAAAAAAAAAAAAAATCATAGCCTTACTAGAGACATATAGAACTGTGTTGTATACTGCCATTTTGGTTTTTGTGGACAATTCTTGTTTACCTAATATAAATGTCTTTCCTAGGTGGTTAGATATTGTCATTTTATTTATATGCAGTCCATTTAATAAGACTATTGCAGTTTAATAAAAGATGCTGTCTTTTTATTTCAGGCTAGAGTTGAACGTGAAAGGAAAACGTTGGAACTTTTAAAGAATCCAGATGTAAGCATGATGTGCTTCGTATTTTCATAAAATTTTGTCTTCTTCATACATTAAAACACTGTTTGTATTTAAGAAAAAGATTTAAAGTCTGCAAAAAAAAAATACACTAGCTTTTTATTGTATTGTATTTAATGTAAGGATTTTATATTGAGATTTGTTATGCAGTATCGTTTCTTATTTGTCACAATTAATTTCATAACATATAACAGACAAAATATAACATAAAATGATCATTTCATACAAAATTATAATATGACACAAATTACATAGATGGCATATCTTAAATAACCACAACATGACATTGGGGCTTAGTGGTCAAGGTAATACTCTTGGGACAGGGAGAATTTAGGTTTGAATACTGGCAATGCTAAGTCCGACGCTATGTTCTCTGGGAAAGACACTAAACATGCATTTCCCCATGTGATCCATGTGCAAATTGATACTAGTATCAATAGGGAGTTAAACCTGCTACAGACTGGTGCCCTGTCCAAGAGGCGATGTGTTATCACCTGTTCAGCTTTACACTCTAGAAACCAAGATAAACTCTTGCTCCATGGGCCATATTGGTCTTGAAAGAACCGTACAAAAGTATACTTTATATAATGCAGTTGCTCTTAACCTGGGTTTAGTCGAACTCAGGGGGTTTGGTGAGTCAGTCTCAGGGTTTCAGCGGAGGTCCGTTCTATTCACCCCTCTTACGGGTCCGGTGAATTTACGTATGAAACTTGGGGTTTCAGTGCCTTCAACAAGGTGAAGAACCACTGACCTAACACTGCATCATATATTATTTTTCACCTTGTTTTTGTTCCCTCAGGCCAATTATGACTTGGATCAGGCCCTTATCCTCTGTCAGATGAACAACTTTAAGGCTGGAATTCTGTATCTTTATGAGAAGGCTCATTTGTAAGATTTGTTTGCGTTTTGTTTCAGTTTTGGTTTTTCTCCTTTGAATTTCAAATAAGGTGGCTGATGTTACTCAATGGACATTTTATTTTTTACGCAATATTTGAGGCCCAAGATAACTGAATGCTCACATAAGAAAAAATTAACAAGGAAACAAGAAGATGCTTCACTTAATGAATGCATTTGTGTGAATAGGTTCATTCATTCATTGAAATTCTGTTATTTTTCTCTAAATCAAAAGCAAACTTTAAAAAAATATTTTAATAATAGTATTCTGTGTAGCTTTAAATTTGTTGTGCTCGATAATATCACCACGTTTAGATCTATTCTCCTGTATCATTTCTTTGTTTTGCATTATTCGTCTTTAAAGATTCAAAGAGATGCTATGTCTATTGTCTGGCATGACTTAATATCTTTCTTTCCTTTCAGATATCAACAAATCCTTCGTTATCATATGGACCATTTAGAGTATGTTCATGTCATAGAAACATGCAAGAAATTTGGGTATGTTTTTGAAATGTAATATTTTGCTACTTTACTTGCTTTCGTAAAGTGTTTGGTTGACAGGCGTTGTGGTAGGTCCTACTTCTTTCATTTCACTCCTTTGCATGTATTTTATCTTGCTGTTTCCTCTCAATTCACCCTGAGGTCTTTGCATATGGTAGACAGAGAACTCTTTCCCCATTAAATAATAATAAAAAAATTTCATGTTTATTTTATTGTGACTTTAACCTTGTCATTGCCACTGTGCTGTCACATGTGTTAAGGAGAAATTTATAGGTTCAGGGTGTTTTCAAATGAATGTCTGCTAATTTCCCATTATGAGTAAATTGTTGGGAAAATTCACAGTCATTACTATAACATATTGCATTTGATATCTTTGACATGCTGCTAGAAGTAGAAGAACCTACATACCTAAACATTCTATAGTACTCATCAATAGGTAAACATGTCAATAGTGGTCTATTGGTTAGGATGTCAAAATTCAAATTGTGTGGTCCTGGGTTCAAATCCTGGTAATGTTAGATGTTAGGTCTGATGTTGGGTTCCTTGGGAAAGACGTGTGCATGGGTACCAGGATCGGCTTGGGGATTCAAATCTTGCGACAGACTAGCATCCTGTCCGGGGAAGCAATGTATTATCACCTGTCACACTTGGCACCTATAGAAGCTGGCATAAGATCCAGCTCTATGGGCTGTGACGGTCTTAAAGGAATTCTTTAATTTAATTAGTAAACTCTTCTCCTGAGTATCCTACGTTCAACTCTGAGTATGGGACTTGTTTATTTAGTTTACTTCTTTTCTCTTTTGTTGGTGGTTTGCGAAGGTTGTTGGTAGATCCTTTTTCTTTCCTTTCATTCGTTTACACACCTGTCTATCATCTTGCTATTTCTCTTATTTTTCATGCTGAGAACACTGCATACGATGTGTGGAATAAATTTCAATGAAATAGACACACCGTTCTCCATTGGTGGGCGGTAGGCAATTACTGCTGGTACGTCCTACTTCTTTCCTCTCATTCTTATACATACGTCTATTACCTTGCTTTTCCCTCTCAATACCCTGAGATCACCGCCATGATGAACAGATATACCCCCCCCCCCCCACCCCTTCCCCCAAAAAAAACAACAAAACAACCCCCAAACAAACTATGCCTCTCAATTCACTTCGAGATCATCGCAAATAGTGACAGGAGTACCGTACACTACAATTGATATACAAGACCAGTTCCCATGATTATCCATTCCCAATTCATTTATTCCCTGTCCAATAAGACTGGTGCAAGCTGAGCACAGACAATGACAATATGTTCCTCATATGTCCCCCTACATTCATATACATGTACTTTTGTATGTTATATTAGATAAAATGTCTGAATGCGAATTTTATTTGTAACGGGGCGGTACAACTGTCTACGATTGAGTGAATTTTTCCATTTGTCATTCCCCTCCTATACTAGTTGTGTCTTAATGTTAAGATAGAAATTTGTTTGCAGCTTTGTAAAATTGTATCATGTGACCAAAAAATAAATTTTCTCATCTGAGATAAATAAAATTATTTTATCTTATCTTATGACCTTTTATTTTGATTTTGCAGACAGCAGGATTCCCAATTGTGGGTGCAGGCCCTGTCGTACTTTGCCTGTAAGGAAGACACCTGCAAGGCCCAACTCATGGAAACCCTCTCCAGTATCCTTTTCTTGTTTATGCCTTCTCCGCCTCTGAGTGTAGATCTTATTTTGTACTTCACACCTTCTTCTTTATTTCTAGTTTGTCGGTATGTCTGTCGTTTCCCATGTTGACTTCATTTTTGTCTCTTTTTCTTTTTTTTGTTGTCAGAAAAATAGGGAGGAGGATATAATAGAAGCATCCATACACCGGAAGGTGTAATGGGAACTGATAAAGAAAGAAAGAAAGAAAGATACAATAGGAGCACTAAATAAAAGAGAAGTGGAAATAGTCCGACGGATGCCAACCCCAAAATGAATGACAGAGGTTTTTGATTTGATTTGATTCTACCCACATCCAAAGCTAAGGTGATCTCCGGAGTTTTTTGGTAAGATTTTCAATTTTGCCTCAGACTACCCTGTATTCAGCCAAGGGATCTTTACCGTGCACAGAGTGTTGTGATCTGCACACGGTACCTCCTTTTATCGGCCGTCTCCGATGGTATTAGGTGTCGATCCACCTACCTGGACCAGGGGGTAGGTTTTACTAGGAAAAATTTGAGAAATTTTTCAACCTGTCTGGGGGCAATGTGTCGGCCTCTCAGCCAAAAGGTTGTGGATTCATGTCCAACAGGTTGCCAATTTTTTTTTATAGTGTTTTTAAGTAGAACCCATCCCTTGGTCCAGGATGGTATATCGACACGTATTCCCATCAGAGGTGGAGGATAAAAAGGAGGTCCTGTGTACAGATCACAACATTCTGTGCACATTAAAGATCCATTGGCTGTTTACAGGGCAGTCCAGGCAAAATTTTAAAAATCTTACCAGAAACACTGAGATCACATTAATTGTAGAAGTGGGTAAAATCAAATCAAATGAAATTTAAATGAGTTTCTCAATTCACTAACGAAATTATGCCTAAGATTTCTGTAACGGCTCTCTGTCACCTGAGACTTATTAAGTACACCTGATGGTTGTTGCTTCAAGGGTCTTTTTGGTGCTTAGAGGACCAATCTAGAGAAAGACAGGAAGGAGGAAGGATAAAGAAAGTGCTGATACAGAGTCACATGGAGAAAAATTATACGTTGGAATACAATTCAGATACTAAAACAAGATAAAAAAAGAATGAGACTGAAAAATGAATGTTGGACAGACTTTAATTTCCCGTGATGATTTATGAGTTTGAGACATTGTGTTATGTTAATGTGTATGTGCGTCTGTGTCTGTGTATTTGAAACACTATTTTTATATGGTGCATATATTTCCTTCATTCATCTTCAAGACATTGATAAAAAGAATCTTTTGCCACCCTTGATGGTGATACAGATTTTAGCCCACAATTCTCGGCAACGCTGTCAGTTGTGAAGGTATGCTTTGATATTTGATAAAAAAAAAAAAAAAGTAGTTAAAATCTCATTTGGTCTAATACTTACACGTGTAGTCGATTCTACTCATATCAATTGAATATAATTTGTCAATTGCCAAAATTTCGGAATTGGAAATTTAAGTTCTTTTATGAATGAATGCATTCATTCTTATGGTAAAAAACGATAACCGTACATCAGTTTTATTTCAACTTGATATTCTTGTTGTTATTGTTGTTATCAAGGATTACATTGTGAGAAGACTTCAAATGGAAAATGACCAGATTTCTGAGGATGAGCGATTGATCAAGCAATATCGAGAGGATACTGAGAAAAAAAGGAATAAGATTGAGGAGCTAAAGACTTCGTGAGTTCCACATCAGCTGTTCCTCTATGCATTTATCTTAGTCATGATTTTACCAGAGAAATAAATTAACCCCATTTTATATACGGGCATATACATTCTTACAGTTACAGTATCTGGACATTTATTATTATGTAGATTGATAATGAATTCCTATAGTTACGTAGATTTAATCTGAATGGAAAAATAATGCGTATATATTTATACAATAAAAATACATAGCAGTACATGTACTTATTTTGCAACAAGCTTAACTTGTAGCATTTCATGTCAGTGCTTGACAATTTATTGCCTTAAAGTGTACAATCAAAACGTAAAACAAACTTTTGCATTTCATATTTTATTTCTATCTCATAGAGCCAAGGTTTTCAAGCTTCCAAGTGCAATATTTGTAGCCATTCCTGGAGTTACCATCAGTTCATTTCCTGTGTGAGCCTCACTCTTATCATCAGCAGTAAGTGGTTTGTGATTGTGGTTGAAGCCTAGATGAAGATTCTCATCAACGAGGTCATCATGTTTACATTAGCTTAAGAGAGAATACACTGCTGGCTAGTAGTGGAATTTATAGTGGAGTCTATGGTGAACAACGTCATTTGGACATGTTTGCCTCATTCTCTGCTTCTAACCACATACTTTACATTTTACACACCCTCAATCAACGTTTCCTCTAACGTGTGCATGTGTGCATGCGCACACCAGGAGAAAAGGTGTGCACAGTTAAGAAATGTCTGTGCACACAAGTAAAGAAAACTTTTCTTGTCTAGCGTTCATTTTCATGCACACAGTGCACACAATTTTTCTTCAAGCTTTGCACAACACAAGAACATGTGTGCACACAAACTAAAACAAGTTAGAGGGACCGTTTCCCTCAACACATTTTTTATATTACTGCCAGTCATGGTAAATTCTTATCTCCGGCTTCTTCTCATCAATGCCGCTATTGCTGTATGGGCATTTGGTAGGCCCCCTTGTAGGTCCTACTACTTTCCTTTCACTATTTCGCTTGCCTTTTATCTTGCTAATGAGTGGCTAACGAGCAATGCTGGTAGGTCCAACTTCTTCCTTTTCGCTCTTTACGTGTCTTTTATTCTACTATTCCCTCTTAATTAACTCTGAGCTCACCCGCTGCATATGGTGGATGGGGTAAAATCGCATCGAAGCAAACAATTCATCTATTTGTTCCATCTTAAATCGCCCTGAGAGCATTGCATATGGTGAATGAGTAAGATTGCCATGAAACAACCAAAGTGAGCCTCATTCTTATTAACCTCATGGTGTCCCAGTGTTTTACCAAGAAAAGGCCTTGCCTTGATCTGTGTTCCTTAAAAAAAAATCAAATGTCAGTATAAAATAATGTGAATCCTATTTTCTTATGCGTAACGTCCATCTCATCCCAAACACAGTTGCTTTGAGAGCTATGCTGAAAATGACATGGAATGCCCTGTGTGTGCTCCAGAAAATACGTGAGTCGGATATATGCACAATATTCCTGAAATTGTATATATATATATATATATAGTTGATGTTATTTAAAGGGGGGTAGTTCTGGGAATGCCATTTTTGCCGAAAATGGGACAAATTTAGTCTATCATACTAATGGATAGAGCGGTTCATTTCCATCACAATGATATCATAAATGAAGCTCAGTATCGATTCTTTGAATTTATAAATTTTTTTAGAAATGATACAGGCCTGTCTTTCAAAATAGCTATTATATGATAAAAGCTAGAAATATTCTCTAAAGTAAGGCAATTTGGTACTCATTTTGATCGTCACAATAAACGATATCCACATCTTTCGTTGTGGAGATCTATTATGGATATTGCCTTGGTTCGTCCTAAAATACGGGACATATTCCGCTCACCTATTATCAAAAGGCACCATCTCAAAATGAGTAAAAAAGTGATGGTGCACTTGAAACAGTGTAAATAAGAAGTAGTTGAAAGCCTTTCAAAGTTTTATGATGTTTCAAAGTATTATCCTTCTCTTTTCTTAGGTTTTTCAGAGAAAAATATATTCAGATAACAGAGAAAAAAAGAAATACGATTTTCTCAAAATGTCATTTTATGTTTATTATTTCATTTCTACTTTTTAAAAATGTTCTCAACATATCTTCATGAAATATGGTACGAGTGGTGGAAAACAAGAAATGACCAGATGCTTTTTTCGATCTGTATGATAGTTGTAAAAATTTTGTACAATATTTTTGTATAGTTTTGGGTTTTTTTGTATGCTATTTTCAAAATTCATAAAAACAAAAATTACGGATGAAACAACAATCTGATTTGATCAAATTTAGATATTGTATCAAATAAGGTGTGTGCCAAGTTTGAAAGAAATTTGTTGAAAAATGTAGAAATCTATCGATGTAACGTATGCATAGGTGTAATGGACATGATGTGCTAAATTTGGGGGAAAATCCAAGATGGCCACCGTTTCCATTGCAACCGGAAGCGTCAGGGGGAAAACGACGACATATTCCAACTTAGCACACCATGTTCATTACACCTATACATACGTTAAATTGATAGGAACACACAGGAAAATGTTTACTCCATGACCCAACATGTTAAGTGGTCTTCCAGTCAGAAATCAACAAAACAGATCTCCAATATTGTAAATGGTGGTTCTATTTTAATGAGTTCATACTGCTACATTCCGAAAAAGCTTTGAGATGACATGAAATGTGAACCGATTGTTTGTTGTCTCATTTTTTTCTTTGTTTTTCTTTTTAATAAAACAGGAAAATCATGGATATTATACGTGCTCAGGAGCAATCAAAAGACATCCATGAGTTTTTCCACAATCAGGTAAGTGACATGGAGGGAATTAAATATAAGGATGAAGACGAAACTACAATCTGTTGAGCAAAAGCTTATCCTTGTTTCGATAGTGTGAAGTAAAACAGATGATGATTGATAGTAAGTTGCCTCTCTGGATAGGCCACAAATCTCTTAGATTTTACTCCCCAGTTGAGGCCGGTACACATTTGCGGTCAAGCGGGGAAATGTATGTTAGGTGTCTTTCTAGAGGAACACAACGTTGGAGTTGGCATAGCCAGGATTTCAACCACTGGGTTATGGAAACCACTTTTATGTACTCAAGAGTGTATCAAATTAGGAAGGGCTAAATAATTTAATGAAAAGTTTTTTTTATAGAAGCTCAATCATTTTGTTTATGTAGCTGTAACATTTTATTCTAACAAAAAGGTATAAAGATGACTTCCTTTTTCTCTCTATTTTAGTATTAATGCTGAACAACCGAACAAGTGCATGGGGTAGGAGTAGTAGTAGTAGTAATAAGTTAACGTAATGTTACAAATGCTGCAGTTTGATGAATTGATTTCTCCTCGTTTTCTTCAGTTGGAAAGAGCACCAGATGGCTTCTCCGTGGTGGCAGATTACTTTGGTCGTGGTGTTTTCAACACAGTGAGTTACTACAAAACTACCCATTGTTTATGGACATGAAACAAAGTTTATTATTAATGTCGTTAATTAAGGGGCACTATCAAGATACATTAATTGTCATCAAAATGGAGATTTAACATCCCCTTACTCTTACACAAGGTAACAACATCTGTGAAAAGAGAAAGACTGGAATGCCCCCCCCCCCCCCCCCCCCCAAAACCCTTAAAAAACGACAAAATGAAACACAACTTATATAATTTATGCCACTTTTTAATTTTTTCTTTCGTCTAAACTTTGTCCTATATTTACCTACAAATTCACAAGATTGTAGGTTCCCGTGATAATTTCCCCCTCCTCGAAATACATTATTTGCCATAATTTATATCGGTCTATACATGTAGTTTTGCTTAATCTTCTTTATAAGATTTTAAAACTAATGCCATTATTACGTCCTCATCTTAGCATGTTTATATGTGCATTTTATTTTATTTTATTCTCTTTTTATTATGTGTGAACGAAAACAATGTGCCTTAATGGACAACAAAGTGAATTGAATTGAGTAATTATACTATGATCCAAAGGACATGTTGGAACTTAACAGAGAAGTTATGTATTTCTGTTGCTAATTGAAAGATGACTTCAATCATCTTTACAAATGTATTTGACTTTTTCTGTTTTCAAATTTATAATCACCAGGTAACTGTTATCACTGATTCTCCATCTAGATCGAAGCTGATGCCAAATCAAAGATAAAAAAATCCTAACTCATTCTAGACGCAGCTGGTAGAGATGCTTTTTTTGCCTGGAAGTCTGGAAGTGAAAGCTCTAGAGATAAGATAGTGTTTTATGTAGGCCTACATGTGAAAGGCAAGGACATTGAGGAACACTCAGCAGATAATATTATGTTTGAATGAATGACAGTGAAGATGAGAATCCTCATTAAATATTATTGTGTTTGAATGAATGGCATGTAAATTTGTAGCTTTCATCGATGTATGGATGTATGGCGAACTTATGCTATTTGCATAGATAATTATTAAACTGCTTCCCTAAGGATTTTTCATTTTAATTTATTTTAATCATTCTTCACTGTGTACACTGGCATTTCATTTCTCTTGGCATCTCACATTCCATTTAGCATGTTGTTTATTAAATACTTGTTCATTTTGTACACACTCAAGTTAAACAAGAGGTGCTATGGGGAATAAATGCAATTATTTCCTTGTTCTGTCTTATATGATGTGTGTGACCAAATTTATGAGTGTGAATGTTTGAAATGAATGTATATCAAGCAACATGAATTGTAGGTAATTCCCCCCCCCCCCCACCTATCCGCTAGTATTTGAAATGAAGAAGGCAGTATTTTATAAAATGATCATCAAATCTTTTATCATACATGCTGCAAAAGTAGTAGTAGAAACTACTTCAGCTACACAACTTTCAAATCAAATCTAAAAACAAAACTATTCCGACTAGCGTATTAGGAATGTTCATCACTTGTATTATGCAATTGTGTGAAACGCCTTAAAGCATGCTAAATGGATAAAGTGGGCTATACAAGTGATTTATTACTATTATCACTATAAAAGTAAACCTTTTTCAATCTTTTAAAATGAACAAAGAAATCTGCTCTTATAGACTGAATGAGATTACTCCTTTTGTTCATGTTTTTTTGTTTTTCTTTCAATAAAATGCTATTTAATTCATCTATCATTTTCCATTCCAGAATGGATTTTGAAGGGAATTTCAATTTGTCCTCTGTTCTGTTTGTCAGGATTAGAAATTGAGATAAGCTATCTATACTTAAATTTGAAAAGAAAAACATTGTTATTACAACATTAGGGCTTTCAATCTTTAATGTTCAACCATAAAGTCATCATTTCTTTAAAGATTTTTTATTCTTAAATTTTTGTATTTTCATTACCCTAGGCAAGAGTAGTAGCTTCTCAACTATACTATTAATATATATTAAATCGTAATTATTTTAACTTCTCATTTTAAGTCAGCGAGATAGCAGTATACAAAACTAGTTATTGTGCTTTTCCGTTTAATGTTATATGTATCTGGTATGGCAGGATAGCTCAAGATAAAGAAAGTAAACAACATGATAAGAGTGACCAGCGATCAAGGAGTGTAGAAGAACACGATCATCAACGTGCCATAGCAGGACACCTGATGATGAGGATCTAGAATACAAAGTCGTTTTTTGAGTCTCATTCTCAAGAAAAAAGTAATTTTCTTATCTCTTACAGAAATGCTATTTTATATAGAAGGATTTCGTGGTTTACGCTAATTTACAGACAAAAAATGTCTATGAGTTCTTTTTTTTTGGTATTGTTTTATGTATTCCAACATTGTTTTGGACTTGGATAAAGAAGAATTTGAGAATTAATACTATGCTCTTATCTAATCTATTTCGTACGGTTGCACATGCAATTTTCACTCTTCTTTTTCCTAAACTGCTTGGCTGTGAAACATGTAAGCTTATATATGTGTGTAAAAATAAAAATGATTTTTCCACCTATATTTTGTTACCTTCGGACTTTAAGTTGTAATGTGATTATAGTTATAAACCTGTTTTTATGAAGTACATGCATTTGTCATGGTTTAAGCCTTTGTGTGTTTTTGTGTAATTGAGGGGATCATTTCAATAGTGTGCCTATGTCCATTGTCGTGAAAAATGAGACAACAATAATCCTAGGAATAAACACTTCTTGAAAAGTATAAAAATGATATGATGAAAATACATAACGTTTTCAGCTGTTTGAAGCGTAAACTCCCAAAGCCAACAGTGCCAAAGTCCATGGTTTTCGGCATTTTTCTCTAAATGATGTTATTGTGACTTGGGGATACTATTGAAATGACCCCTTCCATTGTAATGGTGTCTTTTACAAGTGTATACGATATGTGTGTATATGTGTTCACAAATGAAGAGATTTATCTTCAGAAACTTTAGCTTTAGACTCATTTTAAGATATTTTGGGCTAAAAATTATAATAAATACCTCACACTTCGCAGATTTAAATAAAACTATACAAGACACTCTGCCATGAAGAAGATATTAGCTGTTTAAAAGTAATAATGTCCAGAGGAGATAGCTTCAGCTATAATTGGTTGGTATTAATACAAATATCCAAAATTTCTACATGTGGTGTATGTCTAACTTTGCAAATAAATAACCTCTATTGTAAAACAATATAGTGGTGTTGGTGGCCTAGTGTCTCGGCTGTCAGACTTTACTTAAGATTAAGATCATGAGATCGTGAGTTCAGATCCTCACCATGTTTATTGTTAGTAATGTTAGTGTCATTATCGAAAGCGTGTGAAAGCTGCGAGTTCCCCAGGGACCCCTTAATATAATGTTAGTGTCAGGTCCAGACACGTTTCACAATTTCTGTGTATCATTTTCACTGTTTGTGATGGTCTATTCTGACATTTCACAATTATAAAAACCAGAGTGCAGCCAACATCGCAGATTTCCACCCTCTTTCAAACCCTAATCACTCACTGCTTTAGTGCACATGATGTTCAATCGAGCTACTTCACTTAGTATTAGCCGACCTTCCATAGGAAAGCACACGGCTCACGACATGTCGGCACGCGTGCGACAGGTCTTGACCCCCTCACATAGGAGACGTGATGCGACAAGTCGGAACGGCATAGGCAGTCACATTTCCTTTCGTCATTATGGATTCTTCTGATGAAGATACTTTGATTGCGCTAGCATTGCTAATAAATACAAAGAAAAGAGAAAAAGCGCTCCATGTGGTGTCGTGAACATTTTCTCTCGAGGAGCACAAGAGGAGAGTTTCAAAGAACTTTCTGCTCATTGATGACGTGTAAAGATGGCAAATTGCTCTTCAACTATCTAAGAATGTCATACAAAACTTATGAGGAACTCAAGACACTATTGCCTCCGCATCTAGAACCCGTGGGTTGTAATTGGCGGGATCCAATATCTGCAGAAGAAAAATTAGTCCTGGCTCTCACAAGCTCAATAAATTTCTTCTTTGTAATTGTCCATCTCGAGTTCACCTGTACTGTAATCTTACCACACACCTCATAAAAAAGTAAACAAGTTGACTTTTCAACACACGTGGTTTTCTGTTACCGCTGTGTCGTGTTGTCCTATGTAAGGCGGTACTCTAAATCTTTGTTCCCACTTTTTGTTTTCACGCGTGAGATGCGTTGTGTGCCACGTGCCTTGTGCTGTGTGCCTTCCTGTGGAAGGTTGGCCTTAGTAGTAGCATCTGCTGTCACTTTTTGTAGTGGTACTGGTAAGTGAATGATGCAGCATGTTGGAGTTGGGGAGTACAAGTGAGCTTCAGCTGTATACATATATTTGTGTCTTCTCCAGTTATTCTAATTAAACTTAGCATCTAAGCGCCTGTTTATCTGCTTCCCAGCAACTGAGCACTTAAGCAGAAACTACTGAACAATATTTCTTGGATATTTTGTGATATCACCACAGCTGTTGGCTGGTGCTATTGCTAGTGGTAAATCTTACTTCTTCTTTCTTTCCACTCTTTCACACGTCTTTCATCTTGCTGTTTCCTTTAAGTCCACTTGAGATTACTGCATATGGTGGACAGTGTAAATGAAGCCTTAGTCAATAGATTAAAATTTATACTTGAGAAAAAATGGAGAGGAGTACTGGTGAAAGCAAAATTTACAATGAATAAGACATGTGCATTGTAAAGATTTATTTGAAATATAATAACACTAATACAGATTATCATATAATCATGGCACAAATATGAGTGTTGAAGCTGCATGAGCCTGACAGATCAGTGAAACAGATTGAAAATTATAGTTTTGTTCCTGAGACTGAGATAAATATAAAATTAAAAGAAATTTGATGATCGTCAAAATTAATAGATTGATTTTCCCCCCTTCAAAATTCATCAAATAAAAGCAGTCTAAACCATCCATATTGTATGAGATTTGGGATTGGATAATAACCATATCTTTCTGTGATTTCTGCTTTGTGACCGTATTGATGAATATTGACCAAAAAAAAAAGAAAATAGAAAAGGATTTTAAGCCTATGATATCTGTTTTTGCGTTATTCTCGACTTTCTGTAATGTTTCAATCATATATTTCGGACAGCAAAGTAAAAGAGCTTTACAATAATCAATCCTACTTAAAATAAATGAGGACATTAAGATTTCAGTTGTTTCTAGGTCAAGCAGTGGTCTTTTTTGCCAATATTACTTAAGATGGTAATTACATGTTTTTATGACATAAACGACATGGTCTTTTATCATAAGTTCTTTGTCAAGAATCACTCCAATGTTACGAACCTCATCAGCAGACACGTTAACTTAGGTGTCAGCTATATTTATACTGACAGACATAAAATGCTATTATTTGATGATTTTCTTTGGAATTTTATTATTTCAGTTTTGTCTTCATTGAGTTTCAATCTGTTTCACTTCTTCCTGAATCCGCTCTGATGTCCATCAATCTGATCCTCTATTCTTTTCCTCAGTTTCATTTCTAACCCTAGCATAAACCTTTCCTGATACGCTAAGCAGTGATATTACTCTACAGTTTGAGCATTCCATAGTTGATCGTTTCTTGTGTATTGGTACTAATGTTACCTTTTTCTGGTCATCTAGCATCTGTCTTTCACCGTATTTTCACCAGTTTAACCTAATTCTAACTGAATTCTGGAATAATTTAACATTTTAAAGATGGTTCGTATAATTTATAAACTCACTGGCGAAAGTTTTTAGATTGGTTTTGGGTCGAGTATTTGTGGGATGTTGTTTTCGATACAAAAGTTGTATAATGCCTGTTCTATTTTCTGCCAATGAATAGCGTCTCGGTCTTTTCGGCGTTTAATTTTAGCTTATTGTGGACCTGATCTTCAATACAGAAGAAGCATGAAGTTCAATTCCAATAATATCTTGCACATTAAAGTTAAAGTCATGAAATCTTCAAGTAAATGAATCAAAAACAGAAATTACAAATTACAAGAGTAGAAAGATATGAAATAGAATGGAGAAGTGTCAGAAAATTAGGCCACCTTATAAATGAAAATGAAGACATCAAAAGAAAATCCTTCATGATAAATTTCATTCAAAGATAATTCAACTTGGACAGAAGATCTCAACATATGACTAAAAAGAGTTAAAGACGCTCAGCAGAATAAACGATTTCATTTCTCATCAGACTGATGATATCACCAATGCTAATATTTGGAAAGGTGATAAGCAAATTGTGCAAAGTGAGCAAATGGAAGAGTAAAATGAAGTATCTAAATAGACAAAAAAGACAAAATGTGAATATGTTGTAACAAATTAGAAATATATCATAGCTATCACCTTTGATTAACTGTAAATAAATTCTAACTTATGAGCACTGATTACACAAAATTAAGTTGTTAATGTGAAGAATAAGGAGGAAAAGAAGAAGAAAAAGAGAAAGAGAAGAAGAAAAAGAAGGAGCATAAGAATAAGATGAAGAAGAAGAAGAAGTAAAACATTAGCAGCGAGACTAGATTTACTGATTTATTCTACACGTTTCTTTTTCTGTATAACCTTGAGTACACTTGTACTTGTACAGTCTTTATTGCCTAAAGATTTTAAAATAATGTCTGCCTTCTGTTCGGCACTCTGGTACGCTGCATTGACTGTTCCTATATGCTCAAGAAGGAAGGCATCTCCAGCAAACAGGAGCTGTGGTCTCTGAAGAAAAAAAAGATAGAAAAGGAAACAAGATACAGTAGAGCTCACTTACAATAGCATCAGATACAACAGAATATCGGTTACAGCGGGACTTTTTCAAATTCCGGTTTTAATCTCATATAAGCTTTATGAAATATGCATGCTTAGAACACTGGGTGCCCTACACGGCCACAACGTGAGGGAAAAACTCATCAATGTAATGAGCTGTAACATAAAAATAGATGTGATGCTAAAAAGGAACAGTTGACTTGGTGCTTTCCTCTGACACTCCCCACAGGCAAGACCCTATAGTATACATCATGTTCTGTTATTATCATGCTTATTTTTAGCGCACAATACATGCCATATTGGTTTTTTTTCTTTTACTAGCCTGCATAATTTTAGGCCTAGGGCCCACGGTGCTACTTAATCACTGTGGCATGGCAATGCTGTGATGCTTAAACATGCTAGCAGCTACCTGTGACTGTGTGGGGGGATGTGTGCATGCATGCGTGTGAGATATCAACTTGCGTGTCACGTAGCCTGTGTCGGGCTTAATGCGGACAGTGAGGGAGACTGCAACGCCTTGGGTCCTCTCGGAGTCTGTGCCTACTAGCACTGCAGAGTCTTTGATTGAAATTGACACTAGAGTCGTGGATAATATTATAATGTCATCCGTCTAGCGTTGTACATAATGTGTTGTATACACAGTTACAACGGGACTTTGCTTCAACATTCTGACGTCAGTCCCGCTGTATGCAAGTTCCACTGTACAGTGGTCCAAAAAAACCCCAGAAATGAGTTAGTTAATTGCTTACAATTTTGTTGATATTTAACTTTTTTTCCCCATTGAAAATTGGCACAACGACACTCCAACCAATATTACGTAAGATTCATAGTTATCAAGGTTATTGGTTGCACATCTTTTTATAGGGCTCGTATTTAAAAAACTGATAATGGAATTCCCATTTCAAGTTCTTGAACGCATTTTCATTGGTGCATGCTGTTTCAAATTCGGCTGCCCTTCAATTTGTCATAACAACACAAATCTCAATTTCCAATTTTGAAATATCAATTATCTCAACTATTAGTTTGTTTTACTCAACACTTTGAATTTTAAAGATAATTTCATTATCCATCTTATTGTCAAAATGCTTTGGTCCAATAATGGAAACAGGCAATACGCATCACACATTAGTAGTAGTACTGATAGTACACAAAGAAACAGGCAATATGCATCACACATAATATGTACACATGGAAACATGCAATATGCATCATGTATACCGAAACAGGCAATAAGGCATATATACACATGGAAACAGGCAATATACATCACGATATGCATCACCCACATGTACACATGGAGACATGCAAATGTATACATGGAAAGAGGCAATATGCACATCACACCAGATCACCCAGGCAATATACATCACCCACATGGAGACATGCAAATGTATACATGGAAAGAGGCAATATGCATCACGCATATGTACACATGGAAACACGCAATATGAATTACCCCTATTTTCACATGGAAACATGCCATATGCATCACCCAGACAATATGCATCACGCATATGTACACATGGAAAAATGCAATATGCATCACGCATATGTACACATGGAAACACGCAATATACATGCATACATACACATGGAAACATGCAATGTGCATCGTGTATATATACACATGGAAACATGCAATATGCATCGTGTATATGTACACATGGAAACATGCAATATACATCGTGTATATGTACACATGGAAACACGCAATATGCATGTATATGTACACATGGAAACATGCAATATGCATCGTGTATATGTACACATGGAAACATGCAATATGCATCGTGTATATGTACACATGGAAACATGCAATATGCATCGTGTATATGTACACATGGAAACATGCAATATTCATCGCATATGTACACATGGAAACATGCAATATGCATCGTGTATATGTACACATGGAAACATGCAATATGCATCGTGTATATGTACACATGGAAACATGCAATATGCATGTGTATATGTACACATGAAACACGCAATATGCATCGTGTATATGTACACATGAAACATGCAATATGCATCGTGTATATGTACACATGGAAACATGCAATATGCATCATGCATATGTACACATGGAAACAGGCATGCATCACCCATATGTACATATGCAAACAGACAATATCGTCACCCATATGTACACATGCAAACAGACAATATTCTGATTCATCATCCATATGTACACATGGAAACACGCAATATGCATCACCCATATGTACACATGGAAACAGACAACATGCATCACCCATATGTACACATGGAAACAGACAATATGCATCACCCATATGTACACATGGAAACAGACAATATGCATCACGCATATGTACACATGGAAAACAAGAAAATATGCATCACCAAGATGCACACATGGAAACACGCAATATGTATCACCCATATGTACACATGGAAACAGACAATATGCATTATGCATATGTACACATGGAAACAGACAATATGCATCACACATGATGAACACATGGAAACAGACAATATGCATCACCCATATGAACACATGGAAACAGGCAATATGCATCATGCATATGTACACATGGAAACAGACAATATGCATCACGCATGATGAACACATGGAAACAGACAATATGCATCACACATGATGAACACATGGAAACAGACAATATGCATCACGCATATGTACACATGAAACAGACAATATGCATCACCCATATGAACACATGGAAACGCAATATGTATCACCCATATGTACACATGGAAACAGACAATATGCAATATGTACACATGGAAACAGACAATATGCATCACGCATATGTACACATGGAAACAGACAACATGCATCACGCATATGTACACATGGAAACAGACAATATGCATCATGCATATGTACACATGGAAACAGACAATATGCATCATGCATATGTACACATGGAAACAGACAATATGCATCATGCATATGTACACATGAAACAGACAATATGCAATGACGAACACATGGAAACAGACATGCATCACCATATGTACACATGGAAACAGACAATATGCTTCACGCATATGTACACATGGAAACAGACAATATGCATCACGCATATGTACACATGGAAACAGACAATATGCATCACGCATATGTACACATGGAAACAGACAATATGCATCATATATGTACATGGAAACAGACAATATGCATCACGCATCACACACACATGGAAACAGACAATATGCATCACGCATGACGAACACATGGAAACAGACAATATGCATCACGCATGATGAACACATGGAAACAGACAATATGCATCACGCATGACGAACACATGAAACAGACAATATGCATCATGCATATGACACACATGGAAACAGACAATATGCATCATGCATATGTACACATGGAAACAGACAATATGCATCATGCATATGTACACATGGAAACAGACAATATGCATCACGCATATGTACACATGGAAACAGACAATATGCATCACGCCTATGTACACATGGAAACAGACAATATGCATCACGCATATGTACACATCCGGAAACAGACAATATGCATCACGCATATGTACACATGGAAACAGACAATATGCACCACGCATATGTACACATCGAAAGCAATATACACTACGCATACCGAAACAGGCATTACCATCATGCATCAATGATGAACACCTGGAAGCATGCCCTATTACTGCTAGGTTTTACATGGTCTGATTTATCAATGTAAAAAGTAAAAGGAATAATACGAACGACATATGAATCATTTCACATCTGATTTCCATCCGAATTACACTTTACACACACCAAAGTCACAAGTTTGTTTACAAAATCTGTTGCCAAGGTAAACATCCTTCACATCTGGATTGTCCAACCACCTCCCTCATGGCGATGCAAGCAAGTGAAATGATGCTCTCTTTTTGCAGAAGAAGAAGGTGATGAAGATATGGATGATGAACTTCACTCAAGAACTAGAGGTAGATCTAGATCTAGCTCTTATTTGGCAAGCAATGAAGCAAGCACCAGAAATGATGCTCTCTTTTTGCAGAAGAAGAAGGTATTGAAGATGTGGATGATGAACTTAGCTCAAGAACTAGAGGTAAATCTAGATCTAGATCTAGCTCTTATTTATGTTCAAGTGATGAGAATGATGAAGAAGTTGATTTAGATCTACATTCAGTTCCACGAAAGAGGGCTAGAATAGTTGTGGAAATTGTTTATTTGTTTTATTGAAACTTACTCTGTTTACTGTATGCGGTGTTTTCAGGGTGAATGAAAAGAAAACAGCAAGAATAGTTGTAGAAATTGTTTATTTGTTTTATGGAAATTTACCCCATTCACTATATGCGATGATTTCAGAGTGAACGAAGAGAAAACAGCAAGATGGAAGATAAATGAAAGAAGGAAAGGAAAGAAGTAGGACCTATCATTAGCACCCGCCAACAGCCTACAGTCAATAAAAAAGGAAAGGGGTGAGGGAAAAGTTTTTTTCTAGAATTTTTCAACTCACAAACACTAGCAGAAGAGCTAACGAAAGAGGAGATGTTGATGTTCATCCAGTAAGTGATAATGATGATAGATCTAATGGGGCTGTATTTTTAGGTACGTTTTTTCCACAGCCTACATAAAAACTTGTAATTTTATGGAAAAAATTGGACTTTTTGGATTCTGCAAAACATTTGTTTTAAATAAATGTTTGTACATGGGAAAAATATTGGATGCAATAAAAGACAAATTTTCTGTTTCAGGTGATTGGAAATTTTCATTTGAGAACCTTGTCCTGTTTTATATTTTTTCTCATTTTGTTGCTTAAAACTTTCTTCTTGACTGAACATTTGTCTTTTTCTACACCTGATCTAGATAGCCCTTTTCATAACCAAATAAATGGTATGTAACATGACCAAGTTTGCTTTATGCTTAGAAAAGTCACATAGTTTTGACATGTATCACTCTTGTTCTCCTTGCGGGGGATAAAATTAATCTTGCACTGGCTATTATTTTTGTTTCTTTTTGGCATTCAAAGAGTTAACAGAGAATGAAACTTACTTCAAATGAAGGGATGGGCCTTAGCAGAACATCCATGTCGGCTTTGTGGAGAGATGTGGTGGGATAGCTGTAGGTACCTCGGATGTATTGATTGCTGAGCCACTTAGGTCTAAGAGGATCGTTTAATGGAAAAAAAACAACTCAGAATTTGTTCACCGCACATATTTTAAAAAGCAAAACATGTTTCAACAATTGAAAACAATCTTTCTTTTCTTCCCATATAAGAATATGCCCTCCACTCTCGAATACAAACTTAACATTTTATGTTAAAAAAACCACACACATAGATTCACATTGTTCTGTCTGTCTGTCTATCTGTACAGCTGTTTGTCACTCGGTATCTCCCTGAATCAAAATTATGCAGAAAAGTAATAAACAGAACCACAATTTGATGATTTAGAAAATTACAAACTCCTATGGTCTCAACTGAACAGTCCTGAGTACAATGGTACCTCTCTAATAGAAAAGCCCGGCCAATTGGGAAGAATTCCCAGGGATCAGAACTTTTGTTATATATTTTATCTCTAAATGGGAAAGGTCCCCGGCTAATCAGGACAATTTTTCGCGGGCTTGCATTGATTATCATCACCATTTCCCCCATTATTGTTCATTCCACCAACACTCACTTGTTATCCAAATTTGGTTTCCGTGCCAGCAAAACATAAATTATTACGACTGCCTTAGTGCTACACATGTTACACATTACATAATATGTACACAATGTTGTAAGTGTAAGTGCTGGATCCCGACGACCATAAGGCAGACACAACAGACATCTATTTCGCAGGTGTGAAATCAGCTGTCAAGCCAGTCCTTGCTCGTCAACCTAACAATACAGGATGGTGTTTAGATGGGGCAGAGCTTAGAAAGCGGACTTGTGCACTATCATAGCCTTTAGTTGCCCTTTAACCTGTCAATGGCAGGGTGGCATCTGTGGCTGAGCGGTTAGGTTGCCAAACTGGGGACCATAAAATCCTGAGTTTGAATCCTGACAAAGCCAGGCTCAATGTTGTTCCCTGGGAAAGACACTTAATACGCATTTCCCCCACACTACCCAGGTGCAAAATGGGTACAAACACTAGCTGAGCGATTAGGGCTGCCGAACTGGGGACCATAAAATCCCGAGTTCGAATCTGACAAAGCCAGGCCCAATGTTGTTCCCTGAGAAAGACACTTAATACGCATTTCCCCACACCACCCAGGTGCAAAATGGGTACAAGCACTAGCTTGGGAGTAAAATCTGCGTCAGACTAGTGTCCTAGCTAGGAGGTGATTATTGTCACCTGTTCCACTTCATGCTATAGAAACTGGGATAAGCTCCGGCTCTATGGGCCATAATGACCTTGAAGGAACTTTACTACTTAACCTGTCAATCACAAGGGTGGACATGCAAGGAGACTTAACAATCCACCAAGCGTTCTTGATTACAGCCCAATGGCGCTTGACAGTGAGAGACACCACTGACGAATGTATTGTTTGTTGTTTTGATCAAGTGGTCCTGTGGCGACAATAAATTGTTGCTTAATTGTTGAGAAAAAAAATCTATCGAGATTTCCTGATTAGAAAGGCTCCACTACACTTCCTTTTTTAAAACACATTTTCTTTTTCCAACCGCTTTTATGTTAAATGTACGAAATGTACTATAAATCAAATATGTAACTTCTACCAGTTGGTTACCTAGGAGCTCTCTCTGTCTTGTCTTGGTCAAATGATTACTAAAACAGGATAGTTCACAGAGAACTGTTGTCACTATCATATCATAATCCTCAACTCATTTAGCCCATCCATTTCTCTTCTTTTCTCTTGGCATATAATCCCATCAGAGGCCAACAAAGCAAATTAGACTTGAAGGTCTCCACATCCTCATATCTATTTATTATATTTATTATATACTTCTGTGACGCCCCCCCCCCCCCCCCCCCCCAAACAACTTTATATCCTTTTAAGGATATCAATGGCACCTTCTCTTTGGTCTTGCTCTTTTCTTTTTCCTTGGTAGATCCATCCAGAGCATATCCTATTCTCACCCCCTCCCCCCACCTCGTTACATTATTTCCTGTCTCGTCATCATGAGCACAAAACGTCTAAGCTTTGCTCCTCTCTCTTCAATTCCAAGATAGAGGACACACCTGAGTTGTCCCTCTTACATACTCAGCACTCAGCTTGTCCATCCCTGTCACTAGCCCGGAATTCAAGATACTTGTCTCATCCCGTAAATCTTCTTCATGCCACAGGCATACGTTTTCAAAGACATGAGAGTTACCAGTGATCATAGCAATGGCAGCATGGTGTTGGTGACCAAATGGTTAGGCTTCTGGACTCGGGAGCGAGATGTTCCAGGTTTGGATTCTGGCAATGCTGGGTCTGACGTTATGTTGCTTAGTAAAGATATTTAACATCCATTTACTCCCCTTGACCTGGCGATATTTTATGTATACTTTCATAAGGTCAGAATTGAGCTTACAATATTCATAAAAAGCTTATAGCATACAGTTGAGACAGGGTTGGTGAGAAAGAGAAAAGAAGTGATAGTGGTGAGGGATTAACTAAACATGGCAGAAAGAGGGGGAGCCTACCTATACAGGGCAGATGGTTCTGGTATAGCAGGATCGTTGAAAAAAACTTTGATGATCTCATAAAGGACTGATTTCACTTCATCCTCTGGCAATTCTTCAACAACTTCAATCTAGGAAATAATAGGCAAGAATCTTATTAGTCTTGAAAATCTTTGCCAAACTATTGATTTCTCGGGACAAGTTTAATTTCAATCAAGTACAAGGAAGACAATAGGCACTCATTGTTTGTATGATTTGATAATGATAAAAATCATTTAACTGCAAAAATACTAGACAGGAGAAAGGACTTTGTTTTTTTCTTCTTTTTTCCAACAGTATTCAAAGGACAAGGGACTGGCCTCATTATACGAAGCTTATCTGTGGTCGGATGTTGTTTCCTGAACCCTTTTTTCCGTATAAGCTCAGTAGGAAGTCGGCCTCCTTGTAAATAATATATATGTGAAAATAACAGAGGTATGAAAATATTAGACATCAACATATAAGTGCTACATCTGTATTGTAAATAAAAGTCTTTGTAAACAACCAACCTGATCTTCAGTTAACCAAATTTGTAGAATGTTTTCATGGCTTGAAATAAATTCAATGCCAAGAATACCTTCCCACCATGGTTTGCCATTCTGAAAAGAAAATCAACAACAAATCAACAACAAGAATCCTCAAACATTAAAACCAGAAACCAGAACTAAAAGGAACAGTGAGTTTTTTCTACTTGCTACAAATAAACTCAGAGATGATAAAGAAACGTTTTTCACTTACTTCTTCGTCAAAATGTCTGTCCTTTAGTGTGATGACGAACGAGATATGAAATCCACCATGAGGCAAGCCAGAAAATGATATTGATAAGTTAAGATCCTTTACAAGGTGCAAAAGCCCTTCTTCATCCTTTACAGGGTACAAGAAGCCTTCTTCCTTACAGGGTTCAAGTTCAAAAAACCTCCATTCTTAATAGAATGCAAAAGCTCTTCTTCATCCTGTACAAGGTGTAAGAAACCTTTTTCATCCTTCACAAGGTGTGAAAGCCCTTCTTCGTCTTTTACTAGGTGCAAGAGCCATTCTTCAGCCTTTACAAGGCGCAAGAGCCCTTCCTCCTTTCCATGGTACAAAAACCCTGCACCCTTTACAAGGCACATGATTTTCATCCTTTACAGTGTGCAAGCGCCCTTATTCATCCTTTACAGTGTGCAAGCGCCCTTATTCATCCTTTACAATGTGCAAGCGCCCTTATTCATCCTTTACAATGTGCAAGTGGCCTTATTCATCCTTTACAATGTGCAAGTGGCCTTATTCATCCTTTACAATGTGCAAGTGGCCTTATTCATCCTTTACAATGTGCAAGTGGCCTTATTCATCCTTTATAATGTGCAAGTGGCCTTATTCATCCTTTACAATGTGCAAGTGGCCTTATTCATCCTTTACAATGTGCAAGTGGCCTTATTCATCTTTACAATGTGCAAGTGGCCTTATTCATCCTTTACAATGTGCAAGTGGCCTTATTCATCCTTTACAATGTGGAAGTGGCCTTATTCATCCTTTACAATGTACAAGAGTCCACCCAGAAAAAAAAGATTATTTTAATAGCATAACTGCATCTTCATATTCGTCTGGCTTTTTAATATAGAGAGGTTTTCCCTTTCTGATCTTAACTCATTTCTTGATGTTAAGTTAGCCAGAACTTTTTGAAGTTGCTGCCTATTATGACATTCCAATTTCTCTTTAATGCCTTCAACTATTTTCATTATCTTTAATGAGTTGTATATGATTTAAGACGCATAATTCAAAATCATGCAACAAATAAATATCTAGGATATTGTTTAAACTATGTACACATATACAAGACATGAATAACAAAAGGGATTTTACCTGAGTTAATTTCTTAGTTCTGTTGCTATTCACGGAAATGGGACTTGACTCTAGCCACAGAAAATCCACCACTGAATCATCCTCCCCTTCATTTGTCTTTTCCAGATGACTCTCATCCCAAAATGGTGATTCCCACTCAAGAAAGACCTTACAATGACAAAACGTTTTCATATGATTGAATAAATGTCATTGCATAAAACTAAAACATGTATCATCGGTGAAACTGTCTAATCACGTAAGTAAGGAGAAGCAAAAAGAACGTAATCAAACAGTGCTGAAAAAACTTTTAATGCTATTTGAATTACAATTTTATAATTACTTTACTCTTTAGAATGTAGAAATGGCAAAAAAATAATCTGTTGTGCACAAAAAGGACGTGCACGGTTAGAGTTGAACTTTAAAAAAAATCTAAACAAGTCCACTCCTTGACTTACGGCGCAGAGTTTAAAGGCAGGAAGAAAAACAGAAATCTTCGTTTAGGTCATGTGCGTAAAATGAGCTTTTCTATTGGTTTAAGGCCTCCAATATTCAAAGATACGAAAGAAGCATGCGTTTGATCATTACAAGGACAAATCTCATATATCCCACATTATGTGGACTTACACGTTTAGAAGACAATTTCACCGACGATATAATATGTTACATTTTCATTTAACAATAAACTGATTGCTGTCATCTGTTTTATGTCAG
>JAXRKP010000027.1:47500-60000 GCA_037039925.1 Doris montereyensis | reverse complement strand
CTAAGGAATGCAGCATCAGACCTAGTGTTGCTAGAATTCCAACACACGGCCCTATGATCCAAGGCCAGGTAACCTAACTGCTAGATCACAAGCCATTATAGTAGATTTATCTTGAAATTTTGAATGTTTTTTGGTTTTTTAACACTTTGCCGCTATAAACAATAAAGAAAGTGATTATACTGCTATCAATTCTCATCATGATGACAATAACGTAATCATTGTTGCCAGTGTCGGATTCTAGCAAAATCTTCAGAGCTGTAGAGAATACCTGAAAGAAGCGTCAAGCAAATCCTTTCTACATGGTGATAAGGATCCACCAAGCTGGCCTAGATATTGGTTGTAAGCTTTCCTGTAGATATCATAGACTGAATCGCTGTCCTTAAGCGTAGTTGAATCAGTAGAATCAAAATAATCTTGTACAAAACTCATACATGCTCTCACTTCTTCTCCATGCACCTGAAAGATCAACACGCATAACTGAATAAGTAAATAAAACTTTAGGAATAAACATTTACAGAAAGTAGAATAGAAATTTTGTGAACGAATGAAAAAAATAGCACCTTATCAACTGATGCCATTTAGAGCAAGAAAAGTAGCTTTGATTTGATTTGATTCAACCCACATCCACAACTAAGGTAGTCTCGGGGTTTTTGGTAGGATTTTTAATTTTGCTCGGACTGCCTGTAAACAGTCGAGGGATCTTTAACGTGCACAGAGTGTTGTGATCTGCACACGGGACCTTTTTTTTATTGACCGTCTACGACAGGGCAAGAAAAGTAACAAAATCACTGATTTGTCTGTGGCAGAGAGGCATATAGAAGTATAAAAAAAAAAAGAAAGCATGAAAATTGTAGAATGCTACCGTTCTGACGAAAATTTGAAATTTGAAATAAAGATGATTGAAATTGAAACGAAAATAATTTTTTTTTCCCCTTCAATTTTTTTTTGCATAAGTACAAAGAAAATTATCCTTATTTACACATGATCAAAACATCAGGGTTGTCAAAGATATATGCATATCTTTGTTTTAAAAAATTCTGATCATTGCTCCATATGTAAGAAAATCACTTTAGAAAAATAGTAAAACTTAGTCCATTGTATGCATACATTTTTTTTTATTGAGTGGTAGTGATAAGCTGCTCTGGGGTCTGCAGTAGATAAAGACAAACAGTGAGGCAAGGGGCATATCAGAAGTGAAGGTAATGACATGAGATAATATGTAAGCCCTATAGGAACAAAGACGAGACAAATACAAGGGGTAGACAGAAAAAATCCTGGCCATCATGGGGATCGAACCCGCTGCCTCTGCGTCGGCACCATCGCCTCGCCATGAAAAGAAAGCGTGCTAACAACCGAGCTAACTGTCATGAAAAATGTCAATCTTTAGACAGAAGAAGCATACCCTTGGGGTCTGCAACAGCATTTGCTCTGTATCGAAAAATAAACTCAAAAGCAAAGTCCTAGCTGCCTCATACATCTCCACAATCCCAATAACTGACTGATTTTCAAATGAAATAAACTTATCTTACTGATTTAAATTGTAAGACGCCAACATAGTCCAAAAATGTTTGACCACCACATTGTAAATGGTAATACATATACATGTAATAAATAATTCATAGATTAATTGGGAAAACAAAAGAGAGAGAAGTATCTCATGATGGACAAATTTATCACAAAATTTCACAGGTATGCTTCTTCTGTCTAAAGATTGACATTTTTCATGATAGTTTGTATAAGTATATGATAATAATAATAATAATAATAATAATAATAATAATAATAATAATAATAATAATAATAATAATAATAATAATGATATAATAATAAGAATAAAGTGACGTAAACCTTTTGTCCATTAGAACAGCGATGGATGTGTTGGGCACAGCCTTGATCATGGTATTCTGGTTCAAAGCCATATCCATCAATTGCAATTCCAAGCGTATGAGCAATGGCAAAGACAGGATTATCAACTTGACCATGAATATATGAAGCACCAAGATCTAAATTCTTCCCATCTAACAAAAAACAAACAAACAAAAAATTTGAAAAGGACAACTATGACATAATTATGAGGAGACAATTGATAAAGTCATCTATGAAATGACATATCAAAATATTCGCAAAACTGCGATTCGAGAAAAATGCAATTGCAATTTCTTTCCAGTTGACATCTCACTTATTTATCAATAAAAATTACAATTCTTTTCTCTTTTCACAGAACTATATTCGTATTTTAACTCCATTCATATAGGATCCTTGTGAAAATAATAATTTAAAAAATATTTTATTGTTATTCAGTCTGACAGTCGATACGTTCGTCTGTCATAAAACACAATCGGTCTGTCAAGGCCTGATACGCTGTTCAATGAAGTGATACGTCTCTACCATCGGGTAGGTTAGCCTTAGAGGCGTGCTTAGTGTTTTCTCCTAGTGCATAATGGCGTTGACTGGCTTTTTCTCCTTTATCGTACATAAATAAACATTTCGTGAAAATGTCACTACCACATCAAATATTTATAAGCGTTTGTTTTCTGTTTTTGTTTTTGCATTATCCTCCTTGATGAATAAGATTTGTAGCAGAGGTTAAGAAAACTGTTTATCATTCATCATGATAGACAGATAAAAAATAATATTGGTCAGAAAGACGTATCACTGGATTCACAGCTTTCCAATCGATGACTCTTTATCTCTCTGTCTCTCTTTCTCTCATTATCTCTCTGGCTATCTATATGCATGAACATGTAATGTCCATCTCCATTTCTGTCTTTCTCTTTCTTGTTCATCTCTTATCCCTCTCTCTCTCTCTCTCTCTCTCTCTCTCTCTCTCTCTCTCCTCCCTCCCTCCCTCCTCCCTCCCTCCCTCTCTCTCTCTCTCTCTCTCTCTCTCTCTCTCTCTCTCTCTCTCTCTCTCTCTCTCTCTCTCTCTCTCTCTCTCTCTCTCTTGGTATGCTCACACACGCTGTCAACACATATTCAAAACTAAAGAAATGATCGATCGCTAAATAGACAGACAGGCAGATGGACAGATAAAAAGATAGATCGATTAAAAGGTCGATAGATAGATAGATAGAGTTATCAGTACATCAGTGATGACACGAGTCATCACGTCATACTATGTGACAGGTAAGCAGGCATGACGAGCAAGGTGATACGTCACTGGTCAACAGCGTCAGGTGGGCAGGTGAGAGCAGGACAAAGTAAAAATACCGTGATACGATAGTCTTCCCTACTGTAAAGTTCTGGATAATGTAGTGATACGTCAAAAGCAATGTATCATTTTCTCAAAAACTTTCACAACAAAAATCTAACACATTATAATAGACTTATAAATTAGAAAAACGCAAAAAATTTGGATATGCCAGTATGTCATGTCATGGACGAAATGATTCAAAAAAAAAAAAGTTTTGACTGTCCCTTCAAAAGATATGATATATATATATTGTTGGCCCTAAAAAATTGTATAAAAAGGGACACTTTAAAAATCATTTACATGAAACCTCACCCTTTTCCATCTGCTATGATCTTTTAATTCTTATTGAATCTATCATGATTATCATTAAGAATAATAATAATAAAGAAAACAAACATTTATATTATGATTATTATTATTATGATGATGATGATAATAACAAAAGAAATGTTATCATTATTATTATTATCATTATCATTACTATTATCATTGTTATTTTTTATTCTGATTATTTTTATCATTACAGTTATTACTATTGTTGTTGGTATTATCATTCTTCTTCTTCTTATTATTATCATTAATATCATAACTATTGATAAAATAGTCTCAACTACCTCATTTTTTTTTACAAATCTTACAATCATCCCAATCTTCTACTTTCATCACTTCTCTTTCACCTTCTTGCGTACAATATAATTGCTGTTACTATAAACAGATTGTTTCCTAAACTTTACTGTGTGAAAAGGGGTTGAATTGAATGTATAAGAAGTGGACACAACCTATTATGTAATGTCATTGAGGACTTTGGCATATTTATGTTGTTTGCTCATTGAATTTTATTTAAACAGGTCTGTCAGAAATTCTATAATTCCTTAGTTTGCCTTCCATTGAATTGTCTCTGACAATCTCTTTTTCGTTATTTCATTAAAAGTACAGAGTACTCCATTATGTTGAGTTTTCACAAGTAAAATTAAATACTGGTGGCCAGTATGCAATGGCGTCATGCAAAACTATTCAAGACCGAAAAGAAAAACGCAACAGCCTTTATTAATCATAATAATAATAATAAAAAATAAAATAATAATAACAATAATAACAATAATAACAATAATAATGATAATAATAATAATAATAATAATAATAATAATAATAATAATAATAATGATAATACTTCATTAATCTGTTTCGGGAAATTCTTTTTAGACGTGCTTAAAATACTAAAAATATAACAAGGACATACTAATGCACATAAACAGTTAAAAATAACTCAGCCTTTAAAAGATAAACTTTCAAATAGATAAAGTATTCTTTAAATTAGTATTCTTAAAAATAGAGCAAAAATTTCCATGTAAATATGTCAGGTAAATGTATCAAGGTGTGTATATTGCAAATTTCTCATAAGGTATATGAGAGGCACGTGCAGACAGATAGACACAAATATCAACATCTAACTCAAGACATAATACACAACATGATAAAACAATCATTATGCACCTAAGACACTCCCCGACAACCACATGATTCAACGATGAGTATGCCCATTTAATATACTCTGTCACATTTGACTCATAGACATTTACACATGCCTCAACAAACACATTACAGTCTGTACATTCAAAACATCCATGCAACTTCACAGATTCTTACACTCCATACTTGTATACTTTTCCATACAAGTTCTCTTTTTTGACAATGGGGAGGTATTTGGGGAGAATTAGTAACATATCATACATTTATATGACATTTTTACGGTACAAAAGAACAGATCAAGCATAGAATTTTTTATTGTGTTACAATAAACGAATTTGTAAAGGCTCGATAATTTTTAACGTTTTACACTGATTGAAGTCTCCAGTAATCAGCATAATAGAATCAGGCGATTTTCCTTTTCGTCTTCAATCTTATTGATGTGAGTCTCCTTGCCAGGCTTCTATGTGCACTTGGTGGAACATAAACTGCTATCATTACAATTTTTGAGAATTCATGTGGAAGGTAAAAGGGGCGGAAAGAATTTTAGTCTATCGCACATATTGCTTATTTTTTAAAAACAAGTTAAGACTGTAAAATACGACCAACATGCTTCTCAAGAAGATTAAGCATTCTTACCAACAACTTGAGCTTTAATACGTCCCCCTATATGGTCTTGAGCTTCAAGAACAACCAGATTCTTAACTCCATTGTGGTAAAGTTTGGCTGCAGCTGTGACGCCAGCAATTCCAGCACCAATGATCACAACTTTTGTTTCTGACTGGGGCCCATCCACAGAAATCTGATCTTCTGCATTCACTACAGCTGAGTTCATTCTGTTTCGCTTAAAAGTGCATGAAGTCTGACTACCTGGACAAGGGGCAGACAAAATGATAAATTTTTTGAGAGTTATACAGAACAGTGGAGAGGAATGATTGCTGATGTCTTTTCAACAAAAGATTTTGTAATCATGACATACGTTGATCAAATCTTATCTCCATTTCTCACTTATATACATACAAATAACAATGGAAGATTGTTCAGAGACAATGGTCTGTAAGTATTCAACACATAATCTATTGGACAGGAAAGATAGAACAAAGATTTTAGCAAATATTGATTTCTATTGTCCCATGTGAAAATAAGCAAGACAATCTAAACACCAGTAGAATTGTAAGTTTTAAAAATCAAGGTAATTAGCATGTAGGTCAAGGTTATGTGTTTTCACCAGACCTTTTTAGGGATGGTGGTGAGGGGGGGGGGTTAACCTTAAGGGATTGTGATAGGATTTACGAAAGGTAAATATGTGATTATACAGAACAAGCATATTACACTCCGAATCGGGTTGGAATTCAATTCTGAAGTTACGCAGGTAGGCATGAAGGGGTGGGCTATTCCAACTTTATTTATTACCCGGTATAACCTGTTCAAAATGGCGGCCTAGCTGAATGAAAATGATACTCACAAAGACAGGGAAACAATGAAGTTTATATTAATTCAACATCACTTTTGGCAGAACATTCTTTCAAACAAAAATGATCTGGGTATGATTTTAAGCCTACATGCAAACGATGATTGCAGTTAGTGGCCTATCAACAGAGCCTTTGGTGAACAAAGATCCACCAACTCATAATTGTATATGTATAGTTAGATCTATGCACTATTCTGCAAATGATTGTGGAAATTAGATGAATATGGTCAGTATATAATAACCAAATGAAAGTCAGTCACTTCTGATTCAATGATTGATCTCAGCAATTTCACATGGTTCATTATCCTTGACCTTTGATCCACTCGTGTTCAAATAAACTGATGTGTCAGATTGGCATAAATAGCAGAGGCCAGACATGAAACACTGCTGAAACCTCTTTTGTTTTAACCAAAATTTTTGCTCTGTTATGTCCCTTTGTGTGCAATCAGAGAACAAACCCCTTAGATTAGGAGATCGAAAAATTGTGTTGGTAGACAGACCATGGTAGTAAGCAGACGGCGAACATTAATGCACAAGAAAAGCTATGACCATGATTAAATCTTCTTACTCAACCTGTCAATCATGCAATAAACGTTATCAGTTTAATGAGGGACAAGTCAGTCCTGCAAAGGGCAGAACTTTATGTAGTCAATGGCCATCCATTACTACCCCAGATACACACTGCTTGTTTGTTTAATTGAAATTTATCTCGTCCATCATTGTGGTGATTTCAAGGTGAATAAAGGGAAACAGCTAGATAAAATAGAAGTGAAAAGTAAAAGGAAAGAAGTAGGACCTACCAGCAACCCCCGCCAACCGCCTGCATGCACACTACAAATCAAAGTAAGTTTCTGCTCTCACGAACATCACAATGCTTGGACACGCATCTATAATTTGAACAACAACGATTGGCCTCAATAGTGGATGAAATTGGCACCTTGCTGTCTGTCAGGTAGAGAGTTTGCTATTAGCACTATTTTATTTCAGTGGCATTGATAGCTGAGTGGTTAGGCTGCTGGACATGGGATCATGAGCTCCCAGATTCAAATCTTAGCAAAGTTTGGTCCGTTATGCTCCTTGGGAAATGCATCTAATATGTATTTTCCCCACTTAACCTAGGTGTAAATGGGTACAAGACCTAGCTTGGGAGTAAAAATTTGTATCAGATGCCTTTTTGCATCCTGTCCAAGAGGTGATTATCATCACCTGTTCTGCTTCATGCTGTAAACTCTCTTTCTAGATCAGAGTGGCTACGTGGACACATGCCCACCAAAAGATAAGTACTTATTTGGACAAGGCGAGGCCAAATTCTAGCATCTGACCTAAGTTCATTCATCCTCTATGTCCAAATAAGCACCTCGGTCCCACTGCCCAACTCAGCCCGTCTGACATCAGCGCGCCCAACTCGGTCCGATTTATTCGCACCAATATTTTTGGACAATTTTTTCTCTCTCAGGGAGAAGCTATACTTTGGGTTTACTCCCTGCCGTACCACTATCAGCACTGTCCTCATGGAATGACAGCTTGATTTCATCATTCCAAAATCTAGATATAATTCTAGGAACGAACTTTAAAACTTAGCCAAAGAAGTGTTTTAAATTTCAACATTCGATTTCACGGTAAAGGATCTAAATCAGATCGGACATGGGAAATAAAACCAGAAGAAGCTCTTATGAAAGAAAACAATGAACTATACTGTAATAATTCAAACAAATTAGATAAATTTGAAGCAAAAAGCTAAAAATACCCATACACCGAAAGGTAGAATGGGAACTGATAAAGAAAGAAAAGTAGCTACAAAATAATGGACAAAGGAGACAATGTAAAGATTTTGAAGTCGAATTAAAACGGGAAATCAGAAAATGTCTGAAATATAATTTTGAGAGAACTTAAATAGTCTTCTATATATTCGATTCTACTACTGTTCTTGTATGAAATAGAATAATATTATGGTAGATCTAATTTAGAGTGACGTCACGTCAACACAGCTATAACATCAGTTCGGCTAATCAGTTCTGTTTGATGTGTCTAAAAATTCTTTTTACTTCAATAAAATTCTCATTTCAATAAGAATAAATGTTTGTCCCGTACTGCTGTTACATGTAGCTAAACTGATGGCCATGGTGATGAAAGAAGGGAAACTTGGGACGTTCCACTGTGATCCGTATATGTCCATGCATGTCATTATTATAGTGTCACCTTTCAACCATACACCCAAGTCTTGTCTTGTCTGTTTTCAAATGGGCCATCTGTTCTTAAAATGTGCAATTTGGTATGCCTCTGCTTGAGTGGGCATTGCTATTCTATGTTAGTCTGTGATCCTCCTCTGTACTGTTAAGTCGTTTCTTTTAAACGCTCCTATATTTTTTCACTTTGGACCTCTGTTGTTTATTCCTGCATGCTCATCTGTACTATACTACTAGTAAACTGAAAGAACCCAATACGTAACACATCACATTAACCATTCAAAGGGTACAGTTTATTATACAAGTGGGTTATATTTATTGCAAGATGGGCTTCTTTTAGAAAACTTTTACCATGATAGTATAATTTATTGACACAAATATGTTCTTTTCTTTATATAACCTCTACTTCTGGTCCTCAGGTAGCCGTATTGATGTTACATCATTGTAGACTGCTTCTTACTATATTAATGATTACAAAAAGCAAAGCAATTACAAGGTGTTCACAAGGAATTTTTTCCAACATCTAGCATGGTGCATTTATGGTACTTACTACTATTCTATTCACCTGTATACGGGTTGCTCATTGTTGAATGTTGGCTAATTTTACTTTTCCACAGAGTGTACCGAGCTGGGCGTGCTAGTGACGGATGCACCCAGTTGAGAGGCCAGATCGAGATGCGCATGCTACAAATGTATCAAATATCCCATACTATAATATAGCACAACACTTTACATAATTTTAGCTCTCAGTTTCATCCAATTGCAGCTTTATTTTTGTTTTGTTTTTAATATTGATCTTTAGATTCTAGATCTAGAATCTAGATCTAGAGCTAGAATCTATAAAGATCCTAGTTCTAGATCTAATATAGCGACGTACATCTCCATAATCAATTAATATCACATCACCTCTCATAGTCAATCAATATCAAATCGCTGGTGTCCGGATAAGATAGAATACAGTTAAGACAGCCTTTCTAGAGTCTATAAGACTAAGATCCATAGATATTGATTCAGTTCTATAGCCTTATCCTCGGCTACTAGATCTAGATCTTGGGTCTATACATTTGACTAAACTAGATACCTCAATAGTTTTTAGATCTATAGATCTAGACCCTTAATAAAAAGAGGCATATTCATTAATAAAAATAACACCGTACATGTGCACTACAGCATGTCTCTTCTGCAGCTGAGATAACCATCACCTACCATCAACGCCGGCCCAGTAGAGATTGACAAATCCCAATTCGCCTTACAGGTTCTGAAGAGATGTGAGAAAGCCAGAGTGAAAAAAATAATAAATAATAAGGAGGCCTAAATTTAGAAATATATGGGTCTTGTTGAAAATTTAGATCTTTTTACTCTAGATCTAAATCTACATTTAGGCTCAATTCCAGATATTTGCCCGTTTCACTGTTTACGATGTAATGACACAAGATAATATGAAAGCCCCATAGGAACAAAGACGAGACAAACATAAGGAAGAGACAGAAAATGTTTACTGTTTACGATTTAGTATTACATAATATGACCCCCACTGACCCCCAGTTGTCAAAGGTCAAGCCAGTTCAAGACCGGTTGCTGTCTGCTGTAGAAGAAAAAGGCAGGTCCTATAATATGATAACGGGGACGCTGATTATTCAAATAAGGTTTTAATTAACCAAAAATGGAAGGACGTTGCAGAAGAAGTCGTAACTGATGGTAAGTTGTCTAGCAGCAAAAAAAGTACTGGGCTTCATTCGAATGTACGATACGGTCTTTTCATCATTTAAACATTTCATTGACAAGGTGGTGGAGCTCCCCGTAGGTTTCTCTCCGTTGGTTGATTCTATGAACCCAATATATTCGCTTACTATAATAACGTCTCCTTATTAAACAATACAAAATCGTCAATACGTGGACTGACATGCTTTGGCTGGACAAACATCAACGCAACACATGACGACGGCGCTGGAACGGGTACGGGACGGGTGTAAACATTTTGTCACCCAGCACGACGCCGTTCCGGCGAAACCTGTGTTTTGCGCGGGAACGGTGACGGAACGGCGACGAATTCATTCTGTTTGAACTCTAACTAAGCTTGAGACCAGCCGTCGTCAAACTTTTTCCAATACCGCCCACTTTTGGTACTTTAGTGTACCGATATTCAATCACATTTTCGTACCGCCCACTACACCAACTCTATTATGTTTTCCATGAAGTAATGTTAAACAAAAGAGAACATTGTGCTTGATGTTGGGAGACCAGCGTTTAAATGTCACGTTAAATCTTTGACGAGAACCAAATTTCGTCCTTCTAAAAATTTGAAACAGTTTCTTTGTTTGCTAAGAATATTTATATTGTTGGTGGCACTGAAGGCAGTTTCAATAAGATAAGATGTCGAAAAAAAAGAGTAGAATATGACCGAAAGAGACTGAAATTTAGCTGGAATGAGCTAAGAAAGGTCTCCCAGGGGAAGGAAAGATGGAAATCTCTTGTTTATAGTCTATACCATGGAGATGTCGGTAAAGGGAGGATCAACTTTGAAATCCTGTTCCATAATGTTTGATAAGAAGCTGGTATTTGTTTCGTTTACCACAAGCTCAGGCCCTCGCTGTTGTCAAACTTTATTTTGCTCTGTAGATAATATTTCAACGCCAGGAACTCATCCTGATATGCTGCATCCGCTGCTGTTGGATTTTCAGTAAACGTGTCGACCATCCAATCGGGAATATTCAATATCAATTTTCCATGTCAAGTTTCACTTGAAGCAATTGGCGACTGGAATTGTGCAAATCATCATTTAAAGTATCGGTTTGGACCCAGTTCAACGATGGAATCGGCTAAACTGCTGTTGCAGAATGTTGTTTCGAAAAAGTTCACGTAACGCTGAAATCACCCGCTTTGAATTGATAAATGAGGCGTTTTCTCCATAAAGTTGAAGATTTGTTTCGTTGAATTTTTCTACATGTCGGTTAGATAGAACGCAACATATTTTGCTTTCCTGAGCTCCTTACACTGGTTTCGTATTCTTGTTGGAAGAACTCGATAATGGTGTCGTAGAACTGAAAGAAATGAATAAGGCAATTGCCCTTTGATAGCCAACGAACATCGATGTGCTGCAAATGCCTAAAAAAATGTTCATCGTTGCCTTGGCACAGCTGTTTGAACAAACGGTCAATTTTGTTGAGTTCGTTTTTCTTTATTCTAGTTTAATGATTGATTTTATTATTACGCTCAATGAATCGCCAAGTTTTGCATTGAGGTGATTTCCAACAAGATATTGTCGATTAACAATACAATGGATGAACCATGCGTCAGAAATCTCCACCTCAAGTTAAGAAAAGAAACAAATCCACGATACCGCTCAATAATAAAGAATAATGACAATTTGCAGAACGCCGGGATGTACCATAATGGTAATCAAATGCGCTTGAGTCATGGCTTGGCTTGAGTACATTCCAGCATACATAGTACAACTACACAAAACTAAAATTGGGTTTAGTTGAGCACTTGGTTAAAAAGTTCTGTTTTAATTTTTGTTTTGAATGTCTCCAATTTCGAGCAATGTCTTGTGTCGATAGACAGAGAGTTACAAACTGTTGGCGCGGCGTCCCGAGACGCAAATGATGTTCTGCGTGGTTACTTCACAAGCTGTAATTGGTGGGCTGAACGAAGACGTCGTATAGAAACGCAAGTAGAAATTATAGACATTATATACTCAGGGACCATGCTGTGAAGGCATTTAAAAGCTTAACAAGCGATCTTGAATTGTATCCTCATTTTGATGGGCAGCCCTTTGACTATAGTTCTTGTAATTATGCTGGCCGGTCTGTTTTGCATGCCTGGATCCTGCCAATGGTTGATTTGGGGAGTCCATATAAAAGGGAGTTGCAGTCGTCTATATGACTTGTCACAAAACATGCACCAAGTACGGCTGGCGCTCCAACAGCCACACGCAAATATGTTGCACATTGAAATAAGTATGTTTTCACTGCTGATAATATTGATTCTTTCTTCGATACATGCTACTAAATTGACGACAAACAGCATTCCTTCTTGGAAGACATTGTTGTTATCGAAATATCGCACATTTGACAGGATCAATGCATTGTTGTCAGCTACCGTGCTCTCATGCAACTGTAAAGAAAACTCTTTTCTTCGCAGGATACCGACGAGTTGCTGTGTTTAAAAAAAAAGTTGTTTG
>JAXRKP010000027.1:27500-42500 GCA_037039925.1 Doris montereyensis | reverse complement strand
TGGGTGTGGGTGTGGGTGTGAGAGAATTTCGTAGCCTCGCTGCCTTGCTGTCTGAATTGCCTGCTTGAGCATTGTCGTGCAGCAGGATGATTCCTTTTCTCAGGTTGCCTCATCTTTTCTTGGCCAAGGTAGACCGCAGTTCCATCAGCAACTTCAAATAATACATATAGTCCTCAGTGACCATTTCCTATTTGGCTGTCATACTCTGCTGTGAATACCACTTTTTTAAATTTCCAACCGGAAGCCATTCTATTAATATTGACAAGAGGAAGCTGTGCGTCAAATATTATACAAATCAGTCGGTAAATGACGAAGTAGATATAAATTTAATGGGAAAATACAACATTTAGAGGAACATGAAAATATAGAAATCAGAAGAAGATAACACAAAACAAGATGCTTCAGACAGGTTGCCCTTCTTGTAGTAGCCCCATGACTCTTTCGACAGTTTCTGACATTGTTACCAATATAAAGAGAATTGTAAATCTAAGTTTAGATTTCAATTTCAATTTCAATTTCAATTTCAAGCATCTTTATTGATCCTTTAAAAAAAGGAAATCATACTTGTGTTATCACAATTTCCGTTTGAAAAATAAAAAGAATACATCAATTCAATGCATTCAAATTAAAAACAAATTAAATTTAGTTAATCATTAAATGTTTAGATTTTAGGAGAGGTATACAAAAATTCAAAAATGGGTAAATAAACAGTGCGGTGAAACAATATACATTAAAAAAAAAGAAAAAAAAAAGAATAATTATAGACAAATCAGTTTAGCTACATACACATCCATTAACTTATCATAAATCATTCATTCACCATCCATCAATTTACATTTCTTAAACATTGTGAGGAAAACGCTATTGTGCTTTCAAGATTTTAAATGAATAAGTCGACCGCTTCTACTACTTGTTTTGGGTATGGAGAAAAGAGGGTGGGTGTTGCCTTTAAGGATACTTCTGAGTTTGATTTTGCATTGAATCTCATACAGATCTTCAAAGTTCTCCGGCTCTACATCATTTATGAGTTTCCCTATGTGTTTCAGTGTCCTATTAAATTTCTTCTTTTCTCTATCTCTTGTATTTCCTCCCCATGCAGTTATACTAAAATAATACTACTCTTTATGCAAGCTTGATGGAAAAGTCATATTAGAGTGTTATCAATTTGAAACTTATAAAAGCTTCCTCATAAAACATTCTCTTGTTCACGTTCTTTAAAACTTTATTTGATGGTTTTGCCATTCTAGCTTATCGTCAAAAATTATGCCAAGATATTTATATTCATTAATTTTCTCAACTGTTTCATCTTTTATAACAATATCATTATGGATGTTATTTGTCTTCCTAAAATCCAAAATAATTTCTTTTGTTTTGTTAACATTAAGTTGTAAATAATTGTCATCACACCATTTTATAACCTTTTGATTTCTTGAGCATAATTGATTAGATCTACTTCTGAGCTTGGATAGATGTATCATCTGCATATTTTATTATTAGGAAGTTTTCAAACGCAGTTTTACAATCATTAGTATAGATATAAAAGAGTATAAGGGAGTTAACCCTGACACACGGACCGGCAACGCTTGCCCTGAACCTCTTACGCCGCTTAACGCTTGGTCAAATCGGCGAGAGTGTTCTTGGCAACCAGGTGAATACCATGTTGCCAGATGTAGTCATTTAGTGCCTCATTATACGGGTTTTCAGTGCCATCTTCCCAGTCGGTGTTAGGGTGATTGACGTCAAAGGACTATTTTCCGGGCAGTAGACAGGTAAGCACCTGTACGGGATTGGGCGGTCTCGCTCTCCACGAGTCTCCTGCTGTCTTGCATGCGGGTCTTGGTTGACTAAAGGCTAGGGAGTTAACCCTGACATAAATTAACAAGGCCTGGTAAGGGGCCTCAAGGTGGCAGCTCCACCGTTTACCTAGGTACAGTGAGCCAAACTGATTCAGGAAATAAATGCAATATACCCGGTTTGACCTTCAACAACGAACATGGAAACGAACACGGACTGTGCTTTTTGAAACATGGAATGTTAGAGCAATACATGCAAAAGACTTAGAATTAGCTGGAGAAATGGAAACATTCAAAGTAGACATTTTGGCTATTACAGAAACAAAGAAAAAAGGACCAGGAATAGAAAATGTAGGACCAAATCATACTTTAATCTTCTCAGGAGTAGATGTCCAAGATAGAGCTAGAACAGGAGTAGCCTTCCTAATACATAAAAGGCAAGAAAAGCTACTAGAAAGTTGGAAATTTGTAAGCCCATGGCTATTAGAGGTAAATATTAAACCAAAAGGAAGAGAAACTAAATTATTAATGGCTTATGGAGAAAACGAAGAAGCCACCAAGAAGAAAAAGATATCTTCGATAACGATTTACAAATAGCTGCAGAGAATCTCAAAACCGAACAGCAACTAATGGTTTTAGGAAATTTAAAAGAGTAGGCAACAATGAGAAACATCAGGATGAGTATACTAGGTAAAGAAGGAGAGACAACCACTTTTCCAAATGGAGAGACATAGATTTTTCCCTCAAGAATAACACGAAAATAGCTCATTTTCTCCTCATAAAGATATCTACAAATATACAAGAGTAAATGAAGACGGGTGTGAAAAGTCAATGATAGACTGCATAATAGTAAACAGCTCCCCTTTTTTTTAACATTACATTGGATGCAAGAGTAAACAGAAGAACAGAAATATTTAGTGATCATCACCTAATGACAGCCAAAAGGAGATTATTAGCTGAAGAAAACAAAAACAGAAAAGGAAAGAGAAGAAAGCTACTAAACTCAAAACAGAGGAACTATATAAACCAATAGTAAAACAGATATACCAGTCCTGCATAAAAAGATCTATCAGTGAAAGGCAGATGGATCTGAATGATAGCCCAATAGAAGAACAGTGGCAAATGTATAAAGAAACCCTCCTCAGTTGTACTGAAGAGGTCTGTGGTAGGAACAAATGATGACAAAAAAAACAGCATGGTAGAATGAGAATGTCAAGACTAAGATCAAAGAAAAGAAGGATGCCTGGAATAAATACTTGCAAACAAAGAGACCAGAAGATAGGACAGATTACGTGAATAAAAGAACTATCACCAAAGAAGAAGTTAACAAAGCAAAACAGGAACAGTGGGAAGAGTTTGGACAAAGACTTCAAGAGAGTTATCAAGGAAATCAAAAGTTGTTCTGGGGAGCAATGAAGAGCATGAGAAAGACCAAAACATGCCCAAGACGATTAATTAAGAACGACAAAAGAGAAATAATGAAAGGAGACAGCGAAATCATGGAAACGTGGAGAAAGTATTTTCAACAATTACATAATCCTTCCAGAACGTATGTAACAAGCAGTACAGATCAATTAGTAAGAGTAACAAGTAATCGAGATGAGACAGCTGAAGATGTAGATATATCAATGCAAGAACTCCAAACAGCTATAAGAGAAGTGAAATTAGGAAAGGCCCCAGGAGCAGATCAAGTTTACCTAGAAATGATTAAAAACCAAGGGAGAGAGGCAGACAAATTACTACATGCAATATGTCAACAAGCAGGTGCCAGACGACTGGAATAAGGGAACGGTAGTACCAATACACAAAGAAAGGATCAACTATGGAATGCTCAAACTATAGAGGATATCACTACTTAGCGTTTCAGGAAAGGTGTATGCCAGGATTCTGGGCATGAGACTAAGGAAAAGAATAGAGGATCAGATTGAAGAACACCAGAATGGATTTAGACCAGGAAGAAGTGTACAAGACCACATATTTACAATTAGACAAATAATAGAAACATTCCTTGAGAGAAACATTGACCTGCACCTGTGTTTTATAAATCTAGAAAAGGCATTTGACACTGCGAGGAGGGACGATAGCCCAACATGTGAGATAGCCCAACATGTGAGTAGCTGGAAGCTGGAAGTGTATCTGAAGAATTTGGTGTAGATATAGGAGTAAGACAGGGTTGTATCCTAAGTCCTCTTTTGTTTATCACATTGTTGGATTCAGTCACAAAGGCATCCTCAAACATGAAGAAAACGAATGTAGGTATGTTGAAGCTCAAACCAGTAAATGTATCACTGCTTTTCTTTACTGATGATTTAGTTCTGTTTGGAAAATCAGAAAGGGATCTCCAGTCGAATATTAACATGATGAATAATGAATTAAATAACGGAGGAATGAGAGTAAATGCAAAGAAAACCAAAACAATGCTAGTAACTAGGAAGCTAAAACACACAATCTTAAATTGGGCAGGAAGAATTTAGAACAAGTTCAAAGCTACAATTACTTAGGAGTAATGGTTAACTCAGAGGAAAACTAAGAGAAGAAATCAGCTAGAGAATCCAAAAGGCAAATGCAATATATAATCGTCTAGAAAAGGCATTTGTAGGTAAACAAGAATTGTCAACAAAAACCAAAATGACAGTATATAACACAGTTTATTGTCCTACTCTCCTCCATGGCAGTGAAGCCGGGACTTTAGACAGTATGGAATACAGTAGATTACAGGCAGACGAAATGAAATATTTAAGAAGATTAGTAGGAAAACTAAAAGAGACAAAATCAGAAATACAACAATAAAAGAGATGGTATAAAAACTAAGATAGAAATGAATCGACTGAGATGGTTTGGGCATGTTAACATAATGAATGACAATAGAATAGCTAAATCAGTATACAGTGCTAAAACTCAGGTAAAAGACCAAAAAGGCAGATCTGGGAGAAAGTGGGAACACGATATAAAAGAGGCATTAACGCAAAGAAATTTAAATTTCACGGAAGGATACAGAAAATGTCAGGACAGGGCAGCCTGGAGATAAAATCATTTCGGGCATCTAAACCCATACACCGGAAGGTAGAATGAGAGCTGATAAAGAAAGAAAGAAAGTGTTGACTATTTTTATCTACCCTCGCCTACAACTCATTTCGAGCAACACAATTATACGTCATATGGACATCTTTCTGTCATAAACTTGTAGATAAGTGATCGCTCTACCTGAATATGTAAAGAACCAAAATCGACATTTTGGTTCCAAATTCACCAATCTAGGTGCTGCCCCCACCCCCTCCCTGCCTCCCTTAAGATAGCTTGAATTTGAACCTGAGCCATTCTTTTCTTTGTGACATGGAGAAAAAAAAGAAGAGAAATAAAGATGGATGGAGGGAATGTTGGATTACCGTTTCTCTTTATTACAAATCTGGGTCTCTTGATTGCAGGGAACTCAGAAACCACTGTATCGGTTACGGGTGATATCAAGTACAGTTATTAGATCAACTTATTACTCGATACTAAAATTACGCGGGCTTTTCAGTCTAATGACCGGAAATCGAGAAATTAGATCTAGTAACAATTACAAATTTCGTGGATCGCAGACAAAACAATCTTTTACCAATCAATTAAAATACTAATTTGATCCAAGAGTTTATTCGCTAAGAATCTAAAGCAGGCTATTTGAAATCTAGTGCGTAATATATATATATAATATATATATATATAAATATATATATATGGATCGCAGATAGATACAAACCGTAGACAAATAATTTATCTTAATCAATTCTTCTTTTACCCATTCAACTTTTATAAACTACTAAATTTAGGTTAGCGGGTGCAGGGTGATACCAAGTAACGGTACAGTATTCGATACTTAGGTTAGGCGAGCTTTTTTGCATATTTCATGACCGGAAATGAAGAATAACAATAAAAAGTTTCGAGGATCGCAGGAAAAACAATCTTTTCCTAATCAATTAAAATGAGGTTGACCCAAGAGTTTATTCGCTAAGAACCTAAGGCAGGCTATTTGAAATCTACCTGTGAAATATGGCGGTTGTGGGTGCATTGGTTGCTGAGATGAGAGCGGTCAAAGTTTGAGATGCACAGTTATATATATATATATATGATGATTATATATATATTACTATATGAACATATATATATAGAGAGAGAGAGAGAGAGAGTGAGAGAGAATTAGAGAGAGAGAGATGAGGGAGGAGGAGAGAGGGAGGGATGGAGGAGAGAGGGAGAGAGAGAGAGAGAGAGAGAGAGAGAGAGAGAGAGAGAGAGAGAGAGAGAGAGAGAGAGAGAGAGAGAGAGAGAGAGAGAGAGAGAGAGAGAGAGAGAGAGAGAGAGAGAGAGAGAGAGAGAGAGAGAGAGAGAGAGAGAGAGAGAGAGAGAGAGAGAGAGAGAGAGAGAGAGAGAGAGAGAGAGAGAGAGAGAGAGAGAGAGAGAGAGATGTTTTTCACTGAAACTTACAATCATATGTGATCTCAATGATATTTAAAAGGAAACAGCAAGATGAACGATAACCGTGAAGAAAGGAAGATGTAGGACCCAACTATCAGCAGCGTCCTCCAGAGCCCAATGAAGATACGATATTCAAAATTCTAGGCGAAGGCGAACAATTGGAGTCTAGCTTGGAACCAGAAGCACACAGCTGCTTGAATTTCATAACTTTTTGTCGTTGAAAGGATATCCTCTGAGATCATTGTTTAAGTTTGTAAAAAAAGAAAAAGATCAGGGTTGTACCGAGGATGTGGGAGAATCTCTTGGAAGTTAAGACGCTGCAAATCATTTTGCGTTTGTTGAAAGCGTTAAATTGATGGAGGATGGAATCATTCAACCTGTGTAATAATGCATGGCTTCCAACGTTTCAATGTATCACAGAGTTAATGGTATTGTCTCGTTTTTTCCAGAAATTATGTATGCACATTATATCCGCAGATCCCAAAAAAAACCGTTAACATGAATTTTCCTATTGAGGCGGAGAGTTCGAATTTCTTTGGTGAATAAGAAACATATTAATTGGGGAAAATGAAAAATGAAGCTTTATGTAAACACGGCCTGAAGGACAAGATGAGTGAAGTGAGCATAAAGAGTGGATAATCAGCCTTTGAACATAACGGAAAATTTGTACAAGGCTTTATCATTCATGAACGACCAATTCGTTTTGCGGGGATTTCAGCAATAGCTTTCACAAAGGGAGTTAAGCTAATTCTCCGACCTCCTCTGTGGACAGTCACTGGTGAGGAGTTACAGCAGATCACAAATGCAAAATCTTCCACAGCGTCTGCTGCTAACACAACTCCTTCTTGTGCCAATCATACTCCACGCCACGCCATACCACACGGGGCCTAAAACTCAAACGAAACATACGCGAATGGCGGAGGTCTTAATTCTTGTAAGGGAAAAGAAAAAAGAACAATTTAAAAAAAGAAGTCACAGAAAATTTAGAGAAGCCTAGAGATTAGAAAGACATATTTTGTTCCAGAGTTCCGTGTGACAATAAAAGATAATACAAGTAAAGACAAAGATACATAAACTTAGTAACGCTGATACTGTCTTACATAAATACAACAGTTGCATTAAAACATGTACCACCAATCACTTCACAAATTATAGTTAATGGTGGTGATGTGTGCTATGAAATAATATGAAAACATTTTAATGCTTTTGTTGTTTTTCAACTTAACATAATAATCTCCGGCGTAGTGGACAGGGGTTGCACATGTACGGGGACTAGGCATCCCAGCCCTCCACGCGTCTCCTGCTTCCTTGAAGGCGAGTTCTGGTGACCAAAGGCTAAGTGGAGTTAACATCAACAGAAAATCACAATCAAAGCTCAATAAGGGGGTCTCAAGGTGGTAGTTCTACCACCTACTTAGGCTACAATGGGCTAATTAATCACTGTTTGATTTTTTGGTAGGCAGGTAAATGTTTTATAAATTCAATTACCAAACAAGAAACTCCATTTATCGAACCACTGGTCCAAATGTATGCCTCATTCAACTGGCCTAAATATATATTGGGCAAAACAAAAAGAAACTGGGCATCAAAGTTCGATGTAATTTATTATCACTTATACCGGACCTAGGAAAATTATAATTTTTCACTATTTTTAAAAAATAAATGGTTAAAAGACTGACACAGGAGTTTTGATGTTAATTTAAATTTAATCCTTACACAGCTCACCTGATTATTATCACTCACCCAAAAACGAGGTTTCGTTTTAATAGCGTATGTGTCCGCCATAGGCAGACATGTTGGCATCATCGTCGCATGGAGGATACCAGACGCTGTATCTGCCGTTGGGGAATGTTGTTCCATTCCTCCACTAACCCTTCTGCCATTTGTTGAAGGTCTTTGGGTTGATTCGCTCTTCTGTGTAGCCTGCGCTCGAGTAAATCCTATAGGTTCTCTATTGGTGAAATATCGGGTGAAACGGCAGGCTATGATAACAAGTCGATTTGTGTCGGTGTAAATATTCCAAAACAGCGCTTGCAACGTGAGGACAAGCATTGTCTTGCTGGAATATCATGCCTGGCCTTTTTCATTGAGGTACAGTTCCACATGAGGAATAACGATTTCACTCAGATACCGTTATGTATTCACATTGCCATGTATGACGACTAGTTGTGTTCTGACAGCATAAGAAATACCACCTACACCTTAATGATGCCTCCTCTAATATCGTATCTTTCCATAAAACAACAATCAGCAAAACTTTCTCCCAGTCATCTATAAGCCAATGCACGTCTACCGTGGCCCTGAAGGCAAAACCTGAACTCATCAGTAAACAAAATATTTCTCCATCGATGCAATTGCCAAGTGAGATTCTATTTGGTCCAAGTATGTCCATTGATACGGATCAAAACCGACCACCCTGCTGGTCTTCGAGGTCTCAGGCTGTTCTATCTCAATCGGTTGCGGATCGTTTGACCACTTACAGGTCCTAGTTCAGGAATATTTCTGGCAGTCCATGTTACATCAAGAAACCGATTTTATAAACGCGAAAGCAAAAACCATGGTCGACTGGTCCGTGGCTCGTGTAAAAGTTGATCCGTTTAACTGTCGAAACATGAGTACCTATGCACATGGAATCGGTTTGCAACATTACTCATCCTCGCACTAACTTCAAATATGCTAATCACCATATTTCGCTGTTCTTGGTCTAATTTTGGCATCATTTAGATTATTAAAATCGAATGAAACATTCTGTATTTTTTCGAAAGTGAACTTTTCAACTGTCAATAAATTCAGCTACACACTGTGTTTCTTCATTGAATGTCCGAAAAAGCCACAGGGCATTTGATTAGCAGTTTTTTTTTGGTTATCTGCCCATATCAATAACAACTCACCACAATCATTATGACACATGCTTTTACAACGATAGTGTGTAAATTTGTTGTGAGTTTTTTCTTCTTCTTTTCCAGCTATTGAATTTACATGACATTGACTGATGCACAGTTTCTTTTTGTTTTCGCCGCGTAATTTCCTAATATTAATCCAAGTAGACTCATCGTCTCGTCAAAAAGAGAGCACCATGGACATTGCTAACTTCGTTCCTAGAAAATAAATGGGTGCGATCTCTTCTCATGGCGACGTGATGGGTCTGATTTTGTCTGATACTCAAAGTTGTTTCCCTATCGGCCCCCACCACCTCTTCCATATCCTCCTTGTTCATCACTCGTTTGGATTTTCAAGCTAAAACTAGATCTATCTCTTAGCTAAGGAATAGCTCATGGTGTGGACAGTTCGAGTGATTACACCAATCTCAGCAACTTGCTTGTAGCCTAGCTCACTGTGATTCACTCATGTGAATCTGACCTCGTTTTGATACAATATGGATGCATTGGAAACTACTCTTTTAAGCGGTTCTAGAACCGTCACCATACAGAATAGAAGGCGTTCTGGTAATGATAGTGAATATTGCGTTCATCCCATCAATATTGAAATAAACTCATATAATATAGGAATTTCATCCTCTGATGCCTAAACTTAAAACAAGATCATGGCAGATTTTGTTAATACTTTTGAATGTTTCCAGCTGCATTTTCATCGATTCTTGCTCAGGTTGAAGCTAATCTAACAAAAATAATAATGCGCTGTATAGTGACACCCTATACTATCTGTTGAGTGGCGTGTAACGGAAAGACAACCTTCTATACACCTTTCTATTAATAACATTTGATGCGATGGACGAGTGCATGATGTCAGAGAGTGTGATGTCACAAGGCTTGTACAACGAGCGAGTACATGTACATTGTAAACTATTTAATTAATAGCTGTCACCATGCGAAGCGCACACCTTTCGTAGAGGAAAAGAGTGATGCTGGAAATCGTGCGTGATGTCGACACTTAGCTTAATATAGTCAATGCCATTAATAAAAATATGATCGTCGCTTCATGACAGCGCAGTTCGTACCTCGTCTCAACGCAAGACGTGTACACGTAGACTAACATTCGTTTCGCTCGTTTCATTAATTGCATTCAAACAATGCCATTCCATGTAAGGCCATAGTTATTGTTTGTACAACATTGGTATATCTATATTTAATTTAGAAAGATAACTTCAAAGCTACACATTGTGTTGGTTGCCTATGGGAAAAGGCTTAAAGAATAATAGATTGGCTTTCGTTATTGAAAGAAAACAAGGCACCTCTCAGGAACTTTCAACAAGATTTGATTTGATTTGATTTGATTTTACCCACATTCACAAACAAGTAAGGTGATCTCGGGGCTTTTGGTAGGATTTTCACTTTTGCTCGGATTACTCTGTAAACAGCCAATGGATTTTTAAACGTACACAGAATGTAGTGATCGTCACACGGGACCCATTTTAACCGTCCGTCTAGGATGGGACTAGATGTCGATCCATCTACCTGCAACCACCAAGGCGAGGGGTTGGGGTGGTGGGGTGGTGGGTAGGGAGTAGGTTTTACTGTTTTACTCGAACAAAAAAATCGAGTTTATTTTACACAACCTGTCGGGTTTTGAACTTTGCCTTTGGATGAGTCAAATCATGCTTCATTACACTCCCCATCTAGTCGGTGTCATAGATTAGATATCACAACAATAATAATACAATACTCATGATATGAAGATTTGTATATTATAATTATGGCGGTGATATAACCTAATGCAACTCAGGCTGACATTTTATTACAACCAATCGTTTTAAATGCACGCTCTTAAAAGAAAAGAAAAAACAACCCCAGTAAGTAAAAAAGACTCCGACATTTTATGTGTTTTATTTCTAATAACTATCGAATGGCTATAATAACAATAAGTATTCAAGTGGCAAAAATTCAAGCAACACCCGCCCCCCCCCCAAACAAAAACAAAACCCCAAAACAAAACAAAAACGAACACAAAAAAAAAAAACCCCAACACCAACAACAATGACATCAGATTAAATCATAATACCACAGTATACAATATAATAGCGATTTTCCGTTGGACTTAAACTGTTATTGTTTCAGTCTCGTATTTCAAATCCCCATGGTTGACATTAGGAGGAGTAGATTTAGATTAGCTCCTTCTATTCCGTTTCTTTTAAAAACTGTGCTCTCGTAAGCTTCTTGAAGGACATGAGAAATAATACCATTTTGCAAAACGTCCCCGGGCTGAATTTACTTTGAATACGTACATTGGACGTCATGTATTTGATATGTTGTAAGATTCTAAGGATTTTTTACACTCAAAACGATTGTCCTGTCTATTTGTCGGTCTACCCGTCAGTCCCTCTCACTATTCCCCCCCCTCACTCTCTCTCTCTCTCTCTCTCTCTCTCTCTCTCTCTCTCTCTCTCTCTCTCTCTCTCTCTCTCTCTCTCTCTCTCCCTCTCTCTCTCTCTATCTCTGTCTCTCTGTCTCTTTTGCTGTCTGTCTGTCTGTCTCTCCTCTCTGTCTTTGTCTCTATCTCTGTCTCTGTCACTCTTTCTGTCTCTGTCTGTCTGTCTGTCTGTCTCTGTCTGTCTGTCTATCTGTTTGTCTATCTGGGTCTGTCTGTCTGTCTGTCTGTCTGTCTGTCTGTCTGTCTGTCTGTCTGTCTCTCTCTCTCTCTCTCTCTCTCTCTCTCTCTCTCTCTCTCTCTCTCTCTCTCTCTCTCTCTCTCTCTCTCTCTCTCTCTCTCTCTCTCTCTCTCTCTCTCTCTCTCTCTCTCTCTCTCTCTCTCTCTCTCTCTTTCACTCCTTCTCTTTCTCTCGCCCCCTTCCTGTCGTTCACTCTCCTTTTCATTTAATAAATTTATGCAGCCATTTATTTTATTCTTGTTGTTCTCTCGCGAAGGACATGGGACTTGCTCAATACATCGATTCTCTTTATTCACGCCCTAAGCCATAAAGCATCCCCCCTCCCCCTACGTCAGAGTTTAACAATGAAGAAAAGGAAATCGTCGACAGGGTTTCCATTTTCAAACTCGATAATGATTTATTGGACGCATCATTGTTTGTGGATTAAGAAATTCCTCCTTAAAATTGCACCATTAAAGCCATGGCATTAATCGATCTAGCGAACCATTTCAAACCTTTTCTTTCTGTTTTCTTCGTTTTCTTCGTCTCATCGCTCATCACTGTGAGTTCACATCGATATATTAGTACATACTTAATGTCATGAATACATTGAATGATAGCAAAGCATTTAAGGGTGTATGATAGTTTGGATACAACTGGCATGAACTGTATATAAGCAGAATAAATTGATAAGCTTATTTTGGCATTACTTGTCCAAGGTTATCTCTTTCATACCAGCAATAACTCCCTCCCAGGTGAGTGATGTGTGTATATTATAAGTCGTTACAAGGCTTTTAGGCAAATTAACTTCGACGTAAACATAATGGAAATTATAACAGTAATTATGTTACGAAGTACATAATAGCAATAAGTGAGGCAAAAGGGGCATATAATAATAATAATAATAATAATAATAATAATAATAATAATAATAATAATAATAATAATAATAATAATGCTAATAATAATAATAATAATGAAGAAGAAGAAGAAGAAGAAGAAGAAGAAGAAGAAGAAGAAGAAGAAGAAGAAGAAGAAGAAGAAGAAGAAGAAGAAGAAGAAGAAGAAGAAGAAGAAGAAGAAGAAGAAGAAGAAGAAGAAGAAGAAGAAGAAGAAGAAGAAGAAGAAGAAGAAGAGAAGAAGAAGAAGAAGAAGAAGAAGAAGAAGAAGAAGAAGAAGAAGAAGAAGAAGAAGAAGAAGAAGAAGAAGAAGAAGAAGAAGAGAAGAGGAGGAAGCAGGAGGAGGGAGGAGGAGGAGGAGGAGGAGGAGAAAGAGGAGAAGAAGAAGACGAAGGAAGAGAAAAGAAGATTTACACAGGAGTGTGAACCCTATTATTGCTAATCCGGCTGTCATGACAACGACAATGGTGACGCGTTTTCACTACTTCACCCAGGTGCGAATAAAAGGGAATTAAACTTATACACGTGGTTGTGACTGACCGCGTTCTGCCTGGACATAACCTGTTCCACACTGAAAGCTAAAGAAACTGAGATGAATTATGGCTTCATAGGCACAGAAAAGAACCTCCCCAGTAATTTAGATTAAAATTACACAATTATTATAACATATTCAATGATCTCATTAGCAGAAATTGCCCCATGAAAATTCTTCTTCATGATTTTAAGAATCGGAAGTGATACCTTCCCGGCTTAGATAAGTGATTAGGGTCATGCAATCCAGAGTTTGAACTGTAGCAGTGCAAAGTCCAGACTTGTGTCCTTTTTTAATTGAATGCCTATAACATGCATTGTCCTACCGACAGACAGGATAGTAAAACATGACGACAATTTAGAGTCATGTGTAGGAGGCGATGTATTACCACCGGTTCCGTTTACTGCTGCAGAAACTAGGGCCGAGCTCCAGCTCCATGGTATTTAACGACACTGAATGAATTTGACTAACTTTACAATAATATGCGTTTTAGACGTGTCGGTAGGTCAGTCGGTAGAGCATTTGACTAAACACCAACAAGGTCCGAGTTCCATTCCCAGTATGGGGAAAATTTATCTGGCCTTTGTGTTGACTCAGTCGCCAAATGCGTAGCAAGTACTATTTAATTTAGACGCGGTCAAAGTAAAGGTGGCGTAGACAGCAATTGCAAGCTATCATATTATGCCGAGTGCCATTGAAAAAAAAAATAGGATTAATACTCCCGGTTACCCTACGCTAAACTCCGAGTATGGGACTTCCTTTACATTACATATATATCTCGGTGATATGGATTTGAATGCGAATTTTGAATCTTTATCAGAAAAAAATAACTTGCTGGGATATCTCAAAGATGCGTTATGGACATTTGATTGACGGACTGACTGCCTGCCTGATCAATGAAACTTGAATTGTCCGAGCTCCGACAAACCATTGAAACGGCAATCAACTACGCCTGCGAATCATCAGTTCGCAAAGGTCAGTGAAGCTATGGCTGTGAACTTGGAAAACACGCTGCGTGTTAAACATGGAGAAGAGGTGAGATGGTGGTAGACATGACGTATCATCTTGTAAAAATAGACATCCGGTAAATATACAGGGTGACCCGTAAGTCCCAAACCCATCCATATAATATATTATATATCATGTTCAGTATATCTGTGTTCTGTCCCTCACTCTCGCTTCCATAATATTATGCGACGCCTTTTTCTCGGAGACATTTTCCTTCACATAGCAGGGATTATTGTTCCAAATGCCGCAGTAACACAACTGCTTATTTATAACGTATGTACATGTATAAGAAACGATAACATGATAACATTCGGATGGGTAGGAACGTACGGGTCGCCCTGTATTTTGTTTGATAAATATCGAGCATGTTATATCCTGGGGGATATCATCAAGTACATTTATGAGATTAAGTGAGTACTCGATTCTGACGTTTCGCTGATAGGCTTAAATGATACTACTTAGACTTTTTAAAATATATATTATAAGACCTGTTGAAAATGGGGCTTAAGGTTTATGAAAATTATATTCAAAGATAAGTAAAAAATTAAAAAAATTCTGAATCAAACGTCACTTCTGGTGGGGAAATTCTTCGAATGAAAAACGATGTTGGGATCATCAATTAGAACATATAATTATGCAACATCTGGTTGCTCTTAGTGGCATGGCAACAGAGTTTTTGACGCACAAACCCCCCCCGATAAACTCAGAATTATATAATCATATGTATATATAATAAATTGTCCTTAGAAATGACACGCCAATCGGATTAGC
>JAXRKP010000027.1:12500-20000 GCA_037039925.1 Doris montereyensis | reverse complement strand
TCATGATGGGAGTATTATTATCCTGATGAAAGTGTTATTATCCTGATTGAAATGTTATTATTCCATCGGGAGAGTTATTATCCTAATGGGAATGTTATTATCATGATGGGAATGTAATTATCCTGATGGGAGTGTTATTATCATGATGGGAGTGTTATTATCCTGATGGGAGTGTTATTATCGCGATGGGAGTGTTATTGTCTCGATGGGAGTGGTATTATCCTCACGGGAGTGTTATTATCAAGATGGAAGTATTATTATCCCGATGTGAATGTTATTATCCTGATGGGAATGTTTTTATCCTGATGGGAATTTTATTATCCTGATGGAAATATTATTACACTGATTGGAGTAGTGTTATTATCCTGATGGTTGGGTTATTATCCTGATGAGAATGTAATTATCCTGATGGGAGTGTTATTATCCTGATGAGAGTGTTATTATCTTGATAGGAGTGTTATTATTCTGATGGGAGTTTTATTATCATGATGGGAGTGTAATTATCTTGATGAGAGTGTAATTATCTTGATGGGAGTGTAATTGTCTTGATAGAAGTGTTATTATCCTGCTGAAAGTGTAATTATAATGATGGGAGTGTTAGTATCCTGCTGAGAGTGTATTTATATTGATGGGAGTGTTATTATTTTGATAAAAGTGTTATTATCCTGAAGAGTAGGAATGTAATTATCGTGATGGGAATGTTATTATCCTGACGAGTTATTATCCTGATGAGTTTTTATCCTGATGAGTTATTATCCTGATGAGTTATTATCCTGATGGGAGTGTACTTATCTTGATGGGAGTGGTATTATTTTGATGAGAGTGTAATTATCTTGATAGGAGTGTTATTATCCTGATGCCAATGTTATTATCTTGATGGGAGTGTAATTATCCTAATGAAAGTGTAATTATCGTGATAGGAGTGTAATTATCCTGATGAGAGTGTAATTATCTTGTTGGGAGTGTTATTATCCTGATGGGAGTGTTATTATTTTGATGAGAGTGTAATTATCTTGATGCGAATGTTTTTATCCTGATGCGGGTGTTATTATCCTGATGGGAGTGTTATTATCCTGATGGAGTGTAATTATCTTGATGAGAGTGTAATTATCTTGATTGGAGTGTAAATATCTTCATAGGAGTGTTATTATCCTGATGGGAGTGTTATTATCCTGATGAGAGTGTAATTATCTTGATGGGAGTGTTATTATGCTGATGAGAGTGTAAGTATCTTGATGGGAGTGTTATTATCCTGATGAGAGTGTATTTATATTGATGGGAGTGTTATTATCTTGATGGGAGTGTAATTATGTTGATGGGAGTGTTATTATCCTGATGAGAGTGTAATTATTTTGATGAGAGTCTTATTATCTTGATGGGAGTGTAATTATGTTGATGGGAGTGTTATTATCCTGATGAGAGTGTGATTATCTTGATGGGAGTGTTCATATCTTGATGGGAGTGTAATTATCTTGATGGGAGTGTTATTAACCTGATGGGAGTGTTACTATCCTGATGGGAGTGTAATTATCTTATGGGAGTGTAATTATCTTGACGGAAGTGTTAGTATCCTGATGGGAGTGTAATTATCTTGATAGAGTGTAATTATCTTGATGGGAGTGTAATTATCCTGATGAGAGTGTTAATATCTTGATGGGAGTGTAATTATCTTGATGGGAGTGTTATTATCCTGATGAGAGTGTAATTATCCTGATAAGAGTGTAATTATCTTGATGGGAGTGTAATTATCTTGATGGGAGTGTAACTATAGTGATGGAAGAGTGTTCTTATCCTGATGGGAGTGTTATTATCTTGATGGGAGTGTTATTATCCTAATAAGAATGTAATTATCTTGATGGGAGTGTTATTATCCTGATGGGAGTGTTATTATACCGATGGGAGTTATTATCTTGTTATTATCCTCATGGGAATGTTATTATCCTTATGGGAGTTTAATTATCTTGATGGGAGTGTTATTCTCCTGATGGGAATGTTATTATCCTGATAAGTTATTATCTTGTTGGGAGTGTTATTATCCTGATGAGTTATTATCTTGATGGGAGTGTTATTATCCTGATGAGTTATTATCTTGATGGGAGTGTTATTATCCTGATGAGTTATTATCTTGATGGGAGTGTTATTATCCTGATGAGTTATTTTCTTGATGGGAGTGTTATTATCCGGATGAGAGTGTTATTATCTTGATCGGAGTGTTATAATCCTGATGGGAACGTTATTATCCTGATGGGAGTGTTATTATCTCGATGTGAAAGTTATTATCCTGATGGGAATGTTATTATTCTGATGGGAGTGTTATTATCCTGATGGGAGTGTAATTATCTTGACAGAAGTATTATTATCCTGATGGGAGTGTTATTATCCTGATGAAAGTGTAATTATCTGATGGGAACGTTATTATACTTATGGGAGTGTTATTATCCCGATGTGAATGTTATTATTCTCATGGGAGTGTTATTATTCTGATGGGAGTGTAATTATTTTGATGAGAGTGTAATTATCTTGATGGGAGTGTAATTATTTTGATGATGGGAGTGTAATTATCTTTGATGGGAGTGTAATTATCTTGATATATGTTATTATCTGAGTGTTATTATCCTGATGGGAGTGTTATTATCTTGATGAAAGTGTAATTATTTTGATGGGAGTGTTATTATCCTGATGAGAGTGTATTTATATTGATGGGAGTGTTATTATTTTGTTGAAAGTGTAATTATTTTGAAGAGTAGGAATGTAGTTATCGTGATGGGTGTTATTAGATGTTATTATCCTGACGAGTTATTATCCTGATGGGAGTGTAATTATATTGATGGGGAGTGTAATTATCTTGATGAGTTATTATCCTGATGTTATTATCCTGATGAGTTTTTATCCTGATGATTTATTATCCTGATGAGTTATTATCCTGATGGAAGTGTAATTATCTAGATGAGAGTGTTATTATTTTGATGAGAGTGTAATTATCTTCATAGGAGTGTTATTATCCTGATGCGAATGTTATTATCGTTATGGGAGTGTAATTATCCTTATGAAGAGTGTAAATATCTTGATAAGAGTGTAATTATCCTGATGAAAATGTAATTATCTTGATGGGAGTGTTATTATTTTGATGGGAGTGTAATTATCTTGATGGGAGTGTTATTATCCTGATGGGAGTGTTATTATCTTGATGGGAGTGTAATTATTTTGATGGGAGTGTTATTATCCTGATTAGAGTATAATTATCTTGATGGGAGTGTTATTATCCTGATGGGAATGTTATTATCCTGATGAGTTATTATCTTGATGAGTTATTATCCTGATGGGTTATTATCTTGATGGGAATTATTATCCTGATGAGTTATTATCCTGATGAGTTATTATCTTGATGAGTTATTATCCTGATGGGTTATTATCCTGATGAGTTATTATCTTGATGAGTTTTTATCCTGATGGGTTATTATCCTGATGAGTTATTATCCTGATGAGTTATTATCTTGATGAGTTATTATCCTGATGGGTTATTATCCTGATGAGTTATTATCTTGATGAGTTTTTATCTTGATGGGTTATTATCCTGATGAGTTATAATCTTGATGAGTTAATTATCCTGATGAGTTATTATCCTGATGAGTTATTATCTTGATGAGTTATTATCCTGATGAGTTATTATCCTGAAGAGTTATTATCTTGTTTAGTTATTATCTTGATGGGAGTGTTATTATCTTGATGAGAGTGTTATTATCCTGATGAGTTATTATCCTGATGAGTTATTATCCTGATGGGTTATTATCCTGATGGCTTATTATCCTGATGAGTTGTCATCCTGATGAGTTATTGTCCTGAAGAGTTATTATCTTGATGAGTGTTATTATCCTGATGAGTTATTATCTCTGAAGAGTTATTATCTTGATGAGTTATTATCCTGATGAGTTATTATCTTGATGAGTAATTATCCTGATGAGTTATTATCTTGATGAGTTATTATCCTGATGAGTTATTATCCTGATGAGTTATTATCCTGAAGAGTTATTATCCTGATGAGTTAGTATCTTGATGGGAGTATAATTCTCTTGATGAGTGTGTTATTATCCTGATGAGTTATTATCCTGATGAGTTATTATCCTGATGAGTTATTATCCTGATGGGTTATTATCCTGAGGAATTATTATCCTGATGAGTTATTATCCTGATGAGTTATTATCTTGATGAGTTATTATCTTGATGAGTTATTATCCTGATGAGTTATTATCTTGATGAGTTATTATCTTGATGAGTTATTATCCTGATGAGTTATTATCTTGATGAGAGTGTTATTATCCTGATGAGTTATTATCTTGATGAGTTATTATCCTGATGAGTTATTATCCTGATGGTTATAATGAGTTATTATCCTGTTATTATCCTGATGAGTTATTATCCTGATGAGTTATTATCTTGATGAGTTATTATCCTGATGAGTTATTATCCTATCTTGATGAGTTATTATCCTGATGAGTTATTATCTTGATGAGTTATTATCCTGATGAGTTATTATCCTGATGAGTTATTATCCTGTTATTATCCTGAGAGTGAGTATTATCTTGATGAGTTATTATCCTGATGAGTTATTATCCTGATGAGTTATTATCCTGATGAGTTATTATTGATGAGAGATGAGTTATTATCTTGATGAGTTATTATCCTGATGAGTTATTATCCTGAAGAGTTATTATCTTGATGAGTTATTATCCTGATGAGTTATTATCCTTGATGAGAGTGTTATTATCCTGATGAGTTATTATCCTGATGAGTTATTATCCTGATGGGTTATTATCCTGATGAGTTATTATCCTGATGAGTTATTATCCTGATGAGTTATTATCTTGATGAGTTATTATCCTGATGGGTTATTATCCTGATGAGTTATTATCTTGATGAGTTTTTATCCTGATGGGTTATTATCCTGATGAGTTATTATCTTGATGTATTATCTGATGAGTTATTATCCTGATGAGTTATTATCCTGATGAGTTATTATCCTGATGAGTTATTATCTTGATGAGTTATTATCCTGATGAGTTATTATCCTGATGAGTTATTATCCTGATTAGTTATTATCCTGATGATGAGTTATTATCCTGATGAGTTATTATCTTGATGAGTTATTATCCTGATGAGTTATTACCCTGATGAGTTATTATCCTGATGGGAGTCTAATTCTATTGATGAGATTGTTATTACCCTTATGGAAATGTTAATATCTTGATGGAAAGGTTATTATCCCGATTAGAATGTGATAATCCTGATGGGAGTGTTAGTATCCCGATGGGAGTTTTAGTATCCTGATGGGATTTTTAGTATCCTGATGGGATTGTTAGTATCCTGATGGGAGTTTTAGAATCCTGATGGGAGTGTTAGTATCCTGATGGGAGTTTTAGTATCCTGATGGGATTGTTAGTATCCTGATGGGAGTGTTAGTATCCTGATGGGAGTGTTAGTATCCTGATGGGAGTGTTAGTATCCTGATGGGATTGTTAGTATCCTGATGGGATTGTTAGTATCCTGATGGGATTGTTAGTATCCTGATGGGATTGTTAGTATCCTGATGGGATTGTTAGTATCCTGATGGGATTGTTAGTATCCTGATGGGAGTGTTAGTATCCTGATGGGATTGTTAGTATCCTGATGGGAGTGTTAGTATCCCGATGGGAGTTTTAGTATCCTGATGGGATTGTTAGTATCCTGATGGGATTGTTAGTATCCTGATGGGAGTGTTAGTATCCTGATGGGATTGTTAGTATCCCGATGGGAGTTTTAGTATCCCGATGGGAGTTTTAGTATCCCGATGGGAGTTTTAGTATCCCGATGGGAGTGTTAGTATCCTGATGGGATTGTTAGTATCCTGATGGGAGTGTTAGTATCCTGATGGGATTGTTAGTATCCTGATGGGATTGTTAGTATCCTGATGGGATTGTTAGTATCCTGATGGGAGTGTTAGTATCCCGATGGGATTGTTATTATCTGATGGGAGTTTTAGTATCCTGATGGGATTGTTAGTATCCTGATGGGAGTTTTAGTATCCTGATGGGATTGTTAGTATCCTGATGGGAGTGTTAGTATCCTGATGGGAGTGTTAGTATCCTGATGGGAGTGTTATTATCCTGATGGGAGTTTTAGTATCCTGATGGGAGTGTTAGTATCCTGATGGGAGTTTTAGTATCCTGATGGGATTGTTAGTATCCTGATGGGAGTTTTAGTATCCTGATGGGAGTGTTAGTATCCTGATGGGAGTGTTAGTATCCTGATGGGAGTGTTAGTATCCTGATGGGAGTGTTAGTATCCTGATGGGAGTGTTAGTATCCTGATGGGAGTGTTAGTATCCTGATGGGATTGTTAGTATCCTGATGGGAGTCTTAGTATCCTGATGGGAGTTTTAGTATCCTGATGGGAGTGTTAGTATCCTGATGGGAGTGTTAGTATCCTGATGGGAGTGTTAGTATCCTGATGGGATTGTTAATATCCTGGTGGGAGTGTTAGTATCCTGATGGGATTGTTAGTATCCTGATGGGATTGTTAGTATCCTGGTGGGAGTGTTAGTATCCTGATGGGAGTGTTAGTATCCTGATGGAAGTGTTATTATCCCTATGAGAATGTGGTAATCCTGATGGGAATGTTAGTATCCTGATGGGAGTGTTAGTATCCTGATGGGAGTGTTAGTATCCTGATGGGAGTGTTAGTATCCTGATGGAAGTGTTATTATCCCTATGAGAATGTGGTAATCCTGATGGGAATGTTATTATCCTGATGGGAATGTTAGTATCCTGATGGAAATGTTATTATCCCGATGAGAATGTGGTAATCCTGATGGGAGTGTTATTATCCTGATGGGAATGTTAGTATCCTGATGGAAGTGTTATTATTCCGATGAGAATGTGGTAATCCTGATGGGAGTGTTATTATCCTGATGGAAGTGTTAGTATCCTGATGGAAATGTTATTATCCCGATGAGAATGTGGTAATCCTGATGGGAGTGTTAGTATCCTGATGGGAGTGTTAGTATCCTGATGGGAGTGTTAGTATCCTGATGGGAGTGTTAGTATCCTGATGGGGAGTGTTAGTATCCTGATGGGAGTGTTAGTATCCTGATTGGAGTGTCAGTATCCTGATGGGAGTGTTAGTATCCTGATGGGAGTGTTAGTATCCTGATGGGAGTCTTAGTATCCTGATGGGAGTGTTAGTATCCTGATGGGAGTCTTAGTATCCTGATCGGAGTGTTAGTATCCTGATGGGAGTGTTAGTATCCTGATTGGAGTGTCAGTATCCTGATGGGAGTGTTAGTATCCTGATGGAAATGTTATTATCCCGATGAGAATGTGATAATCCTGATGGGAGTGTTAGTATCCTGATCGGGGGTGTTAGTATACTGATGGGAGTGTAATTATCCCGATGGAAGTGAGTCTTTCCAGGGAGCATGCTTTTCCCTCCTACACCGGGGCTCGGCACGGAGTATATTGATTTTCA
>JAXRKP010000027.1:0-7500 GCA_037039925.1 Doris montereyensis | reverse complement strand
GTTGGTTTATTGTAAAAAACTTTGAATGTGTTTCAACATAGAGTTAATTTTCTGTAAGCATCTTTCTTTCTAAAGGAGAGAGATTTTCAGACAGTCAATTGCACATGTCTTTTTCTCCGACACGCACACGACGACCCAGTCTCTTTTCATCGCTTTTTCTTAGTTTGCTACCCCATGCTGTAATGCACCAAGATAATAATATACTAGCAATCACTGTTTGGTGAAAGTGGAAGTAATTTGTTATCGATGTTTAAGTGAATAAGTTTCCTCAGCAAGCGTAGTCGTTGATTTGCTTTTTTGGAGTTTGAGTGATCTGCCCATGTCAATTTGTCTTCAATGTGTGTTCTTAAATATTTATAGCCGAAAACTATTTCTACTTCTTCTCCTTTTATTCAGATTATATGTATTGGTTCTCTGTTGCGTCTGGAGTCAGTTACGAGTTCTTTTGTCGTATTTACATTAAGAGATAAATGATGAGTTTCACACCAATTAGTAAAGTAGTCAATTTGATCTTTATGTTCTTGATCTGATGACTCAATAAGGCCTTGAATTGTAGGGTCTTCGGCAAATTTAATCAATTTTACATTCTTTCTATCTATACTACAGTCGTAAGTGTATAAAGTAAACAGCACTGATGAAAATACACATCCTTGATGAGCACCCGTGTTTATGATCAGGGTGTCTGATTTTATCTTGTTTACTTTAACATATTGAGTGCGTTGTGTTAGAAAATCTAGGATCCATATAGGATGGGCCTATTACTTACATACATGTCTTGTAATTTTTCTTTGAGGATATGAGGTTGGATCGTATTGAATGCCGAAGAGAAATTGACGAATATCACTCTACAATAACATTTTAGTGACTCCAAACGTGAATACATATTATCTAAGAATAACAAAATAGCATCATCAACTTATCTATTTTGATCTGAAAACAATTCAAATGGATCATGAAATGTTGCTGTGCATTGTTTTAAAATTTCTAATATTATTCTTTCAAGACATTTCATTACACATGACGTAAGTACTACATTTCTTACGTCATTCATCAGGTGCCATTGATTCGTTTTCGGTACGGGAATCAGCTCTGAACATCTTCTCGCATGTGGAATCGTATTAGAATCGATGGACGAGTTAGATTCTTGTAAAATTTCCTGATAGCTGTTGAGAGTCTGTTTTTTCAAAACAAAAACCTTTTAAGCCATCAGGTTTTTTTTGGTTGATATGGTGACGAACTGTCGATAGACTACATCTTGTGTTATTATCATGTCTTCGTCGTCAGAAAGTAATTCGTTTTCTAATCTTTCTTTAAACTTTTTGATTTCTTCTGTAAAATCTTTTTTCCAAGCGTCCGTAAAATGTTTGAGCTGATTCGTGAATTTTTTTCATTTTCATTTGATAATGATTGTTTACTATCGTTAAGGCCAAGAAGTGTTTTAAGTTCCTTCCAAGTTTACCGGGTATTGTTTTGATGGAAATACTTTTCCACCTTACGTCTATATTTTATGATTTCTTTTGCTTATTTCTCTTCTTAGCTTCTTACTTGTTTCTTTGATCATAGTGCTGTCTTTCTTTTCGAAGGCGTCGTGCTTTTCTTCAAGGATCGGTCGTAGATTGCCTGTCATCCATGGTTTGTCATGTGGATAGTGGTAATTGTTCTTGTAACTGAGACGTTTTCAGAACAGAAAAGAATGTAATTACTGACGGTATCAGTCAGTTCGTGAATGTCGCAACATGCCTCATCGAATGTACTCCAGGCAGTGTTATTGAAACAGTCTTGAAGGTTTTCGAAATTCTGGTCCATGTCTGAATGGTTTCTTTCTTTACTTTCATTCTTTTCAATCTTGGCTTATACTTGGTCAGGCGATTGCTCATATTGTGGTCTGAGCCACGTAATTGTGGTACATGTAATTGAATGCTTTGGCAGCCATCTTTGATGTTTCAGTAGCATAGGTTGATAGTTTTTTCACCCAGTGTCCAATGGCTGACATGTTGGTGCCATGATGGCAAAATGGAATGGAGCGTGCAGGAATTAAAATCGCTGGTAATGATAGATAAGCAACCTGGTTAATGTTGTTATTATTTACTTATTCTATCCGCTATGGTTTCAGAGGCAATGTTCATATTTGCCTGTGGTGGAATGTAAACAGCATTTACGTTTTCAATACTTATCTTACGTGGCAAATAATTCGATTAAAAGGAGGTCCCGTGTGCAGATTATAACACTATGTGCACGTTAAAAATCCATTGGCTGTTCAGAGTGCAGTCTGGGAAATTTGAAAAGTCCCACCAAAATCCCCGACATGACCTTAGATGTGGATGTGGGTTAAATCAAAAACAAATCTTGGCAGCTCACCTCGTTATCGAAGAAAGCGACAATCATATCATATCATATCATATCATATTATATCATATTCTATCATATCATGTCATGTCATGTCATGTCTTGTCATGTCATGTAATGTCATATTATATCATATCATATCATATCACATCATATCATACCATACCATATCATATCATATCATATCATATCATATCATATCATATCATATCATATCATATCATATCATATCATATCATATCATATCATATCATATCATATCATATCATATCATATCATATCATATCATATCATATCATTCATATCATATCATATCATATCATATCATATCATATCATATCATATCATATCATATCATATCATATCATATCATACATATCATTTCATATCATATCATATCATATCATATCATATCATATCATATCATATCATATCATATCATATCATATCATTTCATGTCATATCCTTTGATATCATACCTATCATATCATAACATATCATAGTATATCATTTCATATCATAACATACATATCATATCATAACATATCATATCATACATATCGTACCATACTATATCATATCATATTATATCATCATATCATATCATTTCATGTCATATCATATCATATCATACCTATCATATCATAACATATCATATTATATCATTTCATATCCTAAAATATCATATCGTATCATATCATATCATATCATATCATACATATCATACCATATCATATCATATCATATATCATATCATATCATATCATACATATCGTACCATATCATATCATACCATATCATATCATATCATATCATACCATATCATATCATATCATATTATATCATATCATATCATATCATGTCATATCATATCATATCATACATATCATATCATATCATATCATATCATATCATATCATATCATATCATATCATATCATATCATATCATATCATATCATATCATATCATATCATATCATATCATATCATATCATATCATATCATATCATATCATATCATATCATATCATATCATATCATATCATATCATATCATATCATATCATATAATATCATATCATATCATATCATATCATATCACATATCATATCATATCATATCATATCATATCATATCATATCATATCATATCATATCATATCATATCATATCATACATATCGTATCATATCATATCATATCATATCATGCATATCATATCATATCATATCATATCATATCATGCATATCATATCATATCATATCATATCATATCATATATCATATCATATCATATCATATCATATCATATCATATCATACATATCATATCATATCATATCATATCATATCATATCATATCATATCATATCATATCATATCATATCATATCATATCATATCATATCATATCATATCATATCATATCATATCATATCATTCATATCATATCATATCATATCATATCATATCATATCATATCATATCATATCATATCATATCATATCATATCATATCATATCATATCATATCATATCATATCATATCATATCATATCATATCATATCATATATCATATCATATCATATCATATCATATCATATCATATCATATCATACATATCATATCATATCATATCATATCATATCATATCATATCATATCATATCATATCATATCATATATCATATCATATCATATCATATCATATCATATCATATCATATCATATCATATCATATCATATATCATATCATATCATACATATCATATCATATCATATCATATCATATCATATCATATCATATCATATCATATCATATCATATCATATCATATCATATCATATCATCATCATATCATATCATATCATATCATATCATCATATCATATCATATCATATCATATCATCATATCATATCATATCATATCATATCATATCATATCATATCATATCATATCATATCATATCATATCATATCATATCATATCATATCATATCATATCATATCATATCATATCATATCATATCATATCATATCATACATATCATATCATATCATATCATATCATATCATATCATATCATATCATATCATATCATATCATATCATATCATATCATATCATATCATATCATATCATATCATATCATATCATATCATATCATATCATATCATATCATATCATATCATATCATATCATATCATATCATATCATATCATATCATATCATATCATATCATATCATATCATATCATATCATATCATATCATATCATATCATATCATATCATATCATATCATATCATATCATATCATATCATATCATATCATATCATATCATATCATATCATATCATATCATATCATATCATACCATATCATATCATATCATATCATATCATATCATATCATATCATATCATATCATATCATACATATCATATCATATCATATCATATCATATTATATCATATAATATCATATCATATCATATCATATCATATCATATCATATCATATCATATCATATCATATCATATCATATCATACATATCATATCATATCATACATATCACATCATATCATATCATATCATATCATATCATACATATCATATTATATCATATCATATCATATCATACATACATAACATATCATATCATATCATACATATCATATCATACATATCATATCATATCATATCATATCATAACATATCATATCATATCATATCATATCATATAGTATCATATCATATCATATCATAATCATATCATATCATATCATACATATCATATCATAACATATCATATCATATATAATATCATATCATATCATATCATATCATATCATATCATGTCATATCATATCATTTCATATCATATCATATCATAATCATATCATATCATATCATATCATATCATATCATATCATATCATATATCATATCATATCATATCATATCATATCATATCATATCATATCATATCATATCATATCATATCATATCATATCATATCATATCATATCATAATCATATCATATCATATCATATCATATCATATCATATCATATCATATCATATCATATCATATCATACATATCATATCATATCATATCATACATATCATTACATATCATATCATATCATATCATATCATATCATCTTCATATCATATCATACATATCATATCATATCAAAATGATTCATATCATATCATATCATATCATATCATATCACTATCATATCATACATATCTCTTACATATCATATATATGCGTATTATCATATCATATCATATCATATCATACATATCATTCATATCATATCATATCGTATCATATCATATCATATCATATCATATCTATCATATCATATCATATCATATCATATCATATCATATCATATCATATCATATCATATCATATCATATCATATCATATCGTCTCATATCATATCATATCATATCATATCATATCATATCATATCATATAGTATCATATCATATCGTATACTTCATATCATATCATATCATATCATATCATATCATATCATATCATATCATATCATATCATATCATATCATTCATATCATATCATATCATATCATATCATATCATATCATGTTGATCATATCATATCATATCATATCAGGATCATATCATATCATATCATATCATATCATATCATATCATATCATATCATATCATATCATATCATATCATATCATATCATATCATATCATATCATATCATATCATATCATATCATATCATATCATATCATAATATCATATCATATCATATCTCTTCATATCATATCATATCATATGATATCATATCATATCATATCATATCATATCATATCATATCATATCATATCATATCTCTTCATATCATATGATATCATATCATATCATATCATCATATCAAATCTCATATCATATCATATCATATCATATAATACCACATCATATCATATCATATCATATCATATCAAATCTCTTCATATCATATCATATCATATCATATCATGTCATATCAAATATCATATCATATCATATCATACCTATCGTACCATATCGTATCATTCATATCATATCATATCATATCATATCATATCATATCATATCATATCATATCATATCATATCATATCATATCATATCATATCATATCATATCATACCTCTTCATATCATATCGTATCACTTCATATCATATCATATCATATCATATCATATCATATCATATCATATCATATCATATCATATCATATCATATCATATCATATCATATCATTTCATCATCATTCATTCATATCATATCATATCATATCATATCATATCATATCATATCATATCATGTATCATATCATATCATATCATATCATATCATATCATATCATATCATATCATATCATATCATATCATATCATATCATATCATATCATATCATATCATATCATATCATATCATCTTCATATCATATCATATCTCTTCATATCATATCGTATCATATCATATCATATCAAATATCTTCATATCATATCCTACATATCGTATCATATCATATACATATCATATCATATCATATCAAATATCATATCATATCCTACATATCATATCATATCATATCGTACATATCATATCATATCATATCAAATCTCTTCATATCATATCATACATATCGTACCACATCATATCATATCTATCATATCATATCTCTTCATATCATATCGTCTCACATCCTATCATGTCATATCATATCATATCATATCATATCATACCTCTTCATATCATATCGTATACTTCATATCATATCATATCATATCATATCATATCATATCATATCATATCATATCATATCATATCATATCATATCATACCTCTTCATATCATATCGTATCACTTCATATCATATCATATCATATCATATCATATCATATCGTATCATATCATATCATATCATATCATATCATATCATATCATATCATATCATATCATATCATATCATATCATCTCTTCCTTATCATATCATCACTTCATATCATAATATATCATATCATGTCATATCATGTCATATCGTATCATATCATATGATATCATATCATATCATATCATATCATATCATAATCATAATCATATCATATCATAATCATGTCATAAT
>JAXRKP010002699.1:35000-39596 GCA_037039925.1 Doris montereyensis | reverse complement strand
AATGCGTATCTCCTCCCTCTTCCTTCCTTCCTCGTCCTTCCTTCCTCTCTTTCCTCCTCTTCTTTTCTTCTACAACAATACAACAACCCACCACAACACAAAAATACAAAAAAAAAAAAAACAACAACATCAACAACAAAACAACAACAACAACAACAACTAAAACATCAACATCATCAACACAACATAACTATAAACTACAACAACTAACAACAACAACAACAACACAACTACAACAATCAACAACAACAAAACAAACATACAAATCAACAAAACAACAACAACAACAACACTACACAACAAACCAAAACACACACAACAACCCCCAACAACAACAACACAACAACAACAACACAACAACAACAAAACATAATTCAAAACATCAACAATAAACAATACTACAACATTACTAAAAAAACAACAACATCAAAAAACCATCAACACACTAAAAACAATTTAAAAATACTACAAATCAACAAAACAAAAACAAACAACAACATACTACAAAAACTACAACTACATCTACATCTAAACTACTCATCAACTATAACAACAAAACAACTTCTACAACTTCTTCAACAACAACATCTACATTCATCTTCAACTACATCAACATTTCTTAATTCCTTATCTTCCTTCCAACCTTCCCCCATTTTCCTTCCTATTTTTAATTTTATCAACAATTTCAATATTAATATAACCTTTTTCCTAACCCTTCGCCTCCTCTATTTTATGTTATTAAAAATATACCTCTCTTCAACACATCCTCCTCCTCACCTTCTTTTATATCTCTTATCTCCTTCCTTCCCTCCTACTCCTCCTCATCAATACATATTCTTCATCTCTCCACATTCCTCATCCTTCCTACACTCCTCCTCCCTCCATCACTCTACCTTCCTACATCCTTTCCTCCTCCATATCTTCCTTCCTCCTTCTTAAAAAAAAACCTATAAATATTAACCCATCCCTTACTTTCCAACTTCACTCCCCTTACCACCTCCTCCTTCCACACCACCACCTACAATCTTACAACATCTTCTATAACAACTCTAATACTCTTCAACATCTACTTATCTTCCTTCCTTACATCCACCTCCTCTTATCCCTCTTCATATCTACTTTACTCTTCTTAACTTCCTTCCTATCCCTCTCTCTACTCACCTCTCTTCCTTCCTACTTCCTCCCCTCCTCCTATCCCCCCCTCACCTCCTCTCTCCTCCTCCCCTCCTCCTCATAAATTTTTCTTCCATCATTACTTCTTTTCTCCTTGTTATCTAATTTCATTTCCTTTTTTTTTACTAAATTTTCTATTTATTCATTTATAATTCAATCTTCATCTTCTTTACTTCATCTATAAACAACTTAAACTACAACAACATCATCATAACAAATTACAACTTCATACTTCAACAATTTACATCTACATCAAAATTCTTCTTCATCTTCTACAATTCTACTACATCTTCTACATCTTCTACATCTACATCAACTTTTCTTCAACATCTTCAATAACTACTTTACTTCATCACAATATATCAACATCAACAAAACAATTTCAACACCTCAACACTTAAACTTATCTACCAACATTTCTACAACTACTACACTACATATACAACTACATAATATACAACATCAACAACATCCAAACAACTTCAACACAACAACATCTACAACAATCAACTCATCTACTAATCAAATCAACAAAACTACAAAACTATTACTCAACAACTAATCAACATCATTTACATCAACTAAACAACAACTAACTAAAACATCAAAAAAACAATCACAACACATCTTCAATTCTACAAACAACTACATATCAACAACCTTCTTCTTCAACAACTTACAACATCTTCTTCATCAACAAATCATACAATTCTTTTCTTCACTTTTAATCAACTATTATTCAACAATTCATTCTTCTACTCTTCACAACCATCAACATCCACTACAACTTCTTCAACAACAACATCAACAACAACATCAACAACACTCAATTCAACATCACAACTAACAACAACAACATTTCAACTTCCCTACAACAGACAACATGCTGACTTACCCCATCACACCACACACACACTACTCTCTCTCTCACACACACCCTCTCCTTACAACTACCATCACACTACAACAACGATCAACATCATCATCTCCATCACCTTCTACTACAACTACTATACTATCACACAACAACATCTACAACAACACCAACACATCAACTACCACCACAACCAATCACCAACCCCATCAACTAATCAAACATCAACAACGACTACTACGACTACTAGCCTTCTACTTAACGATCTTAACTACTACGAACAATATCGATCTAAACAACTACACTAACGACAACTACTTATCATCCTAACTCACTCACTACTACCGACTACAACTACTACTACCGACTACTACTCTTTCCAATACTACCACTACGACTCTACTACTACTACATACTACCTACCCTCTCCTACTACCTACGACGACTACTACTACTACTTACTACGACTACTACGTCGTACTACCACCACCACACAACCACTCCTAACTACTACTCCTACGTACTAACTACTACTACTACTGAACTACTACATACCAGAACTAGCTAGCTCTAGCTAGCTGAGCTAGCTAGCTAGCTAGTACAGCCAACACCTAATCAACAAATACAACAAAAATCCACAACAAAACAACTACACCAACAACAAGCAACAACAACAATCAACAAACAGATAACAATCAACCAACAACAACAACGACAACCCCAACCACAACAACAACAACACCCACATACAACAAAGACCAACAGCAACAACAACGACATAACACACAACCAGAATCAACAACAGACAACAACGGACAACTACCACATACAACAACAAACCAACAACAACCACAACCTAAAACAGACCAACAACAACAACTACAACAACACCCACAACACACAACAGACAACAACCAAACAAACAACAACCCAACAACTACCACAACAAACAACAGCACAACTACCTAAACAACAAACCAACAACAACGTACACCGAAAACAACAACAACTAAACCAACAACAACAACAAAGCAACAAGAACAAAACATCAAAACAAAGCTACACAAGAACGAACTACAACAAATCAGCAACAATCAACAAAAACATCAACATCTACAAAGAACTAAACAACATAACAACAACTACAACAACAAAACACAACAAACAACAACAACAATACACATCAACAAGAACAACAACAAACTACAACAACAACAACTACTACTACACAAACAATACAACAAAACAAATCAAACAACTACAACAACAAGAACAACAACAACAGCAACGAAACAACAAGACAACAACAAAACAACAAACAACAACAACACAACAACAACAACAAGAACAAACACAACAACACAACAACAACAAACAGAACAAAACAACAACAACAAACACAACAAAACAACCAGAACAAATCCAACAAAACAACAAGAACAATCACAACAAACAACCAGAACAAACACAACAATAACAAATACAACAATAACAAACACAACAAACAACAAAAACAAACACAACAAAACAACAACAACAAACACAACAAAACAACAATAACAAGCACAACAACACAACAACAACAAACAGAACAAAACAACAACAACAAACACAACAAAACAACCAGAACAAATCCAACAAAACAACAATAACAAACAAAACAATAACAAACACAACAAAACAAATCCCCAACAAACAACACAACTACAATCACAAAAAACAACAACAACAAAACACAACAAAACAACCAAAAAAAACAAAACAAAAAACAAACAAAAAAAACAACAACAACAACAAAACACTAAACAACACAACAAAACAACAACAAACAACAAAACAAAAACAAACAAAACAACAAAAAAAACAAACAACAAAACAAAACAAAAAACAACAAACCAAAAACAAAAAACCCCACAAAGAAACAATAACAAATCCTCAACAAACCAACAACAACAACAAACAAAACAAGACATAGACGACTCCTAAAAATAATCTAACATTACCCCTCCCCCTAAAAAAACAACACCTCCCAAAACACCCCCAAAACAATAATCTCAAAACACCACAAACACCACTCACATCGTAAAACAACCTCACAACAACAAAGAACAACAACCACAAAACAACCCAAGCAAACAAAAAACAACAACAACAAAAACACCAACACACAACACACACACAACACACAAAACTACAACAAACAAAACACAACAAAACAACACAAAACAAAAAACCACCACAACACAAAACAACAAACAAAACAAACAACAACAAAACACAACAACAACAACAAAAGACACAAAACAACAACAACAAAACAAACAATCAACAGAAACAACCTCCCCAAAAAACAACAACAAAACAACAGAAACAACCCCCCCCAAAACCCCCCCCCCAACAAACAACAACAAAGAAACAACAACAAACAAACAACAGAAACAACCCCCCCGCCCCCAGAAAAAACCCAACAAACTAACTAACAACGAAACCCCCCCCCCCCAAAAAAAAAAAAAACCCCAAGAAAACCAAACTAACAAACAACAGAAACA
>JAXRKP010002699.1:0-30000 GCA_037039925.1 Doris montereyensis | reverse complement strand
TTTCTTGTGAAATTATTGAAAATTATAGAAAATGAAACGAGCACTCGACCAACCCTCTACTTCGACTGGTAAAAGGGCTAGATCTAGCGTGTTTACTCACACCACAGGCGATCGATTCGTTCGATGTTTCGGTTGCAGAAGACCTTGCCTGTGATATCTATGAGTCAAGTAGTGATAGTTCTAGATCCAGTGATAGTGAGAGTAGTGAAAGTGAGCTTTCGTTGGGTGATATTGTTAGTAATGTTAGGCCAAGGGGGAAAAGGGGGCGTGTTACCCAAATGGGTCGTGTCACCCAAACAGGTGATGAGGGTGATACTAGATCTAGTACTAGGGTAGAGGTGGAAACAGAAGTGGACCACCCAGTTTACACAGCCAAATGTAGATCTAGATTTTGTTGAGAATGATCAGCAGGTTCGAACAACTTGTTTGCATGCTATGAGTGTTTCACTAACCGCTGTTCAGTTTTTTGTAATTTTCGCTCAGGAGGCCAGGTATATAGGGCAGATAAATATAGGGCCTTAGGTCTCAAAGGGTTACGGTGAAAAAGGACTCATTAAAAAGAAGGAAATGCCAGCAGTCTCAATTGCTGACGTTCGCACCCAAGAAATATTCACAAAACGCACAAATTGAAAGCAAATTTCATAATATTATGATTTTTATATCTGTGATGTCAAAGCTATACATGGACCAAATGTTAGGAAGATTCATCAATTAGACTTTTGAGAAAGATTATTGAAGAGTTCAAGTTATCAATGGGTCCCCATTTTTGTGAAACCTGCCATATGAATTTGCTATAAGTTGAAAGAATAAGGAATTCATATTGAGATGTTATTGCAACAAGAGAAAATTAAACTTAGGACTAAACAATAGCAGCGATAGCTGTGTAATCAACTTAAGCTTGCATGAAGTGTGTTGAATGGGGAAGTGTCAATTTGACGAATGGTAAGAGGCTACCGGGAAAGCCACGAGCTTAAAATAAATTGTAATCTCATTGGCTGTTGTTTAACTATGAACTCAAAGGTCAAACTACGTCATAAACCATGTAAGGAAAGTGGAAATTTCCATTAAAGAAGCCTAGGTGTCTGGCCCCAAATATAGGGCCTGCGCGCTTCCTGTGCCAATGACGGCGGCCCTAAAAATGGAGCCTGCGCGCTTCCGCGGGCCAACTGTAATACACCCTAAATAAAGGGCCGGTGCTTTTCTTGGGTTAACACTAGGAAAGTGGCTCGCTCAGCCAACGCGATGGGCTGCCACACACTAGTTGGCTCGCTGACAGTCATCGCCACGGCACAAGGCTGCCCACGGAGTTTTACGAGTTCAGGGGGAAGTGTGACTTCTGACCAGGCCATCAGCAATCTATTGAATTCACACACTCTCAAAACAGACCAGCTCACGTTTTACACCCCTCTGGCGATGGACTTTCTAGTAGTGTCATTCCATTTTACAATTGGGGTGACCAATAAAGGAAACTTGTATAATCAAGTCTACTATGCAAAGTACAGCTGCTAGCATCATTACTACCAGCTGTCCAAGGCAAAGATAATGATGGACTCACCCCTTCAGAAATAGACTCAACCGATGTCCTATTAGACGTATGGGCCTGGACGCGTCCTTTTTCCTGCCAATACTAAATGGTTCCAATCAGAAAGCATTATGTAAAAAGAGGAAAGATTCTTAACCCTTTTTAGGCGGGTCCCGTATCGTTGCATGCCGCTGGTCACTGTAAGCACACCTACGCTAATGGCGGGTCCTGTACATTTGCATCACTCCCGGCGTTCCAGCAAGACAAAGCGTTAGTGGCGGGTTTCGTATTAGTTAGTGCACTACAGTGCACTCAAAGATGGATTTTGGGAATGCCTCTATTCTGATCAACCCACGCCAAGCCAAACAGAAAAAGTCTATTATTCTAAAGGGGTAAAATTGATCTATAGTTCATTTCCGAGTCTAACACACACTCGGTATATTTTTTATAAAGAGATACAACAACACACAGAAGCTCTATGTCAAATACAGGCTGTGGACCCTTTGCAAAGTGGACAAAACCAAAGACTATTGTTTTTTTTGGGATTAGCGAAAGGGGGTTGGGCATTTCCTCTAGTATTAGTATTATAGTTCCATCATTTTATTTAAATGTGAGAATGAAAATGATTCCTTTAGAAATAAAGATAAATGTTGTTCATTGAAACTCTACTACATAAAATTCGACTCGGCCAACCACACTATTAATTGACTGACTGGGTTAAAGCCTGACCATGCAGCCTCGTGCCTGCCCCCATCCCCCTTCCGCTCTTTCTGTTACCTCATCTCTCTCTGTTTCTCTGTTTCTCTCTCTCTCTCTCTGTCTCTCTCTTCTCTTCTCTCTCTCTCTCTCTCTCTCTCTCTCCTCTCTCTCTCTCTCTCTCTCTCTCTCTCTCTCATCTCTCTCTCTCTCTCTCTCTCTCTCTCTGTGCTCTCTCTCTCTCTCTCTCTCTCCTCTCTCCCTCCCTCCCTCCCTCCCTCCTCCCTCCCTCCCTCCCTCCCTCTCTCTCTCTCTCTCTCTCTCTCTCTCTCCCTCTCTCTCTCTCTCTCTCTCTCTCATTTTCTCCGTCCTCTCTATTCGTCTTTTTTTATCTTCCTCGTTTTCTATATGTAGCTGTTCCAGACTAAAAAAAATTAATTTCAAAAGCCTGTTTCTTTTATGTAAAACAGATAGTACTTCCCAGACCATGAATAACAGTTTTTAAATTATCAAAATCGGTTGATAAATAAAAAAGTTATGAATTTTACAATTATGTTTCCGCTTAAAAGTTTTACGCTATGATTCAAAATGTGAAATTATGCCAATTTTACGAGGCTCTAGAATCCATAAAAATGGTATGAGCTTAAATACTTTACATGCATACGTCAGCCATACACATAGTTATGTTAACTCTTTCCATCCGTAATTAAAAACTCCAGTTTTGCCAGAATAAGCATTTTGGAGTGGTGTGAAATTTCTTACCTGAGCTGAGTAATTAAAACTGACCGTGAGTATATTAAAATAAGCAACAATGTCAACATATTTGGTATCATATTGAAGGGAAATAAATTTCCTATCATTTTTAAATAGTGATTGGAGTGATTTATGATCTACATCATGCTTATAGAGGATGAGGGTAAGAGAAAGGAGTTATGGGAAAAAATTGAAACAAAAAAATTCTTTACCTTCAGCTTTATTCTCATCAGATCTCTTCTAAAATGTCACTGATGTAATCCAAATGGTTATCATAATGGAGTTGGTCATAATATGCTTTCAATTGATGTATAGTATGAGGGCATTTGCTTGATAAATCTTTCTTGTATGAATATTTTAAAATTTCAACTCTCACGCTGATTCATGGCAACTTTCCCATAGGGTTGAAACATAAAATGAGTGTTTTAGTTCCCACCCACTATATGAATTGACTCAGTTCTTTTCAAATATCATTCTAGACTTTATTTGACTTATACCCTTGTACCCTGGGTGGGGCATAGGTCGCCAATGAGGTCTCTCCACTTCACCTGTCCTGCGCCACCATCTCTGTCTCGTTCCAGGAAAGGTCCAGCTACCGAGCTTACTGCAGGGTTGACTTCTCCATGTTGTCTTTGGTCTCCCCCTCAACCTCTTCCCTTGTGCATTCCATTATAAGGCCTGACACGTTATGTTTTCTGATGATTTTCTGAAGGTCCAAGCCATTCCCATTTCCTCTTTAATCTGTACCCCTATCGATTCTTGATGTGTTTTTCCCAAAGTTCCCCGTTTTGTAGCTTTATCAAACCATTTGATGTGCAGGATTTGTCTCAGGCATCTGTTAATAAATGTTTGAAGTCTTCTTGTGGATGTTTTAGTGGTGCCAGTTTCACAGTGGCATACAGAAGGATGATTTACATTTGTGTTGAAAATACGGATATTTGTTTTTAGGATGCAGTCTGGAAATCCAAAATGGTCTTAGGGTCCTGGGTCACATGTTGCCCACTCTTGGTGCTGATACCTCGTTGGTCCCTCCTGCTTTGTATACACACTGCAAAATATGTGAACTGGCCGACATCTTCTTACTCCATTCCATCAAGTGTATGTTGTTATTATTGAAGCATTAATTTAAGAACTTTAGTTTCCCTTTTGTTTATATTCATTCCCGGTTTCGCTGCTTCCTTGGCCATTCTGTTTGTTTTTTCCTCGACATCATTATGTTGATGAGAGAGAAGTATTACATCATCGGCAAAATCAATATCAGGAAGGGACGCAGAGAGGAAGTGTTGCCTTCATGTATATAATATACAGTTTTGTAACAGCGTGCAAATTATGCCATTAATGTACAACAATGTTAGACTGAATAGATGCCTTTCAGTCTGCGATCCTAAACATTAAAGTGAACACCACATTCAACATCACAGTGTTCTGATCACTATCGACCTCCTCATCAATCCATGGGAAACTTTGTCGCAGTTTAGATATAAAAACACAAGGCATGCCGGAGTTCACCTTAGAACCTGGTCTGCTTAAGACTCCGCTGCTTCTGTCTCCAGTGGACTCGGCTCTTAGGCAGACACCACTGAAGTAGAATTTTTAGTAAGTTTTATGTTTGATATTGATAATGATACACAGTAGTCGCTGGATAAAAGCACGCTTCATAAAAGCACTGCATAAACACACGCCTACAACTGCTGATCAAATTTTTAATATATAATAAAAGTGTTCTCATAAACACATAGTATGCGTAAAAGCATGCTTTTTCCTGCACCCAAAGGGTTTATCCAGCGACTACTGTATATGAGTATCAGTTTTATTATTTTATTAACATTGATTGAATGAATATCATTTCATTTTGTGTCTACAACTATCTACAATATATTTTATATACCTGTATTCAATCAATAATATTTTGACTTTTCTTTATCTTTCTTTGCATTTTGTTTTTGATTTCTTTTTTTATCAGGATGAGTTTCTTGATGTTATTTACTGGATGCGGCAGATTATGGGTTTGGTACTTGGCCTCGTGTGGGGACTAATTCCCATGAAAGGGATTTTTGGCCTTGTGCTGTAAGTATGAATTGTCTTATTTTGTAGAATACTAGTGCACTTGTCACTCTTTTATTTATAGTCTTGTGTATTACCCAGTGCAGTTCGTTTTTGTTCTGATAATGTCTTTCCTGTGGGAAAATAATCTGTGCTAAACTTGATATCATGCATTTTACATGAGACTTAAGATTGAGAGGATAAATGTATCATTTGTTATATATATATATATATATATATATATATATATATATATATATATATATATATATATATATATATATATATATATATATATATATATATATATATATATAATAAATTTTGTGGATCATTATACAAAAAAATAAAAGAAGATGTACAAGTCGAAGTTGAGACAAAAGCTCTACAATTAAATGAATTGTACGATATCTGGTTGAGTCTGCTTAAGAATGTTTCAAATATCGCTTCTTTTACCTACATGTGGATTTTTTTCAAGTTCAATTGTTAACACGTAATTCTGTTTATTTTACAGGTTCTTCCTTGTCAATGTGGCCATTATTTACATTTACTACAACAATTTTCAGAGAATTGATGAGGAGGACTATGGAGGAGCTTCTGAAATTCTCAAGGAAGGCTTAATGACATCATTTTCTTCCTTTTTGGTTAGCTTCCCTATTTCTTTTCTTCTTGAAAACAATTGATGTACTCTTACGGTATCATTTGTATTGTATAACTAATTACATTATTTTTTATAGAATAAATTGTAAAGGAAAAAGGGCAGGAGTCGACGTATGGGGTGCTGAAGGACCTGAGGGCACCCGTAAGGACAACAACATTGTCGGCTTTTTCTTTCCGATCATGTTTTGTTATTGTTGTTAGGGTTTTTCAGTTTCTCTCTCTCTCTCTCTCTCTTTCTCTCTCTGTCTCTCTCTCTTTCTCTCTCTCTCTCTCTCTCTCTCTCTCTCTCTCTCTCTCTCTCTCTCTCTCTCTCTCTCTCTCTCTCTCTCTCTCTCTCTCTCTCCCTCCCTCCCTCCCTCCACTCCTCTCTCTCTCTCTCTCCCTCCCTCTCTCCTCTCTCTCTCTCTCTCCTCTCTCTCTCTCTCCTCTCTCTCTCTCTCTCTCTCTCTCTCTCTCTCTCTCTCTCTCTCTCTCTCTCTTTTGGGTCAAATATTGACCTAAACTAATCGCATCCTCACTCATTATTCAAGCAGTAAGAGTTTTTCAGTCTTAGTAGAATGTGATAAGATAAACATACAATGGATACTACTACTACTATTACTACTACATTCTACTACTACTACTGCTACTGGTGCGCTATTACCACTAATGCTTCTACTTCTACCGCACCACTGCTACTGTCAGTATTATCTTCACTTGTAATCTTTCTTTCACCTACAGGTGGCGTGGATCATTTTGTATTCAGCTCTTCATTCGGAATCATCCCCTTTGTCCTCGTCATGATCTTCCTCAAAGAAAAGCAGTGGAAAATGGATAATCACTCTGAAAATGTAGATGCAACTGTGGTGATATTTGAGAGAATGTATGGTTTTGATATTCATAAACAAATGCACATTTTACGGCAGTCATTTTTTTTCCATCTTGTCTCTATACATTAAAAAAAGATTTTAAAGGACTTATACAAGCAAGTTTGTTTAATTGTTTTAGGAACAGAAACAAGTGGTGATCATGCACTGTTATGTTTGCATTATTATACAGTCATGTCTCGATAGTCCAAACACCTCTGTTCCAAGCAATTTGTCTGGATTATCGAGACATCCAGATTATGGAATTACTGATCAAACCTCAGAGCTTACAGAGAGAGAGAGAGAGAGAGTGGTAGAAAGAGAGAGTGAGACAGACGAGGGAGGGAGGGAGAGAAAGAGAGATGCAGAGCTGAGAGAGAGGGTGAAGGAGGGAGAGAGACAGATAATCTATCCGTCTGCCTGGGTAATGTGGCGTGCTAGTCAATTTGCTGGGATGTCATGTTGCTAAATTGTATGGCTGAAGTGGTGTTAGGAAGTCAAGTTGGGTGGCTTTGATGCACTGTTAGCGGACTGGTTAGACCATCTCAAACAGTTGAGCATCCGGCTTGTCGAAGCTTAAACTTAAACTTTCTTTATTGTTGTGACTTGTTCCAAAATAGGTGTTCGGATCTGGAATCCCGAATTTACAGATCATTGGGTACAAACAAAGAAGAAGAAATCTATCCCTTACTTATCTGTTTGGATTATCGAACTCCGGACTATCGAGATGTGACTGTACACAGGTCCTGAGATGAGATGAAATTATTAGGTACGGTGTATTCCATTGGTTTTTTAACAAGATTTATATTGTATAGAACTCTATTACCTAAAGACATTGATGCCAAAATCATCTTTCAACTTAATTATAAATGAATATACAGTGCTGAAACCGCCTCAGGACTGTGAGAAATAGTTAACCTCAGTGAGGTTGATATTAACAGAGTCCAGGGTATTTAACTAAATTTTAGGCAGTGTTATTTTTCTGTGCCTATGTGCAATCTTTTTAAGAGACAGTTTTCAATCAGGAAAAGTAATAGTGAAAAGAGTATGTTTGTCTGAGTAAGACCTAAGAGTGAAAGGAAAAGGTTTGAAGTAAAGGGGATCAAAATTGTGGATCATGCCTCTGCCTATGTGACCTGCCTAATTGTAGGGTGGGTAAAGACTGACAGCACTGTGCTAGCAAAGCTCTGCCTAACATATTACTAGTATTAGGCCTGCTAACAGACACAAACATGCAATGTTGAGACATTGTTTTTACGATGAAATTTTTTTCTCTGCCATGTGATTTAGTTGTAGAGTTGATTGTAATTGTAAGCAGGTTCTGGTCTCAAAGTATTTAATATAATCAAAGTTGATATACAATGAAATAATAAGGAGAACAACGGGGCCGCTGGCGGGGAGTTGATCACTTAAAGGATTGATGCAAGCGAGTTGAATTTGCACGGTTACGAAATCTACAAATTATAAAATTTGAAAAAAAGTCAAAACAAAAATTCAGAAGTGAAAGGTACTGGTGTTAATAGATAATGTATTGCAAGGCTTACCACAATGAAGTATAAATGTTTATAGCCTAATGAAAACTACCTAACTAAACTACTACCGTGGTAGTATTTCTATACTAGTATTACAAGCCCTCCCCCAGTGGCACTTGTTAAATGTTATAATGTGACAGTAATACTCATGAATTAGAGTCGTCAATGAAGAAGAAGAAGAATTAGGAATATTCCAATGTAAATGTATGGTGAGCTATGTAATTGGGATGGTCTAAATTCTTTATCTACAGTGAGTCTAAATGAAGTCAACTCTCTTAACATCAATTCAGGCGGGACCATATTTTCCTCAATAATTGGTCACCCGAATCACGTACTAGCGTAAACGCTTTTCCCACGTTTGAGCTAGATGAGTTTTAAGATTTTGGCACTTTTTAAACAGACATTCGACAGAACAGCAAGAGCTATGTTGTTCGCGTTTGTGTTGTTTATAAGTAATAGGCTATATTTCAAGCTGATAAAGTACAATATTGTATAAATTGCAAATTAAATGAAAAATCGACAAATTTGTAACTTTAGCTAGTACGTGAATGCAAAGCACGAGACAACACTGTCACTTGCGCCATGAAATATATTGCCACGCTAGTTCGTGATAACAACAGTTGAACATTTTAAAATCAATTTAATCAAGCGAAATATAATCAAAATTATCATTTCAACGAATATGTGAGGTAGGGGTATACAAATTACTATGCCCGACTTGGACAATACACATTAAACATTATGCAATATAAAATCATATTAAATGTTTTCATATCAGGGTTATAAAGCACATTATGCTTGTTGTAATAGGATTGAACAGTTTAACGTAATCAGTATTGAGGTAAGTTGAAATAGAAGTCCTTGTATTCTTGATTTCTAATTACAGGCGTTTCCCCTGGAACTAAGGAAATAAGGTCCAGGTATTTCTCTTTTGGGAATCTTGTTTGGCTCTGTGTTGAGCTTTTGTAGCGCATAGCGTGTCCATAATTTTCCTTGAGTCGCTTCAGTGATATCTCTGAATAGTTGGCTGCCAGATGGCTGGTTTTGTAAAAGATGGTGTTAGGATACTTTCTAATTGACCTTGAGTTCCATAATATTGTTCCAGTTAAAATCATCTTCTGATTCCTTTCGTGAATTTAAAATTCTTAGGTCCTGAGACAATGTTTTGAAATCCACAAAGTCATCAAATTGTAACTGGTGAATTATATTGTTAAACGAGACCAAGGCAAACACAGAACAAGTTGTGATGAACAAATAAATTCCAGCTCTTTTCATGGCGGTGCTAATTGTGCTGTGAACACTGTCTCCTTTCGTTTTGTCCATGAAATGATTCAAAATAACGGACTGAAATTTCTTGCAGGTTCTTGCTGTTTGCTACTGCATATAGCATCATCTCTGGCATGATAGAGTTCTGGTTTTGTCCGGCACAGCCATCGCTATACCAAGTGAATTTCCTCAGCTCCATCATCATCATCATAGATCTGAAGAGCCCTGTAGACAGCCGTTGAAATTTCGGATGTTCCCGGCTTGTTAAAACCTTCCTTGCCAAGTGAAAAAAACACTGCTTTTGCTTACCATGTCATAAAATGTTAGGTTGTAGTTGGATAACCTCCCTTTATAAAATAAAAGCACTTTCAAGGGACTGTGGTAGGTAGATGCCTTGTTGTAAGTCAAATGTCGCGCATCTGACTATCTTATGGTAGTTTAGTGTCCTTTCCTTTGATAAGTTCTTTAGCTCTCTTACTTTTTGTTTTTCCATAATATGCTTTTCATATCATTGATGAAATTTTGTCTGAAATTGGGCTCTTGTCCTTCTTTGCCTGATGCACAGTGGCACACTAAAAGAGTATTGGGTTTTTTTCGGTCTATGAATTAAAAGGTTCATTTCTTCAAAAACTTCTCCTCATAGTATCTAAAGCAGGTGGGTTTGATCTTGGGAACCACTCATTACAAAACATTGTGTACATTTTTTGTTTTCAGGTCAGAATATGTAAGAATTCTCTTGTTGTATTTGATCTGCAAAAGTGAGATTCAATTCTGGAGAATCTGTCGATGTGAGACCATCTGCCTGTTTAATTGTTTCATCTCTTTCAATCAACCCGTCGCTTTCCTCCCACCTCTCTTCTCTTCTTCTAATGTTCCTGTTGGTGTAACTTTAGACAAGGCAGTCCGTGTTACTTGCTGGGAAACACTGAGTGTTTTGAGAAAGAACTTTTACAGACCAGAATTTGTTGTGCATTTACGGTAAGATTATATTTTTGTGGCCTCTTTCGATCTGTTCTCCTGCACTGTGTTTTCTTCTGACAACTAGATGTCTCAAGTCAATGTGTCTTACAATATACTCTCTTTGTAATCGGAGGTTCCAAGGGCACACTATGAATTGAATATTTCATTCCTCTGTTCATCTGTTATAGTGTCATTTTCTGCCGCATTTAGCGCTTCCATTACACTGTTGTTTCAATACCTTGGCAGGGACCGTCTTTTTTGTGGATGGACTGGTGTACTGCTCACCTCTATTTCTTTTGGCCTTTGCTTCCTTTTGTTTGTTCTTTTTTTGGGACTCTTGTTAGCACATACTTCTTTTGCACTACCTTCTACTGCATATTCTTCCGGCTGTTTATCTACTGGGTCACTTCTTCTTAGAGCTGAAGTTGATTGCACCACTGTGTGGTCTTGCTCTTCAGACAGCTGAAGGCAGTGAAGGTTCATTAATAATAGTCTCCCTTTTCCTTTTTCGTGTTTGAGCAGTCTTCCCATGTTGATTGTAAGATGATATATCTTCATTGCAATGATCGAAGCAAACAAGGAATTTCACAATCAGGACACGCCAGACTTGTTTACAACGTCTAACCTCACAAACACCAACGTTGAACTCCGGGTCTTTGTCAGAATCGTAACACTCATCAGACGATTGATCAGCACTGATGATATTGTTCTCTACATCTTCAGATACCTCGACGTTTCTTTTGCATCAACGGAATGTCATCTTCGTTGTCTCTTCTTAAATTTGCCAGCGGAATATTATCATCATAAGCTGTCTCTTCTTAAATTTGCCAGTGGAATATTATCATCATCGCTGTCTGCCATTGTATCAATTAATTATCTGAAATAATCAAACCAAACATAAATTGCACAGTGATTGTTTGATCTATCTACATTTTCATGATTATTGTAATGCACTTTAATGACAATATTAGGAGTCAACAACATTTGGAGAAGGGGGAATTGAACCACTGATCCCCTGGTACAAGTAGAGAACACCTTGCTAAAGTGACAACTGCTATCATTGAATTTGACGTATTAATTAAAACTAAAATTAAATAATTTTTATTTGTCCACAATGGGCTCTTTTGTTTTACAATGGCATACATGTTATACATTTCAATGCATGGACATAATGTTAACAATCAAATAATGGCATATAATGACATATAAGATTAACAATAATACATTCAATGAATTACACAACACATCATTGATAGTCACGAAGTTCAACCCTGCTCTCCCGATTTCTGAAATCGGCACTCATTTATTATACACCTGAGTCGAAGAGGAAATATGTGTTAGAGCCATTCCCGAGCTCAACGTCGGAATGCACAGGAGGGTATATAGATAATGAGGAAATAACTTCATTCAATAAGTTTTACTTACTTGAATACAATAGATGAATATTCTCCAAAGATCAGAATGAATTCAACACAAACTCAATATGAAGGTAGGCGGAAATCACAACTGAATCAAAACCGCATGGCGTCTGTGTATAGCTTCGCTTTCTATTTCCAGTTTCATCAGGTTTTAAAAATAGCAGGCTTTCCACAGAAACAAGGTGTAGCAGTTCCATAAACATGTCAGTGTCAGTGTCAGTGTCACTTACACTAGTATGTGACATCAGCATACGACCATCCGACTTGGCTGAAAAAGCGAATCACGTACTAACGTGTGATCCCTATGCTTGTACATGGTTCGGGATAAATACTGAAATTGCGTTTACACTATGCATGAACCCAAGAGTATCTCAGTAACTGTTGCAGGTATCTCCCGATTCCGCGATTTGAGAGGATTAAAGAGCAAAAATGGATTCGAGTATTACTGCGTAACTCAAAAAGGCAAAACAGCGATTTCTACGCTTAATCGTGATTGGCGACGGATTGATTCATTTTAGTTTGATGCAAATTATATCAACAGCTCTGTCATTACTGTCAACATAATGGAATGTGACAGGAAAACACTGTGTTAAATGGTCTAGGATATTCACATCACCATATAGTTTGAATTGAGATGGACGTTAAAAGGAGGTCTCGTGTACAGATCAAAACACTGTGCACGTTAAAGATCCCTTGGCTGTTTACAGGGCAGTCTGGAGTATGTGTGGTGTCCTCACCTCTGACACAAACTCCCTGCTGAGTAAGGGAATTAGATCTAGTCTCTTAATACATGCAACTCACTTTCAAAATCACAGGTTTTGTTATTGTTACACTCCTGTTCAGATGAGTTAACGTGTAAAAGCAGTATTGAGAGCTAAAGATGTACATCTAGATCTTCATGTAATGCATTACATTATGATGAAATTACACTTAGAAGTTAGATCTAACTTTCTTCAATGAGGACTGTAATGGAAGGTTAGCGCATGTGAGAGTTAAAGAGTTGTAGATTTAGAATCTAGATATTCTTTTAACGATGGATGCCCATCGTTAATGCTATGTGTTTGTATGGATCTGGGTTTCATGCCAGATGAGAGTGTGAGACTACTGAGATACGGATTCACTCTGGGGACGGAAAGTTGAACGAATGATAATATGATACAGGATCTACATGTTGTTACACTAGCTAGGTCTGGCTTTTCTACAATTTTCTACAATGATCCATGCTATCAATTGCTATATTATTGTGAGTGATTGTGGGTTGTAATTTGTTGTTTTTTTAGCATTTATTAGTTGGCGCCTGCCCGTGTGTGTGTGTGAGAGAGAGAGAGAGAGTGTTATCCTTTGCTTAAGTTACTAGGTTGTTTTTTGCAAACTATGTAGGGAATGCTTTCATTTCTAAATTACTTAAAAATATGCAGCATCTTCCCCAATATCTGACTTATGGTTTATACCAATCTTTGCTCTTGGACCCTCTCCACCATAAGCAGGTATCCTAATTATTCTAGTTTAGTTCAGGCTGGCAGTCCTTGATGCACATATTTACATATATAATACATATAATACATTATGTAAGGACTGTGCGCTAATGTGTATTTTATTCGTTTACATACCAAGAGCGCATGGAGCAGCTCATTGCAGCAAAAAAATCCAGGAAATATCTTCAGGAGTGAGTAACATCTCTGGATAAATGTCAACCTTGCTTAAAGTCAACAAAATTTCTCAGTCCAAGCTTGTGACTCACAGTAGATTCCACTGTACATGTATGCTGTTACAATAGCCAAAATATCATCCAATCCATGACTGGATGGAAATTTTCTTTAAAAAGACAAGGTACCACGAAATTACAATGTGTTTGATAGTGATAGAGTTTTAAAATTATTTTATTTGCCCAATAAAGCGATGGGTTAATCAATGGTTCTCAGACCTGAGCCTAAAGTGAAACAAAATGGTGACGTTTAAGCCGTCAAATTAATTGATGAAAATTTAAACGAAAAACCCATGTCCCTATTGAAATACATGTACTATGAATATGAGCATCAAATACCTAACTGAGTAACTGTATTGAAAGAACACATTTGTCAATATTCTGCCAATGGGTGAAATCTTGAAGTTCAATCAAAGTCCTACAAAAAATTAGATGTACATTCAAACCTCATTATACAGTATACATCCAGCTGTTGTGCCAGTTGTTACTTTTATAACAAAAATGTCCTTGCGCCATCCATTTTCCTTGCCTTTGAAAATATCACCAATAATTGAAAAATAGTCAGCTATGTCTTGTTGAGATTTGCCAGGCCATTTGATAGAAAAGACACATATCTCGCTTTTCTCTTATCCTTGAACATGCTTCTGACATTGTGAAATGCAAAGATAGATCAAAATAAAGTAGCAGGCTTAAAAACAAAAATGCCTGCTTACCTAAACCAACTGCTTCTCCAGAGAAACAAAGATATGCTGCCCAGATTGAGTTTAGAAGACGACCCCGAAATGAACATGGAATCTGATTTTTGGAATATGGAAATGTTAAAAAGAAAAGGGTTAGAATTGGAAAAACATCAAAGAATATAGTTTTTTGGCTATGATTGACTGAAACAAAGAAAAAAGTACAAGGAATTGAAAATGTAGGACAAATCTTACTTTGATCTTTCAAAAGTAATGTAAAAGATAGAACTAGAGCAGGAATAGGCCTCTTAATCCTTTTAATCGTAATGCATAAAAGTAAAAGGCTAAAAAGCTATTATCAGGAAGTGAGAAGGAAATTTATACGCCCACAGCTATTATAGGTTAATTTTGAACCAAACAGGAAGAAACATTGAGATATTAAAATCTTATGGACCAATTGAAGACGTCTACTAAAGAAGAAAATGGTATCTTTGAAAACAATGTACAAAACAGCTACAGAGAATTTCAAACCCAAACTGGAACTAACTATTGAAGGAGATTTACATGCTATTGCTAGAGTAGGAAACAATGTAGAATTTAGAAACACCAGGTTGAGTAATATTAACAAAGACGGACAGACAACAACTTCTCCAATTTCCAAATGGATAGAGGTAGACACTAATTAAGTAATTTCACCGTTGCCCAAAGAATAACATGAATAGCCAACACCTTTCCCATATTTCACGGTAAACCACTCTAATGTAAAAACTACCCCCCCAGCCCCTTACTTTCCTCACTTAAGAAGGTGACAATGACATTATCATCTTACTTACTCGGCCCTGTTGCCTTTCCTGGGCTGGGACATCCACAAATGCCCTCCATTTTTCATTGGACTATCTTTTCTAGCTCCCTGCTAGCATTTATCTTCTTCCTTCTGTCTCCATGTCCCTTTGCCTGTGTTTGGAGAATCAAAGGTCTTCCTCTCTTTTTTTTCCCTATGGATTCCAGGTCAGGCAGGGCCTATATCAATCATACTATAGTCCATACCGCTCGATCATTAAGTAGCGCTTGCTAATACAAAGTCTCTGGCATCGTGCACAATGTTTTGATAACTGAGATAAGCACAATGTCCTACATACGTCTCTGGAAAGTCGATCGTCGGTGCACAATGTTTTGATAACTGAGACAAGCAAAAGAAATGTTATGAACAGGCACCGTACTTCTTCAGTAACCATGCACTCATGCAGATCGCCTCATAGGGACCATCGCCTGAGTGAGGTTAGGGTCAGCCCGAAGAGAACACACCTGTGTTGTCTTCGGGTCAGCCTGTTCCTGGTGAGTTGGGCGAGTTACACAGTACGTTTTCGTTGACCTGATTTTCCTTGTTTTCCAGGCACAAGCATAGATTAGCAGGAATGCGCTAACTCCTATGCGTTTCTATGTAATAATAGGTCAGCTATCTTAGCATGAAGGACAGATGTTGCTAACACAAAGTGGCGTGCAACTTCGTATACCTTGTCCCCTAAAGGTATGCTGCATCTTGGTTCGTCCAGTGCCATGATGTTTTACTTTACCAGTACGTGGTCACCGGTTGAATTGTTACTGGTTTGGGTCACTGATCCGAGTACCCCGCCCTCTGTTACAACGGAGGCAAAATTATGCTGTGCTCGTCGATGATCAAGACTTACTGTAAGTTACCTTTTCTTGTTCCTCTTGTCTGACGGGCCAGGTTTGCGAATTTGAGGGGAGAAGGCAGGCGTATTGAGGATTAAGTCCACAGGTTACCGATTCTCTCGATCAAATAGCAGTTGGTCGATAACGTGCAAAGCCAGCTGTGGAGTGCTGCGTTGAGTTGTACATCATTATGAGATCTGCCAAATGATAGGGCCGCAAATGCTGTTCTTCTATAGTCAGACTCCTTAACAATTGATGTGTGGTTTGGTTGAACCTCTCAGTCTCACATTGAGCTTTGCCTTGTGGATAGTAAGGACTAGTCCGGCTTTTGGCGACATGAAAGTGTTTCAGTGTCAGCAGTTCGTTGAGTGCCTCGCTTTCAACGTTCCTCCCCTGATCAATGTGTATGCTCTTGGGAATGCTATATCGGGTGAACCAATCTTTCATCACCAGAGCTTGAGTCACAGTGGACAATTTCTGCTTTTTTTTTTTTTTTTTAGATGGGACGGCTTTGTAAACTTTGTGAAGACATCTATCAGTGTCATGTCCATGACAAAGATATCTCAATACAATGTCTGTTCCATCTTGGTGAAGTCGATACGCCACGATTTCTAAGAGTCGAACAGCCATATAATGTGTCCCAAGTATATGAGCACGATCTGGGGGGCGAGTTACGAGACAACATTGACTGACAGTACAGTGACAGTCTGCCACATGATCCCTGACGCCAGGGTTACAGGCCTGGCCAGTATATTCTGGCCTGCAAGAGTTGAAGAGTTCTTTTCAAAGCCTTGGTGGCCCATTTTGTCATGTAACATGGTAATGGTCTTCTTCTGTAGGATGGACGGCACCACTAGTTGGTCTACTCTTCCAGTGTGGGTATGGACACGTCGCCGCAGCACACCATGTTCATCTTCCTTCAGATACTGGCGCAATAGTTTTCTCACAACAAAGCAGTTGGTTCACGTAGTTCAAGGAAACTTCGACAAGACCAGGCCGACAACAATAACATCACCTGTTGTATTGAGTTGGAGGATGCCACAACGATCATGCTGATCCAGTTAAAGCTGTGACGGAGGGTGTCGTGGTCTGGTCTCCCAGGTCAGTGAGAACCTCGCAGACATCCTCACACACCACCCAGTCATCTGCAAGATGAAGGTATGGGGAAAGATCGAAGGCTGACAGTATAAGCTATCAATCAAGGCATAGGACTCAGTTGATTCGTTGACGACAATGACGTTGTCCACTTCTTGAGGACGATGAGCGGTTCTGTTGGTTTTGCACACCGGATTCTAGAGAGTGGTATTTTATTTTGAAGTTGAAGGGAAAACAACTGGGCCGCCCATCGCTGGTCAATAGCACCAAATTTTGCTGTCTTGAAATATGTCAGAGCATCATTATACGTGAAAAACGGTGAAGTTGTTGCTGATGAGATAGTGCCGAACTTCTCCGCAATTGCATTTCAATGCGAGGAACTCCAGCTTATAGCTGCTGCAGGTGACTATTGTAATTGTAACTTTTCTCCAGATGGGCGCAGGCATCAGCTGACAGGCAATTGGTTTAGTACGCCCGTATTCTTGCGTCTGAGAGAGAATGGTTTCAATCCATCACCTCTCCAAAAGGGAGGAGCAGAACAGTTTCCCCGCTGGATCTCCATCCATGCGTGTCGTGAATAGTAGGCGACTCGGGATATCCTACCGTATTCTGCCATGGGTTGCGAGTGGCAACAAGGCAGGAATAAGAAGGATGCTGTGGCATCTCGAAGGAGTGCACTTTCAGGTCTGCCCTAAGGCCAGCGAAGCTGAGTCCATCAATTTCTCCTTCAGGGCCCAGGTGACACAACGCTCCTCTTGCATCGGGTTAGCCTAGGTAGGAGGAAATGGTTGTCAGGCTGTGAGCATAATCCAATATGGACTGTAGTAATGCTCATTGATGTCTTATGGGACATAGGAAGTCGGTCCAGGGGGTTAAATTAAGGTCGGAAGGTGTCGCGGAGGATCTGCGACACCTGTTCCCCTGTCCTCCTCTCGTAGGAAGGTGTTGATAGTGCTTCCTGACAAGCTGTCGCCTGAAGGAAGCCCAGAATTCAGTCTGCCGCCATGCCTTCTTAGATTTTTGAAGGATCTGATGGTCCTCCTTGACAGTGTCCACAAAATGCGCCGCAGCCAGTAGCTTCGTCTGCCGCCGCTGTAGACAAGTAGTGGCGTCGGGTGGATGCTTTGATGAACCAATACCCGGGTTCCTGGTAGTAAGTGGTAGTTATTTTCAATCATTTCATTGCCCACTTCCATACTGAGTTTGGAACAAACGGCAGAGGCAGAAGGGCGGGTGGCAGCTCCAGTATGTGGCATTCGGCTGGCTGTTGTGTTCTCGGTACTGCAGGTCCCCAAAAGAATGTGGCTTTTGATATAACAGCACCCTGCTTGCAACACCAAAATGTAGGAGGGAAAGGGGGGGTGGGGGGCAGCTGTGGTATTTCGTTGCAGCCCTAACAAGGGCCACCAGGCACAGTTTCAGCTGACATTGACTCACGAGAGTGACGAGTTTGACTGCAGGTCCTAAAAAGACCACGCTGACATCGCAATTGTGGTGCGAATGGACGGAGTAGAAGACAACGTGCACCATTGGATCCAGATCCTGACTCTGGTCCCCGCTAGAGTAGAAGCAGGAATGAGACAGAATTGATTTCATTGATGATTTCATCAGTGAGAAGAACAAAGTAAAATAGAGACGACAGTTATTATTACATGTATTATTATTATTATTATATTATTATTATAATAATAATATTATTATTATTATTATTATTATTATTATTATTATTATTATTAGCCGGGCAGTGGACAAGTAAGCACATGTACGGGGAGTAGATGATCCTGCCATCCACGAGTCTCCTGCTGCCTTGCAGGTCGGGCTTGGCTGACTAAAGGCTAAGGGAGTTAACCCTGACAGAAAACAACCTGTTGCCTTGCAGGCCGGTCTTGACTGACCAAAGGCTAAGAGAGTTAACCCTAACAGAAAATAACAAGGCCTGGTAAGGGGCCTCAAGGCGGCAGCCCCACCATCTACCTAGGGCACGTGGGTTAATCCCCTGCTTATCCGAAACCTAACTGATGCAGAGAAATAAGTATATAAATAATATATCCGGCTTGACCTTTCAACGACGAAAATGGAAACGAACACAGACTGTGATTTTTTTAACATGGAACGTTAGGGCAATAAATGGAAAAGAGTTAAAATTAGTTGAAGAAATGGACAAATTCAAAGTAGACATTTTGGCTATTAGGTATTAGTACAGAAACAAAGAAAAAAAGACAAGGAATAGAAAATGTGGGACCAAATAATATTTTAATCTTCTCAAGAGTAGATGTCAAAGATAGAGCAGGAGTAGGTCTCCGTCCTATACATACAAATACAAGGCATGAAAAGCTACTAGAAAGCTGAAATTTATAAGCCCACGGCTATTAGAGTTAGAGGTAAATATTCAACCAAAGGGAAGAGAAATTAAATTATTAATAGCTTATGGACCAAACGAAGACACCACTAAATAAGAAAAAGATACCTTCGAAAACGATTTACAAATAGCTGCAGAGAATCTTAAACACAAACAGGACCTAATTGTTTAAGGAGATTTAAATTAAAACGTTAGAGTGATATAGAAACATCAAGAGGAGTCATCATAGGTAAAAAAAGAGAGACAACAACTTCTCCAAATGGAGAGACTAATACTACTAATAGATTTTTGCCTAAAGAATAACATGAAAATAGCCAACACCTTTTATCCTCATAAAGATATCCACAAATATACAAGAGTAAATGAAGACGGGTGTGAAAAGTCAATGATAGACTACATAATAGTTAGCAGCTCCCTTTTTTACAATACATTGGATGTAAGAGTAAATAGAGAGCAGAAATATTTAGTGATCATCACCTAGTGATTGCCAAAATGAGATTACTGACTGAAGAAAACAAACAGAAAAGGAAAAGAAAAAAGCTACTAAACTACTAAATAGAGGAACTAAATAAACCCAAACTAAAAGAGATGTACCAATCTAGGATAAAAAAGATTTATCAGTGAAAGGCAGATGATCTGAATGATAGCACAATAGAAGAAGAATGGCAAATGTATAAAGAAACACTCCTCAGTTGTACTGAAGAGGTTTGTGATAGGAAACAAATTAAAGGAGATGGGAACAACATGGAATAAGAATGTCAAAACTAAGATCAAAGAAAAGAAGGATGCCTGGAAGAAATACTTGCAAACAAAGAGACCAGAGGATAGGATAGATTACGGAATAAAAGAACTATCACCAAAGAGGAAGTTAGAAAGCAAAACAGGAACAATGGGAAGAGTTTGGACAAAGACTTCAAGAAAGCTATCAAGGAAATCAAAAAGCTGTTCTGGGGGCAATGAAAGAGCATGAGAAAGACCAAAGCATGCTCAATACGAAATTAAGAATGCCAAAGGAGAAATAATGAAAGAAGACAGCCAAACATGGGAAACATGGAGAAAGATTTACCAATTACATAATCCTCCAGAACGTAGAAACAAGGAGTAAAGATCAATTAGTAAGAGTAACAAGTAATCCAGAGGAGACAGCTGAAGATGTAGAAGAAATATCAATGGAAGAAATCCAAACAGCTATAAGAAAAGTGAAATAGATAAAGCCCAGGAGCAGATCAAGTTTATCCAGAAATGGTTAAAAACCAAGGGAGAGAGGCAGACAAACTACTACTACTACATGCAATATGCCAACATGCATGGAAGTCCAAACAGGTGCCAAACGACTGGGAAAAGGGAAACGGTAGTAGTGTACCAATACATAAGAAAGGATCAACTATGGAATGCTCAAACTATAGAGGCATATCACTACTTGTTCCAGAAAAGTATATGCCAGATACTGGAACATGAAACTAAGGAAAAGAGTAGAGGATCAGATTGTAGAGCATCAGAGTGGGAAAAAGAAGTGTACAAGACCACATATTTACAATTAGACAAATAATAGAAAAATCCCTTGAGAGAAACATTGACTTGCAACTGTGTTTTACTGACTTAGAAAATGCATTTAACACTGTGAGGAGGACGAACTATGTCATTCCTTACAAGAACACAATGTAGAGCAAAATTTAATAGAAGCCAGAAGCAATAAACCAACATTGAGAGAAGTTTCTGAATTTATGGATATAGGAATAAGACAGGGGTTGTATCCTAAGTCCTTCTTTTGTTTATCACATTTATGGATTCAGTCACAAAGGCATCCTCAGAAATGAAGAAAATGAATGTGGTATGTGGAAGCTCAAACCAGTAAATGTATCACAATGCTTTCATTTGCCGATGATTTAGTTCTGTTTGGAAAATTAGAAAGTGACCTCAGTCGAATATCAACATTATGAACAATGAACTAAATAAAAGAGGAATGAGAGTGAGAGTAAATGCAAAGAAAACCAAAACAATGCTAGTAACTAGGGAAGCTAAAACACAAAAATCTTAAATTGGGGAGGGAGAATTTAGAACAAGTTCAAAACTACAATTACCTAGAGTAATGATTAACTCAAAGGGAAAACTAAGAGAAGAAATCAGCCAGAGAATCAAAAAGGCAAGTGCAATACATTACCATCTAGGAAAAGAATTTGTAGGTAAGCAAGAATTGTCAACAAAAACCAAAATGGCAGTATACAATACAGTTTATTGTCCTACTCTCCTCTATGGCAGCGAAACCTGACTTAAGACAGTAGAGAATATAGTAGAGCACAGGTAGCAGGAAATGAAATATTTAAGAAGAGTAGTAGGGAAAATTAAAAAGAGATAAAATCAGAAAGAAAACAATAAGAGATCAAACCAAAGTAGATGGCATAAAACTAAGATGGAAACAAATCAATTGAGATGGTTTAGGCATGTAAACAGAATGAATGACAATAGAATAACTAAATCAGTATACAATGCTAAAGCCCAAGGAAAAAGACCAAAAGGCAGACCTTGGAGAAAGTGGAAGAAGATAAATAGATTAATAGAAGCATTGAAGCTTAGAAATGTATTTTTTTGAAGGAAATTAGGAAATGCCAGACAGGGCATCCTGGAGAAAGATCATTCAAGTATCTGAACCCATACACCGAAAGGTAGAATGGAACTGATCTAGAAAGAAGAACAAATTATTATTATTATTATTATTATTATTATTATTATTATTATTATTATTATTATTATTGTTATTATTATTACCATTATATTTGGCAGCATGCAGTAATGGCAGTAGTAGTAGTAGTAGTAGCAGTAGTAGTAGTAGTATAGATATAGTAAATGTAGTAGAAGTAGCAGCAGCAGTAGTAGCAATAGCAGTAGCAGCAAGAAGAGAAGAAGAAGAACATCAACAGCAACAACAATGCCAGCTGGCAGTAGACTTTCAACTCGTTAGTGTTAGTAAAAATCCACGTATTGAACTACAGTGTTTACGTTTCGGCTTTGTGCAGCGAACATGAGAGACAACGCGCTGAAAAGTACATGTCTAGGCAGGAAATAACAATTTATAGTAGACCTGTATAACAGCGTATATATCGCGTTTGCCCGCAGAAAATAACTCACACATGTCTCGACTGAGCCTTCCGTGTTCAGCCACTGGTTTGCCAGACTGGCTGTTTGATTTCATTTTTATAGCCAAAATTTTGTTTCCTTTCAGTTTACTACTAGACTTTAGGCGGCTACATACGATCACACTTTTTGATGCTTCACCAGGCATTATCCGATCCATTGGATTGATTGTTCGTGTTGGCAAAGATCCATGAAACGTAAAATTTGGCCACGATTTCATGGAACGGTGTGAGCTTGTAAATGTAAATGCACCGTTGACTCGTCATCCAGATACTGTTCCCCACCTGCCTCCCCTTGTTTTAAATGCGAGTATGACATACCAGGTCGTGTTGACCCAGATCAAATGTGAATATATATATATATATATATATATATATATATATATATATATATATATATATATATATATATGTATGCAATGTACTGCATATTGCACTGCAACAACACGTATACATACTTTTAAGGACTTAAATTTAAATTGAGAGAGAGAGAGAGAGAGAGAGAGAGAGAGAGAGAGAGAGAGAGAGAGAGAGAGAGAGAGAGAGAGAGAGAGACAGATAGATAGATAGAGAGAGAGACAGAGACAGAGACAGAGAGAGAGAGAGAGAGCGAGAGAGAGAGAGAGAGAGAGAGAGAGAGAGAGAGAGAGAGAGAGAGAGAGAGAGAGAGAGAGAGAGATAGATAGATAGAGAGACAGAGACAGAGACAGAGACAGAGACAGAGACAGAGACACAGAGAGAGGAGATATATTTGATTTGATTTTATCCGCAGGTAGTCTCAGTGTTTTTGGTAGAATATATATACATTTGCCTTTACTGCTCTGTAAACAGCCAAGGGGTTATTAATGTATACAGTGTTGTGTTATGCACACGGACCTCCTTCTTGCACCAATCTAGATGGGACTAGTTGTCAATCCTTCTACATTGTCAGGGGGTAAATTTACTCGAATTTTTTGTTCAATCTGTTGGGGCTTAAACACGCGGCCTTTTGATTGGAGAAGCCGACACCTTGCCTCTGAATTACCCAGTCGCTCGTTTAAAGAAAGTGACACTTTCGGGTGGCATAATGAGAGAGTTTTTGTAACAAACTTCATTTGTGCAATCATAATCAACATGGTAACAACCTTTTTGTAATAGATTCTTATTTAAAAGTATTTGCTTTTGTCTTTACCTAATTTTACTACAAATTAAAATGAACCGATATTTTTTCTTCTGAAACGATACTTAATGCTCATACTGAGTTTGTAAGGATATTCGTATTTTTTTTCTTTTTTTCGGCTAATGATTTGGCACTTCAAATGAAAATTATCTAACAAAAAAATCTGGTAAGTCTTGTCATATCGGTAGTAGTAATGAATACATATGAACTGGAAAACCCGGATACCCGGGTCACGGACCTTTTCTAGCGTTGAAGAAATGAGATAGCTACGTCGGGTGGCTAAGTGATCAATATGACAGTAAACATTTTTTTTATTGAAGAGCTGTAAAAAACAAAGTCGAGACAAATACAAAGGAATAGACAACAAACAATCTTTGGGTACAAGACAGAGTGGAACCTCAACCTCCATGTTGACACCCATCCACTCGCCATGAAAAGAGAGCGCAGTACCAAATTCATGCTAACTCCGCTCATTGTGGATGTCACGGGTTCAATTCTTCCTGGTGCCCAACGATTTCGTTTCTACCTATTCATGCTTATTTATTTTGTCTTTGTTCCTACGAGGCTTCAATATTATTGCATATCCTTATTCATCCTATTCCACACGTTTCTTGCCTCGCTGTTTGTCGGGTGGCTATATAAGGCAAGGATTGGGTTTAACTCTGCATATTAGGCTATTGGCAAGTATATGAAGAGCATTTTTGGGAAACGCACACTCTCAAAAACACAAACAAAGCAACAAACACACGATTTGTTTGCAATCTATGCTTGAGTAAACGTTTTTTTTTTTTATGGCTGCCATGTGTCATATGACATTTCTCTTCTCCACCAAGCCCAGCAGCACTACATAATTGTACCCGATTTCAAGCCTAGCAACATCATGTGTACTAAGTATATTCGGTCTTGTTCCATTCCCACGGACTCTAATTTTGTACTACTAGAATTGACGGAGATTTGTTATGAACTTGTGATTGAGCGACTTCTCCCTCGTCAACGTTGACGACCCGCGAAAGGCTGTACGGAATTTGTTTTTTCGCAACTGAAACCTGATTGTTGAGATTTAGATCACACTAGGACCTTCATTAAAATATCCAGATATAGACTACAGCTTCTAGTTGAGACGTCATCTAGCTATAGCTTAGAAGTCTACATCTAGATAACATCCAATAGAGTGAAGATTCGGATATAATCAAGTGGTGTAGATTTAGATCTAAATTTAGAGCTAGAATCTAGATATAGATCTAGTCATAAGTCTAGGCAGGCTTATACACCTGTGGTAAAAAAACAAAACAAAACGGGCCAAGAAGCAAATTAATGCAAACGAAATGAGTTTGTCTCTGAGGTCAGTTGTATTGTAATGTTTGGGAGGTGTTACAAGTGAGGAACTGGTTTGAAAGATGTTAAGTAAAGTCCTTTAGATCTTAGATCTGGATCTAGATCTAGATCTATGATCTAGAACTAGCTTTAGATTTTCTAGATTTTATTTAGATCTAGATCTATATAGAGTTTAGCCTTGGGCTTGCAGCATTGTCGTTGTGATAGATCCTAGCGTGGTGTGTAACATCAGTACAGTTTGTCGGTTCTGTTTGATGTGTCTGTCAAAATCAAAAGTATTCTTTAATTCAATATAATATAGATCTAGAGTCAAGTCGCCAGTACTCACTTTGCGCCCATCTCTCGCACACTTCGTGCTTTCGCGTTGATTGTTACCGAGTGCCGCTGTTTTCCCCGCCACCACGTATCGCACATACACAGTTATCCTTTCCCTTCGCTTCCTACCTATTTTTGAGATGACACGTCCTTATCTGCTATATTTTACAAGAAAATCTTCGCGAATCGAAGTAAGTAAGAATATCCGCCATTTTTATTTTTCGCTAGTGGGACCTGCAACTTTACTTAGTGATATGGAATTATGGGAATAATTCTATATTTAGTTTTTGTTGTTGAGAATGACTGAAAATCCCTTCTATATTTAACTATGCCTTGGAATGCCGCGTGTTCGTAGCTATTATGCTGTTTATGGGACTGTGCGAAAGGGGGATCAGTTTTCTATAGGAGTGCCACTAGTCGCACAGCGCCCAACTCTCACTCAAATTTGAGTAAATTGAGTAGTAAAGCATAATACGATGCTGACTACGGCTATTTTTTGTGGGGCTTTTAAACTACGTTTTGCTGGAGAGGAGAAAGAGTTCATATTTTAATTTTTGAGTAACAAAACTGATTAACAAATCTTTCACTTTCAGGAAATGACTTCAACTATAAAATCTCGCCTAAAGAATATAAAATATTCTGAGTTGGTGAGAAAGACAGTGAATTTTGTGAATGGACTGGCTGCGTTTGTGGGAGGTGGTTTCACATAGGTTGTCTGAAGGATGCAAGTTTGCAAGGGATGAGCATGAATGAGATTGAGAAAATAACATGTTTGTGAAAGTTGTTAAGTATTATCATAAATAAAATCATGACTTTTATATCCAACATTTGTTTCTCAGCTCTTCTGTTTTACACTACAGTGTGTGACTGCTGGTGCTGTCTGTGCGACATCATGTGTTTTAATTAAGGTGTCAGAGAGTGAGTGGGTAACTGCTGGCGCTAGCTGTGTGACATGAGTAAATTAATTGTGAGTAAATTAATTGTGAGTAAATTAATTGTGAGAGGGTTACAGAACTGTTTTGGGGGTGAGTTAGCCATTGTTAGCAATGAAACAACGCTCGAAGCTTTTAACTGAGCTAAATTGTATCAAAACTTTGGATTTGATCATAAATCGGGGTCATTTACAGTGCACTTTGAGACTGTGCGAGTGCCGGAGCACAGGTTGTGCGACTTCAGGCAACTCTCAACTTTGCTGTGCGAGATGGGGGAACCATAATGGTCGTGCGAAAAGGGTCGTGTGCGAAAGTCAATCACACTATGGGCTCGACACGCCACCTCTCGCTCAGGAAAAGATAACTCTTAAACATGGTAGCATCAAATTCAGGATCAAGCACAAAGAGCTTAAGTTACAAGAGTGACATGCCCCTTCCGACCGTTAGTGTGCGAGTGCCGGGACTTCACTGTAGATCTAGATTCTCTTTATTTTCAATAAAAGCTCTCATTTCAATATTTATAAAACTAAATGTTGTTTGTTCCATACAATAACTACAAGTGTCTGTTGTGATCGTATTTTAGTTTTATAGTGGGTCGTAGGCCTGGGCACGATCGCTTTCCATTTGATCAGGATTAATGAACAAAAGGGACCTTGATCACTGTGATTGAGTGCTCGTAATTATAATCATGATCACTGCAGACGATAATCTGGGTCAAAAGAAGCGGGCGAGGCTGTCATATACTATAGTGATAGCCTTGAGGGGATGGCACGGAGGATGGATTTGCTTTCTTTCTTCAGTTGGTTTAGTTTTTTGCCCTGTTCTGTTTTTATGTCTCTGTTATTAAGTTAAAGGTACCTAAACTGATAAAGTGGCTGTGTTGATGATAAAGGAAACTTGGGACATTCCATCACATCATCCAATCAAAACACATAGGTCTATTTTCTTTTTAAAAGATGGTCTGTTTTTTCTCATCATGAGGTGATTAATTTATTGACAGAAAAAGGCTCCTTTTTGTACATGACCTCTTCTTTTCGATCCTTAGGTAGCCGTACTGACGTTACACTACTCTAGTCTTACTTTATAAGCGGTTCCTCATTTGGGAACTCCTTCAGAAATGTTAACATTGATCTATATCATCTACATTCTAGAGGCTTTTTTACAGTTTTACGACGTAAACTAATGTAGGTCAAATTTGTACTCAAAAGTGATTAATGTGCTCTCGTAATCAGACTACTTAAATTTAGTTTAGACGTGATACAGAGCTGGTGGGATGAGCTGCAGGGGGACCTAATCTTGCCTCGGATGGGTTGGGGAGGGGGGAGAGGAAGATGATTGGGATATATTTTTTCCATTTATCTGACTGAATCTTGTAAAATGCTAATCAGGAATCTAGATTTACTTGTTACATAAATATAGAATATCAAAGAGTATCACCTCTTAATGTAAGTCACTACCGACAACAAGTAAAAATTTAATCCACATTATTTTATGTTTCTAAACTGTACTGTTACCTTATTTTGAATCCTTTTGGAAAATTACATGGCTATATCTTGATTCTAGGCCCAACATTGTATGTAATAAATGTCATTAAGTCCACTTCGTTTGTGTAGTATGTAAAGTTTCTTCAAGATGGTTATGGCCCATAGATCTGAGCGTATTCCGGTTTCCAACAGAATAAAGCGCACATGATAATAATCACCTCCTGGCCAGGACGCTAGCCTGGCCCACAGATTTTTACTCCCAAGCTAGTGCTTGTACCTGGGTAGAGTGTGGAAAAATACGTGTTCACGTGTCTTTTCCAAAAGCACAATGTCAGAGCTAGCTTTACAGAGTGCTGAATCTGGGACCTCATGATCCCCAGTGTAATAATCAACACTTCCATGTGATGTTTGTAATTTATAGAGGATGGGGAGAGGGTTAGTTTTAGTTGTTCCCTGTTGTTCCCACTGTGGTAAATTGTTCATCTTAGTTATTACCAGCAAAACATTAACAAGTTAACAGGGAAAGCGCCAAGTGACCTTAGCTGACCTTGGTCACTGTTATCCAGGAGCATCGATGCCAGCCAACTGAGAGGGGCGATTTTTAAGTTGCCGTGTCGATTGAAGTGGAGCATGATCATGAGCCTTAATTGTGTGTGTTTAAATGCCCTTGTAGAGAGTAGTTGAGCAGGAGATGGAGGAATGGCAATGGAATTTTATATTTAAATTATCAACAATGTTTGGTCAATGAGTTACGATCATCTGCACATGATATGCTTTTTACCTGGTATCTGGCTTTTTTCCTTTGTCTATCTCTGGCAATTCCACAGTACAAACCTATCATTATCATACTTTCAATTTTCAATCATCAAAATAGCTTCAGAAGACAGAATGCCTTTCGCTTTAGATGAAAGCAAGAATAATAAATGAAGTCGAGAACGAAATGCATGTAGTAATTTTTTACCTGTGAAATTTGGATCACATATTATGGAGACGATGGTAGGGAGTTATTTCTTAGATGTTTGAAAAAGAACACATGATTTTTTTTCTTAAATTTGGCAATACGCAGGTAGTGACTGGCAGTGACAATATATTTGTAACATACATACACACACTTACACTTACAGCCACATATCTTTACGCATACACTCACACACACACACTTTTGCTGAACATGTTTTCTTCTATTGACTTTTCAGAGCAGAGTTTGCACTGGATAAGAATAAGAAAAAGAAGAAAAGAGAGTTGACTGAGGAGCAGAAGCAAGAAATCAAAGAAGCTTTTGATCTATTTGATACAGACAAAGATCGTGCCATTGACTATCATGAACTAAAGGTTTGTACTTTTGTATTTGTTTTATGTTGTTACAGCAGTGTCAAAGTGTTCACTATTCTACTGTGTGACCACTGCCATTGTAACACTTCTTACAACTTTATACAATCTCAGGCTCAAGAGTATTTAACCCAAGAAAAGCGCAGTTTTTTGCCCCGATCGCCTCTCTGCACATGTGGCCATGTGATTGACACCTCTCTTTTCTAGCTAAAGAGCTGTACAGCTAGCATTGTGGCTTAGTCAAGGCGGTAGCGGAGAAGGTTACGTATTTACCTGTCATGTTATGTAATAACCCCACGGAGTGCGTATCTAGTAGCCTTGGCCGTCTCCACCCAGGCAACCCTGCTCTGTCATTGATCGTAAAGCGAAGGTAAGACTGGCTCTGACCGGATGATTGACATCTGGTCCTGCAGTCACTAGCCTAGCACTGTGTAGAGCAGGGTATTTTGTAGTCATGGCGTTAGCAGGGGACGCAAATATAGTAAAAGCAATTTTTTTATAGATGACATGGTAAATTAGTCCGGCGTATATTGTATTTCCTCAATAAGAGATATAATTTGTTACATGCATTGTATTGGAATGTTCCCTTATTGCTCAAAAGCATGGTAATTTAGCACACTCCCGCTGAAAGCCACATGTTTTTCAGGCTCTCATATTCTACATGTCAATACATTGTGTGAAATTAGAAAGTCAAAACAGAAAGGATTTCAACCTATCAATATGCAATCCAACCCCCCCCTCCCCCGACACCCCCTCCCCCGACACCCCATCCTCTCCTACACATTACTGACCCATCAGTCTTTACAAGAGAGCTTGCAATTTTCTTATGTCTTGACAAAAAGTCAGCAGATGTATATGTTTCAAAAGCTTCTATAGCCACATAATGAGGGTATCCATTCAAATTACAAGCAGTGGATGGTTGAGATGAGATTTCTTGGGGGAAATTCCATTTCCACATCTTGCTGTGAATCATTTGTCAAAGAACAGACTTCGGGGAAACTTCCCTTATTTATCTCTTTCTTGTTGGTCGGCAGGAGCATGTGTGGCAGCCTCAGTTTTATTCATCATCAACATGCAAACCATGAATTCAATGTCTGTGGCTTCTAAGAA
>JAXRKP010002698.1:17063-39640 GCA_037039925.1 Doris montereyensis | reverse complement strand
GGGGGGGGGGGGGGGGGGGGTTACGAATTTGGAACCAAAATGTTGACATTCTGTTGTTTGCATGTTCGGGTAGAGCGGTCATTTATTTAAAAGTTTATAGCAACAAACTGTCTATATGACGTATATTTATTTTTTTACAAAATATTTTGTAGGTGAGGGTAGGTAAAAGCAGTCAAAAGTTTTGACCTAAATTATCCTAGCACTGACTGAGAAGATTGGCACTGAAAACCCCTATAGCGGCGGCTAATGGCCAATGTGGCAATCACAGTTCTTTTGCTTGGCTTTCACGAACACCGCACGTCGATTCGGCCCAGTGCTTTGTGACATAAGAGGTGGAGGCCAGCGTTGCTCGTATCGCGCATAAGTATAGAAATAGAGGGGAAAAACAAAAAACTGGTAATTTTGACGGCTGTTTTCACAGCAATGCACATCTCAACCTAGATTTACAATGCTCTTTACATTAGTAACAATGTCAGAGGCTGTTGAAAGAGTAAGGGGGCTTGTACAAGAAATGAAGTGCAACCCATCTGAAGTGTTTGCTTTGTGTTATAAATTTACTTTTCACTTCTATACTTCTATCTCGAAATGTAGTTTTTTCACACTAAAATTCTATATCCTCCGCCATTTACTGACTGATTTGTATAACATTTCACACACATATCTATCTCTTCAATGTTAATAGAATTACGGCAGGGTTTTTTTTATAACTTGTAAACTTTTTGAGAATTTCGTTGTAATAAAAAGGCCATTTTTGCATCACAATATATATCATACTCTTTTCAAAAAATCATTAAAAGAAAAAACTCCAAATTATCTTTTAAAAAACTGAAGTCACTCTTTAGATATGAATGGGAAAAACGATCTGCATAGGTTTTGAGTGATTTTATTCATAACTAAGAGAGGAGATAGATTTTGAAGTTGGGTCAAATCCAAAGTGGCGGCCGTTTCCTTGGCATCCAAAGACGCTATAAACTTTTCAATGATATAAGTTGACTGTATTTTGAAAATTACTCATATGTATGCAAATCCAACTCAAAAGCAACAAAAAACACTTTAGGAGTTATTATATATATATATATATTTATCTTTATCTTTTCTACCTGAGTCTCAGTATGCTTCTTTTAATTATTGATTGGACTGCATTCCTGTGGTGGGAGCGTGTGCGAAGAGGCACTGAGAGCTGAAGGTAGCGGCTTGCGTCACACAAACTCTGTTCCAGGAGATAACAAAGCCTTTGAATTCGGGACATTCAATTTCTCACACTCGGCGTCTGAGATATCTCTAGTGATGACGGCCTATCCCAAACCTCTGACGTGCACGTTGGAAAAGATGTGGAGTCAGGAAACGGGCCTAAATCATGACGAAGTCCCCCTCGTATCTCCAGGTCTGTGGGCTCAGGAAGTTTGGATGCTGACGATGTTGATGTTTGTGGTAAGTTGGAAAAAAGCAAGTTCTTCAAAGTCGTTATGGCCTATAGAGCCAAAGCATATCCCTGTTTCTACAGCATGAAGTGGAGCAGGTGATAATAATCACGTTTTGGGCAGGATGCTCGTTTGACGTAGATTTTTACTCCCAAGCTAGTGCTTACACAGTACCCATTCGCACCTGGGTCGTTAGAGAAAATGCCTGTTTAGAGTCTTTCCCATGGAACTTAACGCCAGAAACTAGCTTTGCTAGGATTGGAACCTGGGACCTTATGACCCAAGTCCAGGTACACTAACCACCAGCCACTCACACCAGATGTTGAAGCATTTTTCTTTGTTTCTGATTTCCATGTTTCCAAGTATCTTATGTTATAAACAGAATGTAAATGGGATCTTTGCTATGATGATGTGTGCTGTGAAGCCTACTTCCTCTTCCTGTTTAAATCAAACTTCCGCTTTGTGGCTTGTGTTATTAAGATCATAATGTATGTGGGTTTTTTCACTCTGATGCTTGGGTGCATTGTTTCATTCATATTCATATTATGATCTGTCAAGAACAGTTGAGAAATTACCCCCCTACAAGATATACAGTTAATAGCAGAGAGAGGAAGAGAAATGTTGAAGAAGAAGAGCTACTAAAGGAGGAAACCCAAACCAGAAAAGCCAGAGGAGAACAAGCTCATCTTTAAATGAATTTTAAGAAGACACCCTTTTTCAAGTTATATGAAATACATTTATAGTAAATGCAGCTGAAGCCGATAATTGAACGCTGCTTATATGGAGCAGCATTTAAATAGGACCGATTCCTCTGGGACAGTGAGAGTGGGGTGAAAGTGCGGAGACGCTATTCTGAGTTGACAAAACAATCGGCGCACTTCAGCAGAAGGGCCAACAATCGCCAGACTTTATGTTATTTACCTTGGCGGAGGTCACTTCAAGTTAAATTATCAATGTTTTCTAGAACATTACAGGCTTTATAGGAGTTAGAACTAGTTTGCACGGCCAAGAGTCAGTTTTTCGATTTGAAAGGGTTGGCAGCTATGCTATTGCCACCTATTCTGATATGATTCATGTTTTTTATTATTGTTTTGTTTTTCCCCTCTGCCCACAGGCTTGATGCAAGCCAAGACGCAGGTGCTTGAGCTGATCCGTGGTTTGATGGTCAAGGACATTCAAAAGTTTGTGGATTGGCTGAAAACTGTGCGAGTTCAGTACAGTTCTGGAGGTAAAAATAAGAAATTGATGTTTTCCTTATTCAATGCATTTAGGACTATTTGTGATGATAGGGCGAATGTTGGTGGAGAGCAGATGGTCTTTCCTTTCTTATGTAATAGGTGTGCATTGCTTCTGTAAGGAGAGCAATGGTTGAAAAGATTGTTTTTCTAGCATGCATGGTTGACAGGTAAAATAAACCTGTCATAATGCACAAAGGGATTTGCAGGCTAGAAATTTGGAAATATCACCCTTTGCCTGTAAGTCCTGTGATAATATTGTTATACGACATATAATTGCCTTGACACATCACTGTCCTTTTTTGTAGTTATGTGGCGAAAAGTGGTGAAGATAGTCTTAGTGCAGAATAGAGAGTAGTGATGTGAATAACTTGTCATGTATGTAAAAAGAAGATAATTTTCTTTTGTGATTTTATTTCTAACAACCCTATTATGTTCATCCCCAGAATTGATTGTTTGTGTAGCCCTGTAGACAAAAAGCAATGTTGAGCCCATTCCTGATGACATAACAGTGGACCGCAATGGAATTCCATCAAGAACCAGTACCCCTGACCCGAGTCTGAGAAAATCTGTAAGTCTGGACATATCAGAAAAGCGGCTGAAGCTGAAGAAGGAAGTGTCGATAAAGGAGACATCCACCACTTGGGTCGAAAAGACGTGTCCGACCTGACAGGCACGAGCATCAAACAGGTGGAGTTTAGCTCCGTGGCCGGCGTCCACTGTTCCTCTGATGACCCCGGAGACATGAAGGTTACCATCCCTTCTGAGGGTGCGTTGCTTCTGACGGGTGTACCTGAAAACATGCAGGTCATGCTCCACAAGAAACGGTCAGGCTCCGTGCCGTGAGCCCCTCTCCACCGGGATTTTCACGTCGGAGAACGAGATGGACGTGGCCGGCGTGGTCAGCCTGATGGGGGTGCACAACAACAACAATAACAACAAGACGAAAAAGAACACGTCAGCAGCAACATCCACAACAGTTACCACATCCCTGAGACCAATGGCAAGCCTCCCCAACAACAGCAGATGATGATACTGCAGCACAACAAGCATCAACAGCAGCCCCTGAGGTTGACCATACCAGCGGCGCATGCCCCCGTTGTGCACGCCATGACAGCTAGGATCACTTCAAAGATCACAGGAACAAATCCGATGGGCTGCCTTGACCCCTCACCCCCATGATCGACGGTATGGCCCTGAAGAGGGTGTCAAGTACAGGGACGCCCGTCCTCAAAGGCAAGCTCACGTGTCAGATTCGGCGGGTTGTACCCGGAGAATCTCTCGGTGAAGAAGTTTACGAGATGATATGCAAGCGACAAATCTTTCCATGAAACCGATGAAGAAAGAGTGGCGAAGCTAAGAAAGCCCGGGCCGACCGCCTTGCAGATTCTCTTCGTTATCACATCGAAATTTTGAAAAACTCGCCCCTGGTCAAGAAGCCGGGGGAGAGAAATTTCTCTGGCTTTCGTCACTGCTACGCCAACACAGTTGGCAACGGGGTGAGTAGTTCTGTGGCGGAGCCTCAAGATACTTCCTACAGTTGATCATCGACTCTGCATCCACAGAGTTGAAATTTTTGGTCAATGCAGCACCCTTGCTGCTTGAGGTAGCTCCCGAAGGGGCTTTGTTGTCGCCATTTCAGTCCTCTTGCTGAGAGCGACGTTTGTTGTCGTGGACGCCACAAATCTATGAGGCCCGTGCACTGTTGGTCATGTGAGGTTTGTCTAATTACAAAGACATGTGTGGAGACGACCAACGCTGTTAGAGTCTAAATGGTACAGGGTGGGTTGAGGTGTTTTGAATACTCTTCTCCAGCGTCTCAAAGATTTCTTTTCTTTTTTTTAAAGTTCTTGTTCTTGAATAGATCCTGTTAGATGTGTATATATATATATATATATATATATATATGTATATACATATTTATGTCTTGTCTTGTCTCTCTCCCCTCTGTCTCTTGGACTCCTTTTTCTGAGTTATTCAAAACACCTACAAGTATGGTGCTTCCATTTGTTGAAGAAAGAGGGGGTATTTTTTTGCCACGAAAGGACATTGTTTACGTGATATCATAGTATATGGCTATTTTCCTACATACTGACCATGTATATTCTTTCTACCTTTTCTCATCTTGCGTTTTTTTCCCTTTTTTTTTTTTTTTTTTTTTTTTTGATTTTTGATTTGTTTCCTTTTGTATTTTTGTTTTTATTACCATTGCTGTGGTGGAGTACTTTTATACACTCAAAAAAAATTTTAATTTTTTTTTTTTTTACATGTTATTGTTGTATTTTCAATTGATTTAAGAACATACATATAATATATTATATATACATATATATATATATATATATATTTATATATATATATATATATATATATATATATATATATATATATATATATATATATATATATATATATCAATGTGGAGACAAAGTGAGGCAAATCTACGATGGCTTATTACTGTTTATTTTAAAGGAATTATTTGTGTTGTTGATTTGATTTCATGACTTCAGATCTTGTGTTGAGGTATTTCGATTGTGTACCACCTGTTGTAAATAAGATGATATTTTCTCCTCCATTTGTAGTTTTTGTGATCAACTCCTTTCTCATGCCGCCAGCGTAACTTTTTCTTTGGCCACCACCTCCCGATATATTGGTGGCCCCCTCTAAAAAAAAAAAATCTGGGTTTCTTATTGGTCATCATTTGATATTTGATGATATTTTTTTCTTTTCTTTTTATCTGCTTTGATTCTCAAAATAAAACAAACTGCCCACGGCTTTCATCATAGTCCCCCATACTTTTGGGCTTTGATTTTCTTCCCATAAGCCATCATAATGTCACAGGTTTTTGTTTTTATTTGTGTCGCATTTAGATTTACAATACTGCACAATCAAAATTTGTATATGCATACGTTGTAGGATTATGTGGGGTTTTTTTTGGGGGGGTTGTTTTTTTGTTGATAGTTGTATTGTTTTTTAGATTCAAGCTTTGATTGTTAGGATTTGATAACACTTTAATTCATTTTCTCCAAACCAAAACTTAGATATGACAACACAATTATTGCACTTTATAAGTGTTAGTGGAGCTGTGGGGCCGTGTTGATTTTTGTCATTTGAAATATTCAATCCATGCTTCGTATAACGTAGGCCTTGATTGACTTTTTTTTTTTGTTCTCCTCTTTTCTAAAAAAAATTTTTTTTTTTAAGACAACAGACGTTGTGTTACGTTAGGTATTCCATTTTAATTTATGTAAAAGCGCTCCTTGTTATCAATCAGTTTTTAGAATAATGAAGATTTAACACTAAATCCTAATCAGTGATAACATGACGATGGTCTTGTGTTATTTTTCTCTCAATCTTTGAGTGGGATGATTATATTTTATCTATCATTTTATTTATTATTTTGGTAGATAGCAGCATTCAGTTGTTAATTTTTTTATAAAAAATATGTATTATTTCGTGCTGTATTCAGGCATGACGTATTCCTTACCATAAGAATTTGCAGTTAGTACACAGGTGTGTGTATGTGTGTGAGCGAATATCTGCTGTAAATGTGAACTTAAGATTTTTTCTATTTTAAATTTTCAGAGAAGTGAATGTGTAGAATACATCATTACATCATTATTGAGACTGTTGATGATGAATTGAAATATATCTATGGGTCTCCTTACCCTGGTGACTCATGGAAAGTTGCAAAACTTCTTTCTATTATCTCATTGGATATGCATGTACGTAGTTGTACGGTGTTATGCTTTTCAAACATGGTTACTTGTTTCATGATATATATACATATATATATATATATATATATATATATATATATATATATAAGTGTCTTTTGGATTGTCGTGTCGTTTTTGTTTATATTATACTATACGCTAACGACAGATCCTGTTAACACTTGTTTCTGTCTATTGACGGTAAGGCTAAACATGTTTTCACGCCTTGTTGCCCTTGATCCTTACTTCTTGAATGCACGTATATGATTACTACCAAATTTTGTTACTTCATAAAGTGCCATTGTTACAGAACATGCCCTCTCAGTTGCGTTCTCTGAGAAGAGTTGAAGTGTCTTTGTTTTGTTTAGTTACATATATATATATATATTTGAACATTGCAACGCGTTTCTTTTAAAATTTTGTTACTTGTTTTACATTTTTTTAGATTATTGCTTTTCCCATACTTCCCCTATCACTTTCAGTCCAATTTATTTGTCCAAAATTTTAATGAAATTTTTTGAAATCCATCAATGAAAGGAAGCAGTATTGAAGTCTACCCATTTCTTTATGATTTGATGTCCATATTTTTTAGATTTCAAAGACATTGTTGGTATTATCCATTACTGTAAATCCTCTTGTGTATTATTAACAATACATATTCCACTTTCTCGATTTGCATTAGAGACAATCTACAGCACAGACAATAGTTATTGTAGAAATTATAAGCCCTCTTCTCAGTCTGAGCTTTTTTTTTCATTTTTTGGTTTACTGTATTTTATTTTGCTAGTTGAGTTGGCAGTGAATGTTAATAAAGATGTAAACACTTGTAGTGTCACCGTCATTTCACTTCCACGAGTGGATGATTGGTTGGCCCTGCTGGTAGGTCTCCTTCTTTCCTTTCACTCTCTTTCACTTCATGCATCTTTCTTCTTCTTATTGATGTTTCCTCTTGATTCACCCTGACATGGTTGACGACAGGGTAAATATTTCAATGAAACAGATCCCTCTGCGACCAGCATGTATGCTATTTCACCCTGTCACTATCACTATCACATCAACCCGCAACTCTTAATGTACACAGATACATTGGGTGTAATGTAATTCAAATGCGTTTGTTTTTATTTGAATTTTGAGCTCTTGCGTGGTCATTTCCTGTGTTCATCCTTACGTTGTATTGAACTTAACTTTATTAGGTTAAAGAATTCCCACTTTTTTTATATTATTAACTGTAGTTCTTCGTAATCTAAAAACACTATAAACACATAGGGTGTATTCATTAGATAGAAAAAGATGTGCTGTGTTTGTGCAGATAAAGTATTCGGATACTTGGGTTGTTTTGTTTTTTTTTTTTTTTGGGGGGGGTTCTTTGCTATGTTTTGGTTTTGCTGTATTTTTCTTGATCTGACAAGATTTTTTTTTTTTCTTTTTAAAGTTGAGCAGACAGGCTTGCCAGATTTATGCTTTACTCCAGTAAAAAACTATAAATGAATGTTTGCACCAGAAAATTTTATTGTATAAGTCAGGACAAATGACTGTTATAGGACATGAACTGGGTGTCTTTTCTCCCTCCCCCTTTTTTTTTTTTTTTTCTTTTCTTTACACAGTACATTTGCTTTGCCTCGAAGTATTTTACAAACAGAAGTATTCAAGCCCATATTATATGTTCTGCTTTTGACAATTGTGTGCAAATCAACGTATACCATAACTGCTGATTTGCTGCCTTTAGAATCCGCTCTGTAAATGTTTGATTGTTTGTTTGTAGTAGTGGATCCCGCATCCTCCTCTTCCTTCTGTGTAAGGTCTTTGCGTCGAAAAAGGGAGAAAGGTTCATGCGTCTCTTGAATTTGGACGGCCCTTACAACACAGTGTTGTAACAAAGTCTTATGGTTAGCATGTACATGAAACTTGTATCAACTGTATCTATCAATACTATCATGTTTCTAGTACAGAAAGGCAACTTTGGTGGAATCTATCAGAAAGGCAAGTTATTGCAGAGAGGTCACTTTGCTAGGATCTGTCAGAAATACAACTTTGTTAGCAGAGAAAGAAAAGTTTGCAAGCACAGAGGCAACTTTGCTAGGATCTGTCAGAAGCAACTTTGTTAGCATAGAAAGGCAATTTTACTCGGACTGAATGGCAGCTTTTGCTAGCACAGACTGACAGAAAAACAACTTTGATCTCAATGGTCTGATCTGCCTGTTACTGTCACAATGAAGAAAAAAATCATTCGATTTTTTTATTTTTTTTAACAGCTTTGTGAAGCTTGATCTATATATATATAAATATATATCTCTATCACTGCAAATAGCTAGGCTTATCGGTCAATAGTTAATTCAGGGCCATACTTTTTCATGTGTCAAGGTTTGTTTTCTATTCTTTTACTTTAATTGATCTTCTTTTTTCTCTCAGAAGAAATTTATTTGATTTAGTCCTTACTTTTTCTCAGTGACCATAAAAAGATTTTATCTTCTTTTGTTGTGAATTCCAGAAATTTTGTCTCAGTGGTTTACTTTTGTTTTCATTTTTTCTCTGTGGCCAATGGCTGTGTTTTTTCACATTTTGCAGAATTGATCATATAGAGGAATCATATATATATATATTTTTAGAGACCTTGTTGCCGAAAAGAAGTAAACCATTTTATCATTGTGTCACTTAATGAAATGCCAAAAATGTGTTGGTTTCTCACCATAACTGCTTGTTTCCTTTCCTTCCTCTCCTTAGTCGTGGAGTTGGTTTGAATTGGGTTAGGGTTTTTTTTAATGCATTTTATATTATTTCTTTGTTTCTATTTGCTTATGCGTATCAGAATTTGATTGCTACAGACTGTGAGTTTGTTATTCCTTCATGCTATTTGCCTCTATGCCCTTTAATTTCTCTCCCATATTGCTATCCACTGTGTTTTATTGTGACTTTAAACTTAACTTTTATGATCTTTGTTTTGTTTTGAACATAATGTTTAAACCTTTGTGATAATTCCATGTTACACTATGAAATCCAAATCTGTTTGTTAAATTTATCTTATATTATAACATTGTTCATCCTCCTCCTCCGAACTTGTATTGTTTTATCTCGTAAAGATAATATAAGGATGTGATTTTTTAAAATTTTGACAGTATGGGTTGAAATAGCATAATAATAAGTTTCAAAGGTGAAAAACAGCTTATTCTCTTTGACGCATGGAATGAGAATTTGTTCTTGTTTGTTTTTTTGCTCATTTAACTTGTTAAACACTTGTTATTAATTTTGTTCTTTCAATTTTGATGTAATATTTTTTTACCTCATTGTATAAAGCACGTCTTTTTTCTCTCTTTCATCTGTACTCACCTGACGTATCAAATGACTTACTTACCATGTAGTAGTTGTTTTAAACATTGACGGGGATAATTAAATCACTTTTTGACCAAAAAAAAACAAGTTTGGGTTGTTTTTTTGTGGTTTGGATTGAAAAGATTTTCAATTTCAGGTTCTTCTGCCTTGTTTTATCTTGATAAAAAGACGTTTTTTTATTTAAACTTTGGCTGAAGAAAAACAGTTCAAATTATTTCTGTGGTGTATTAACTAGGGGATAAGAGAGCATTGTGAAATGACTCATTTGACTTTGGGTGAAAGAAATTCCTTGGCTTGTGTGGTGATTTCCTTACAGAAGGTGATTTTCTTGTTTTGATTTGGGCTTTTTCATCTTTCCTCCCTTGCTCTCACTCATATGTTTCACTACAGCTTTATTTTTTTCTTGTCAACCCCCCCCCCCCTTTTATTTTCTCTTCCCTCCTCAATGACAAATACTACTAATGATATGGCCACCATGATTTGTTATTGTATTAAGGCATATAATATATCTCATATGTTAAATGTAATTTTAGTGACTTGAGGTAATTTCTCATTAGCTGACTGACACAGAGGTTGAATACTGAAAATTGTCCTCATTCTGACAATGTTGTGAATTAACTTGGAAATTAAATCTGCGTCGTGCTGGGTTTTTTTCTTTCTTTCTTTTATTTGGTTCAAAACAAAGAAATAAAACAAAAAAGGTTTTATTTTTAGTGATAAGGTCAACATTTAGTGAGGGTATTGTTTGCATATATAATATGGGATGAATTTGAAACTGATCGTCAAAGAGGGGGCGAGAGTGCCTTGTTTTGTTTACATTCTTTTATGTTTAGGAGGAAGGATTTGCCATTTATTTTGTTTTTGGTGGGAGGGGGTTTTTGGGTTGGTTTTTTTTTGGTAGTAATTCATTCCTTCAACTTATTCGGAATGACATTACTTGGAACTTGGAACTAAATAGCTCATAATTTGTACTGCCTGACACAGTAAGTTACAGTATGAGAATGAAGTGATCAAACTTATACACTTACACTTATAGCAATAATGAATTAATGTAGAAGTTTGTTGGGTTTTTTCAGGACAAAAAAAATCGTGTTGTGTTGAGAAAAACAGTTTTGCGAAGTAATGATGATAATATAAAATTGATCCTGGCAAAATTAAGAAGAGCTAAGAAGGAACACTTTTCTTACGAAATTAAGTTTGAAATTGAATACTATTTGAGGAAAAAAGGGACGAATTTTTTTTTAATTGAAGTGAGATGGCTAAATTTGTCTTTTTGATATTGAATTTACTTAGCTTATCAATCATGTTCAATGTCAAATTATCATATTATCAATATTATCATCACTATTATTATGATGACATCTGATTGGTAAAACAGTGATATTGGTTTCTTTTTTCATAAACATCTTGGTGTTGAGGCTTTGAATTATTTCCTTTTTTTATTGCGCTTAGGGTTGCTAATTTTTTTATGAGAAAGTGCACTGATTCATAATGATAATTTTTTATGAGACTGCTCTGAGTCATAATGATAATTTATTATGAGAATGTGCACTTATTCATAATGATAATTATTTATGAGAATGTGCACTGATTCATAATTTTTTTATGAGAATGTGCACTGATTCTTAATTTTTATGAGAATGTGCACTGATTCATAATGATAATTTGTTTATGAGTATGTGCACTGATTCATAATGATAATTTTATGCGAATGTGCACTGATTCATTTTTTTTATGAGAATGTACTGATTCATAATGATAATTTTTTATGAGAATGTGCACTGATTCATAATGAAACTTTTTTATGAGAATATGCACTGATTCATAATTTTATATGAGAATGTGCACTGATTCATTATTATTTTATATGAGAATGTGCACTGATTCATAATTGCAAGAGTTGCAGAATTTATAAATCTACGGTCTAAAGCTCCTTTTGAGAATATGAACCATTTGGGTTTTTTGACAGTCCGTGTATTCTGCACCTTGAAACTCGGTTTTCAGTTAGCTTTTTAATACCACCATATTTGTTTAAGTCCACCACCCTCTCTCTTTCTCTCTCTCTCTCTCTTTCTCTCTCTCTCTTTCTCTTTCTCTCTCTCTCTCTTTCTCTTTTTCTCTCTCTCTCTCTCTCTCTCTCTCTCTCTCTCTCTCTCTCTCTCTCTCTCTCTCTCTCTCACCTCTCACTATCACTCCATTTCAAAACAAAATAAAGAACAAATAAACCCCCAACTAAGACATGAAATATTGTCCTGTCAGACAAGTTAATGATAATATGGTTTTGTAAAAACGGGAATTATAACACTAATATTAAGAGCGAAATACCTGGCGTTTATGAAATACAATCCCTTTATTCTAATATTACTCCCGGTGAACAAAAAAAATAAAATTGGAAAAGTGGATGCACTACTGCCACAGCACTGATTTCAAATCGTGAAATGAACTTTTCTCATTACTATGAATAATATTTGCATTTACTGTCACAGATTTTTTGGATCAAGCTTTAACTTTAAGTTGTTTTAAATCTTGCTTTGTGACGTGTTCATGTTTTCATCAGATTTATCATAGTAGATCTTTGCTTTTTTCTTCTTTTATTTAAAAATCTTTTTCTTTCACCAGCCTTTCAGAGCATAGTTTATGTTTATAATATTTTCTTTAAAAAATAAGCCCAACAAAACAAATAATATATATATATATATATAAATCTTTAAAGAAAAAGTAAACAAAAAATCAGGGTATGCCTGTAAATGCTAAGACTGAGAGCTTTTATTATTAAGACTTAAGACTAAGAGCTCAATTCGTGTGATCATAAATCAATGAGCAAATTGCTGTTCGTTGAAAATGAGAAGTTTTGACTAGGGATCAACCAAAGAAAAACCCTTCAATTCCCATGGGGGATTTTTCTTTGATGTCACACCAAAGCCAAGAATTGTTTGATTAAAAAAACAAAACAAATAAAAGAACAACAGTTGAACCGTTAAAGTTATTATAAACATAACAAAAGCTTTTCTTTCCAACTGTATGTGACTATGTACTCTGTACAGCACAATAATATATTTTTGCAGAAAAGTTTCGCTTCATTTGCTTCAAATAAGATTGCATCAATCAATCAGTCAATCATGTGTATTTAGTTTGATCAAACTGCAGCTATGGGTATTCACTGCAGAGCTGATTTCAATCGTGTTGTATCACTCACTGTTTGTGTTAATGGAAATAATAAAAGTATAAAATAACATAAAAGCTATCAATCGGCTTGTTTTCAGTTTTTGTTTGTTACATTTGTTTACACGAGTTATGGGGGGGTTGGTTCATTTTTCGTTTTATTGTTAATCATTAATCCCTTTTTTTTGTAGTCCTGGTGTTGATCGTCAAATGTGTTATATTATAATATATGGTGAAGGGGTCCACCACAAAGCAGGCGGTTCGTGGGTGCTGCTGGTAGGCCCTTCTTCTTTTCTTTTACTCTTTCATTTCTCTTTTATTTTTATCTTGCTGCTTCCTCTTAATTCACCCTGAGATCACCACAATGGTGGCGGGGGTAAATTTCAATGACACCCTCTCAAAACGAAAATTATAAAATAATTGTGATAGTCATGTTCATGTTCTGTCAGATGAACATTTACTATTTTAATATGTCACCAGTCACGGACATAAAGCATGTTTTTAACAGTGATAATGACTCAAATCAGATATATGTATTTTTCTTAGAATTAATTAAAGCTTAAATTTCACCTTTCAAAATGCGACATATCCATCATCTGCATTCTTCACAAAACGCAATTTATCCAGAAAATATGAAAGCAACACTCCCTTAAGTAATAACAAAAAACAAAAAAACAATCAATATCTAATCAATCATTAAACACGTTCATGGTGCTTTTGGGTGGTAAAAAAATGCAGAAGAAAAGAATTAAAACAAAGATTCAAAGTGTTAAAAAAACAGCCAAGAATAATTCCCGCCATTGAAGGAAATTCGCACGGCTGGGGTGTGGGCGTGGCCGGGTGTTTGTCATTTGCCGAGTTCTGGCTGGTTGAGAATGCACGTTTTATGAAAAACAATCATTGGCGCATATCGCGTTTTTTATGGCGAAACGTCGAATTGTCAAGCCGAAATGAATGGGATTGGGATACATTGAGTTTTGTAAAAAAGGTAACTGTTTACTGGTAAAGATTTCAAAATGAATATTACTGGGCCATTGTGATAAAAAAAAAAATATTCTATTTTGGTCTATATCACGTTTTGTGATGGAACCCTACATTTCACATATATAAAAGTAATAGAAGGCAAATTCTATTAAGGATGTTAGAACATGGCCAAGTTTCTATAGTGTTAAGTGGGGTACTACTACTACTACTACTACTAGTACAAGCACTACCTACAATATCACCTCACAAAACTCCTCAGACTCTGATGATGTTGGAATCCATTAGCAAATATTAGCATTCACAACGTTGTACTTTAAAGGAAAGGTACTTCACTATACTTTCCTCACTTAACTCAGGTGTGAATGAGTACCCAGCTAAAGGTAGAGAAAGATCTTGCGAGAGTGCTAGTACAAAAAGCCTTACTTACAGACTTGTTAATTGTATGTTCCCCCGGGAGTTGACAAGGATTTTTGAATGAAATGGTCTGCTGGGGGACAAAGGATGTACAATGCGTGTGGGGATACAGACTATAAATCCGTATTTTTATAATTATCTGGGTTGAGTGAGGAAATGCACGTTTTGTCTTTCTCAAACTCAAAGAACATACATCAAACCCAGTGTTGCCATATTACCAAGATTCAAATCCAATATTTCACAATCTAGTCCAGCAGCCTTGAACTTGATTTGATTTTACCCACGTCCACACCCTAAGGTGATCTTGTTTTTTGTTTTGTTTAGGAGGATTGTTTTAATTTTGTACGGACATCTCATCTGTGTATCCTCTTCTTTTAGGTCTAGAAGAAAAATTACTTAAATTTAAATTTTATTTCTAAAATAGGGCAGTTTTCATACCAATACATAAGGTGTGTCGCAGAATTCAAATACAAAGTCAAAAGTAACTTTTTGAAATTGAGAAAACTTAAGGATTACATTGAATACTTTCCACTTCTACTGAGATATTTTCAGATCTCATGTTGTCGAGACAATGGGAATAATTCTACTGCTTCACCAAAATCCAAATCTTCAACAATTGGACATGAAATGAAGGGGTCACTCCAATGTTGACTACCGGTAGAATTGGAAGTGGAATGAAGGGGGTCACTCCAATGTTGAGCACCGGTAGAATTGGACGTGGAATGAAGGGGTCACTCCAATGTTGACTACCGGTAGAATTGGACGTGAAATGAAGGGGGTCACTCCAATGTTGACTACCGGTAGAATTGGAAGTGGAATGAATTGGGGGTCACTCCAATGTTGACCACCGGTAGAATTGGAAGTGGAATGAAGGGGTCACTCCAATGTTGACCACCGGTAGAATTGGAAGGAATGAAGGGGTCACTCCAATGTTAACTATTGGTAGAATTGGAAGTGGAATGAAGGGGGTCACTCCAATGTTAACTATTGGTAGAATTGGAAGTGGAATGAAGGGGGTCACTCCAATGTTAACTATTGTTAGAATTGGAAGTGGAATGAAGGGGGTCACTCCAATGTTAACTATTGGTAGAATTGGAAGTGGAATGAAAGGGGTCACTCTAATGTTAACTATTGGTAGAATTGGAAGTGGAATGAAGGGGGTCACTCCACTGTTAACTATTGGTAGAATTGGACGTGACATAACTATTGGTAGAATTGGGGGGGGGCACTCCAATTTCGACTACTGGTAGAATTGGACGTGAAATGAAGGGGTCACTCCAATTTTGACCACCGGTAGAATTGGACGTGGAATGAAGGGGGTCACTCCAATGTTGACCACCGGTAGAATTGGACGTGGAATGAAGGGGTCACTCCAATGTTAACTATTGGTAGAATTGGACGTGAAATGAAGGGGTCACTCCAATGTTGACTACCGGTAGAATTGGACGTGGAATGAAGGGGGTCACTCCAATGTTGACCACCGGTAGAAGAATTGGACGTGGAATGAAGGGGGTCACTCCAATGTTGACTACCGGTAGAATTGGACGTGGAATGAAGGGGGTCACTCCAATGTTAACTAGAATTACGTGGAATGAATAGGATGTTGATATAGAAGAATTGGGTGGAATGAAGGGGTCACTCCAATGTTAACTATTGGTAGAATTGGACGTGGAATGAAGGAGGGGTGGGGGGCACTCCAATGTTAACTATTGGTAGAATTGGATGTGAAATGGTGGGGGGAGGACTCAATGTTAACTATTGGTAGAATTGGATGTGAAATGAAGGAGGGGGGAAGCACTCCAATGTTGACTATTGGTAGAATTGGATGAAATGGAGGATGTGGGGGGGAGGACTCTAATGTTAACTATTGGTAGAATTGAATGTGAAATGAAGGACTCTAATGTTAACTATTGGGGGGGAAGCACTCCAATGTTAACTATTGGTAGAATTGGATGTGAAATGAAGGGGAGGGGGCCACTCCAATGTTGACTATTGGTAGAATTGGATGTGAAATGAAGGGGGGGGGGGGGAGCACTCCAATGTTAACTATTGGTTACTAGAATTGGATGTGAAATGAAGGGGAGGGGGGGAACACTCCAATGTTGACTATTGGTAGAATTGGATGTGAAATGAAGGGGGGTAGCACTCCAATGTTGACTACCGGTAGAATTGGACGTTGAATGAAGGGGGTCACTCCAATGTTAACTATTGGTAGAATAGGATGTGAAATGAAGAGGGGGGAGCACTCCAATGTTAACTATTGGTAGAAATGAATGTGAAATGAAGGGGGGAGCACTCAATGTTAACTATTGGTAGAATTGGATGTGAAATGAAGGGAGGGGGGGGGAGGAGGACTCGAATTTAATGTGAAAATGAAGGGGGGAGCACTCCAATGTTAACTATTGGTAGAATTGGATGTGAAATGAAGGGGGGGGGGCCACTCCTAATGTTGACTATTGGTAGAATTGGATGTGAAATGAAGGGGGGAAGCACTCAACTCCAATGTTAACTATTGGTAGAATTGGATGTGAAATGAAGGGGGGGGGGAGCACTCCAACTCCAATGTTATCTATTGGTAGAATTGGATGTGAAATGAAGGGGGAAGCACTCCAATGTTGACTATTGGTAGAATTGGATGTGAAATGAAGGGGGGAGCACTCCAATGTTGACTATTGGTAGAATTGGATGTGAAATGAAGGGGGGAAGCACTCAATGTTGACTATTGGTAGAATTGGATGTGAAATGAAGGGGGGAAGCACTCCAATGTTGACTATTGGTAGAATTGGATGTGAAATGAAGGGGGGGGAGCACTCCAATGTTGACTATTGGTAGAATTGGATGTGAAATGAAGGGGGGGGAAGCACTCCAATGTTGACTATTGGTAGAATTGGATGTGAAATGAAGGGGGGAAGCACTCCAATGTTGACTATTGGTAGAATTGATGAAATGAAGGGGGGGGGGGGGGAAGCACTCCAATGTTGACTACCGGTAGTTTGATTTGATTTACCCACATTCACAACTACTGTGATCCCGGAGGTTTCGATAGGAATTTTTTAATTTTGTCCGGATTGCCCTGTAAGCAGCCAATGGATCTTTAACGTGCACAGAAAGTGGTGATCTGCACACGTGACCTCCTTTTATCGTCCGTCTCCCATGGGACTAGGTATCGATCCACCCACCCGGTCCAGGGGGGGGGGGGGGAGAGATTTTGCACGAAAAAACTTCAGAAAATTTTTCAACCGTAGGGGGGTTCGAACCCACTACCTTTTGGGTTGAGAGTGAGAGGCTGACACTTTGCCTCTGGACTATCGAGTCCCCCCCCCCAATGTTGACTAGAGATCATATGAAGCTCCTGCCATTTTTGCAAGCTGAGAGTAGATCCCAACCTAAAAACCTATTAGTACTAGGTACGGGTACTAGTCTGAAGCTACTATTAGTACTAGGTAGTCTGAAGCTACTATTAGTACTAGGTAGTCTGAAGCTACTATTAGTACTAGGTAGTCTGAAGTTACCTACTATTAGTACTAGGTAGTCTGAAGCTACTATTAGTACTAGGTAGTCTGAAGCTTAGTACTAGGTAGTCTGAAGCTACTATTAGTACTACACTGCATTTGCAGCCTCTCTTCAATTATCTTTCTCAAGGAATACAGTTTCAAACCCAAACCCAAACCCGACGGTGCCAAGGTTCAAATCTGGAGGCATTGTGTTATGTAGCTTAACTGAAGGGGTGTGACCTTGTTATTGTAATCACGACGACACTTGTTCAAACCCCACAGGTCGGTGTCGTTTTCACAACGTTGTGTTGTATGAAAGGTACTTCACTCTACTTTTCTTTGGACTCAGGTGCGAACGAGTACCCAGCTATAGGTAGACAAAGATCTTGTCAGAGTGTTAGTATGAGAAACCCAACAGGCTCGTGTACTGTATGCTCCTTCAGGAGTTGAGAACTTTGAATGAAATGACCTGCTTGGGGATAAATGATGTAGTCTGTGAGCCAGCACTTGTGTGGGGATACGAACTGTAAATTAATCTTTCTTTTAATTCCAGGACTTCCCATTCCTTAGTCCGGCGCCCTAATTATTGACCACATCTATATGTAAATTAAAACAGTAAACATATAATATAAATAAACCATGAACGTGTTTAAGTTTAAGTTTATTCAGGAGAAGAACACATATACTTGTTGTAAGTAAAGATTTGTTTCTGTTTGTTTTAGAATCCACCCTGTCTGTGATTTCAGAAGAGCAAACTTGAAGATGAAAGGGGACATGTGAGAAAGGGAAGAGGGATTGAAACGATTTTTGATTTCATTTCATTTACCCACATCCACCTATAAGGTGATTGGGGTTTTGGTAGGATTTTTAATTTTGCCCAGACTGCCCTGTAAACAGCCAAGGGATCTTTAATGTGCACAGTGTTGTGATCTGCACATGAGGCTTCCTTTTCATCGTCCGTCTCCGATGGACTAGGTGTCGATCCACCTACCTGCATCAGGGTTTAGATATTACTATTTTAAAAATTCGAGAAATATTTTCAACAGTTGGCGGGGCCCGAATCCAGTGCCTTTTGGTTGAGGGACCAATACCTTTCGCCTGGACTACCGAACCCCTTTGAAAAGAAGGACCTACCGGCCAACAGCCCAGACACATACCTGTTTCACTCAAATTCACAACATCGTCCACTATATGCTGTTGTTTCAGGGTGAATTAAGAAGAGTGAACAAGGTGAAAGAAGGAAAGGAAAATAGTACCCCCCCAACATATAAATAAAAAATAAAAAATAATAAACATGACAACAATCCACACAAGAAAAAGAGAAATTCGGAATTGACCTCATCCATCATATGCAGTGATCTCAAATCCATACATTAAAATAAAAAGAAAAAAATTAACATTGTGTAACATAACAGGGTGTGAAAATGAAAACAACAAACTGGCACTCACAAACCTTTGGACATGGAATAAGGGAATAAGTAAGTAAATGACAACACAACTACTTTTCCATTTCTTATTGATAAATTGTAAGTACATATCTTTATTTGATGATCTTGCTATATTTTGCAGGTTTGAAGCTTGCGTGTGACGCACATATAAATATTTTTTTTTTAAAAGAGATAAAAAATAAGCCTTAAATTATAAAGAATGAAAGAAAAGGAAAAAGAAAAAAGAAGAAAATGACAGAGAAAAAGACACATAAAAATATTGTTAGTGTTTGTTAGGTCTATAGCCACATCCAATAATGACACAATGGAGAAAGGTGAGATTGAGAGCTATGAATTCATTTCGGTCCTTGTGTTCCACAGCAAAGACTGTTGCTGTGTTTTAAAACAGAATAATAATAGAATTATATGCTGAAATCACCAAAAGGACATGCATGGATGGAGGAGGAAAAAATAATCTAAAACAGGAGGAATTTTCTAACAATGCAAATAATACAAACTGAATAAACTTAAAAGCTCTTGATTTCACGAGTGGGTTTGTCAATGATTTGTCCTTTATGATGAGGGCTACAGAATTGTACTACTAATCACATCCTTTTTTTATGTGTTTTGGTTGATTTTTTTATCTTTTCTGGATTTTTTTCTCTCACCAGGATTAAGACAGAAACTAGCATTAGCAACAACTTTCGTCAAACTGTAGCCAATAAAATAGAAGGTAAGAAAAAAAAAAAAAAAAAACAAAAAAAAAAGACTGGATGAGCCCATGTCAAGACTGCGTCTACTATTATTTATTAATATCATTTCTTCAATATCTAAAAATAAAAACAGGAACAAAAACAAAGAAAGATAAAAAAATCAAAAGAAAGAAAAAAATCATGTCTTTCATCACAATTTCATGGGAGCTTTCTTTGCTAAGGTAACAACCACCAGGTGAAATGAGTAACCACCAGGTGAAATGAGTAACCACCAAATTATGTAGATAGCCACACATGGCATATTAATATCATGTACTGACTGTAAAGCATTACTCATCTCAAATGTTCTCAAAACCGATTAAACTTAAAGTTAAGAAATGCAGTTACCTTACTTTTTTCTAGTTAGGAAAACAAACGCCAGGAAATGATTTTGTTTCATTGAAATTCACCCTGTCCACCGTATGGTGGTGTCAGGGTGAAATAAGAGGAAGCAGGAAGATGAGGAAGGATACGTGAAAAAAAAAAAGAAAGAAATGAGGAGGACCCACTGCAGCGCCCGCCAACCGCAATATCTGGACAGGAAGTGAATGAGATCATTTATTGTCGGATAGCAGGACCTGTTAATTTGTGGCAATTTCTGAACAGAGAGAGAGAGAGAGAGAGAAGCTGGTGTTTGATAACTCATTGTGGGAAACGATTGAGATAATTTATTGTCAGATAGCAGCGCCTGTTATTTTGTGGCAATTTTTGAACAGAGAAGGAGAGAGAGAGAAAGCTGGTGTTTGATAGATACCTCATTGCTTGAAACCTACACCCATCAGCTCTGATTCAAGACATAAAATAATAAATCATATCATAAGCATGAAGAGAAAAACCCAAACAATTGAATCAAACGCAGAGAAACACTTTTCCAAAACTGAAAAGAAGAGGACAAAATTCCAGTCAATCAAATCAAAGTCCGACTCAAATAAAATGCATGAATCAATGATCATACAAACAAGGATGAAAAAATCTTGATCGATATAAAAAATTTTTTTTTTAATTAATTACGATAAAAAAAAAAGAACAAGGATATCGTTTTCCATAACAGACCAAAATTTTGGAAACTTTCTGGAAAGTAAATGCAAGAGTGATTTTCACATAATTAAAAAAAAAAAAAGGTGTGAAATAGCTAAGAAGACAAACAAATATTTTAATTATATGATATGTGCTGACAAAACAAAAACCCTGCACAAGGAGGGAAAAATGCATTAGCTTGACTTTTGATTATCCAAAATCATAATTTTAAAAACATTTCTTCATCAAAATAAACTACCGTACTTTTAAAATATTTAAGCAGATCCGATATATGTATTATATCTTTTGATGCTTGGTTCTTTTTCATTTTTCTTGCATTCCTTTAAATTCAAGAAAATAAATGCAAAGGGTTGACTAGATTAGTTAGTAATAATCCCTGAGCTTGAGAAAAAAAAAGTAAAAACAAAACATATCAACATACACGAATATCAATCATTGAAGAGCAAAAAGGTATTTTCTACAGTGCAGGTCGAGATGTCTTGCATCAAATGGTAAAGAGGACACGATACGGAACACAAATTAAAGGTGTGTATTACTTACTAATATATTCCAAACCAATTTTTAACTCTACAAATGAAATGTATAGTTAGCCACTCATAAAACGCATGAAGAAAATAACAAAGAAGAAATCATTAAAAATATCACTCATCTCATTCACATTTCAGAGGTATTCAGTTTGGAAATTTGAATAAATATATGAGGCAGGAATGACAAGAAATTAATTGTCCAGGGATGATCCCCAGACAGCTTCATGAGTTGGGTTATACGAGAGAGAGAGAGAGAGAGAGAGAGAGAGAGAGAGAGAGAGAGAGAGAGAGAGAGAGAGAGAGAGAGAGAGAGAGAGAGAGAGAGAGAGAGAGAGAGAGAGAGAGAAAGAGAAAAGAGAGAGAAAGAGAGAGAGAGGAGAGAGAGAGAGGGACAGATAGACAGACAGAGAGAGACACAGACACAGAGAGAGAGACAGACAGAGAAATATAACCCGTCCACAATATGCGGTGATCTCGGGTGAATTAAGAGGAAACTGCAAGATGAAATGAAAGAAGGAAAGAAGTAGGACCTATCAGCAGCACCCACCGACAGCCCTTAGTTACTTCAAGCAATGAATAGCAAGAGGACACTGGACAGGCAGAGGAAATAGAACAGAACACTGGGGAAGAATATCCTACTGATGACAGCCACAGAGGTAGACACAGTAGTACTACACTACTAGGAGTATAATAAGATTCACTGAGACTGAGTGTAGAGAGAGAAGAGTGAAAAAGGTGTACACAAGTACAAAATGTGATCAGAGAGATATCAATCAAAGAATGTGAAATTGACATAACATTGACAAAAACATGTATCAAGACTTGTTGACTAAACAGCAGTGATAATTTGGTTGAATATAAACTTCCTCATTCTTTTTTTTTTTTTTTAAGCTTCAGTTTTTGATTATATATATACTTGTAAAATTGTTACCTGAACCCCAACACCATAAAAATATAATCTTCAATGTAAATATTATTATAGAAATAATATTGTACAATAACAATACATGAATAAATTAACGAGGCAAGAATTAGTATAGAGCACATTTCAAAAAAGCCAATACGTTTATCATTTAGTAC
>JAXRKP010002698.1:0-17029 GCA_037039925.1 Doris montereyensis | reverse complement strand
CTCAAATACAAAAAAGAAAAGTCAGGGGGGGAGAGAATATGAAAAGAAATTTGACGACTTTATCTCTTCTTTTTTAAAAATATATATAAAGAAGGAAAAAATTCAAACAAACATGAGACACTTTGAGAACAATGTGACTACTAGCGTTCCACAAAACACAAAAGAATCGGGCATCTAATAATAGTGGTGGGGTGGGGGAGGAAACAACAGTAGTGAACATAAACAAACATTCTGTTTCACAAAGAAAAGATCAAGAATTTCTGGATAAACACATTTCATAGGAGGAATGTTAAATCTGTGTCTAGGTTTGAGAGAAATCGACAACAAAATGAAAACTCCCACCTTCCCCAATCAATAATAACATTGAAAATGAAAAAGAGAAAAAGTGAGATCTTTACATGTAATAGTAATATAGTACAATTCTGTGGAGACATTACAACCAAACAAAAACAACAACAAAATAAAGAATTTTGATATGGAGGCTTTCAAAAAGTTTATAAAAAAACATTTAGATTTATACTCATGTGATATGATTGTGACGAGAATCTGTCAAGTGGAACGAAGGCAAAGATCCAAAGACTGTTGCCTCTTCCATGATAAAACTTAAAACTTTGGTACAGGTTGAAGAAAGGTACACAGTGTACTTGTCCCAACTATAAACATGAGAGAGTGACAAGTGAATGAAAGGTTTGGGTCCGTGCTGTCTCACTAAAAACAAAAACAAATCTCTTTTAGCTGAGAACTTAAGGGGGCTTTTTTTTCTTCAAAATAGGTGTGTGTGTGTGCCATTGGGACAACTTAATTCTGAGCTGACTATATACCACTACCAGACATCGCAGCATTAATTAATATTTTCTCTGACATTGCTCGAGAGCCCAAACCCATGAGTGCGATAAGATTTCAAAGTGTTGTACTGACTAAATGTTTGCCGTAGTTGTTGCCAAAACTATCAGTCACAGAAATATGTTTTGAATACTTTACATTGCTTGCATAATTTCCAAATTCCACCCTGTCAAATTCAGGACGTATGAGACTACACTTGGACCAAACCTCCACCCATTGTTACGTATACCTCAAAGCTTGCTTAAGTTGCAACTGAAGACGATAGCGAAAGTCAAAAGAGAGCACAGTACAGCTCGTATATTCTGCGAAAACATGTTTGACAACAACACGGAACCTCTGATTTCATGACAAAAGTCCCAACCAGAATTCTTCTTTGTATGCCGACAATATTCCCCAAAAAACTTATTCCACAAACTAATATTTTCTGGTCCCAAGGAGATGGGGAATACGGGCTGTACCGTAAAGCTGAGTGTAGTCTGCATCAGAATCTTTTTTCTTTTCTCTCTTCCCTTTCTAAGGACAACCTCAGAGTCAAGTATGATTTGTCTACTGCAAAAGTACTTTAAGTACTTGAAAATAGGGATTTAAAAGTTAAGTCCTCAGAGATATATTATATTGTATATTATATATTTTCATGTATTTTGGATGTATGTATGTATGTATGTATAAGTATGTATGTTATATATGTATGTATGTATGTATGTGTATGTTTGTATACTAGCCAGCTTTAATAACACCACCCTTTGAACTGCTCACTACATGTTCAAAGTTTATTAGTTTGAGAAAAAAAATAAAACTAGAATTTTTTATATAAAAAGACATTATGATCGGATGAAAACTGGACAACTGCCTTTAACACTTCATTCCGTTAAAGAATTTCAGCAGTTTGTAAAAGCATAACTGAAGGAGTATCAACGTAATGGGCAGTTCAAAGGGTGTTTTATCAAAATATATATCCATATAATCCACACAATAAATATTTCACATCAAAATAGAATGTACATGTCACCCTGTATAGAATTTGAAAAAAAAAAAGAGTAAGAGCAACAGCATAACAAGTCCTTAATAAAAAACATTTTTTTGAGACAATTTCTATGTACAAGTCATGTATACAAACTAAAATACAAAGATAGAGATATAAATAGAAAGAGGGGGGAGAGAGAGAGAGGGGAGAGAGAGAGAGAGAGAGAGAGAGAGAGAGAGAGAGAGAGAGAGAGAGAGAGAGAGAGAGAGAGACAGACAGACAGACAGACAGACAGACAGACAGAGACAGAGAGAGAGACAGACAGACAGACAGACAGACAGAGACAGAGACAGAGAAAACAAAACGCAAGTGTCATGGTTGGCAAAATGCACATCAATAATAAAAACTTCTGTATTACCCTGGACCCTTTAGTAAATGCATCAATGACGATGGCATAAGAGTATAAATTCAGTGAGGAAAAATCTTAGGAGCAAAATAATATATATATATATATATACATCTGTAATAGCTTATCAAAATAAGTGACTAGTTTCCTTCACCATGATATAATGATCTATATATATATATATATATATATATATATATATAAATAATGTATGAATGTATGAGAGAGAGAGAGAGAGAGAGAGAGAGAGAGAGAGAGAGAGAGAGAGAGAGAGAGAGAGAGAGAGAGAGAGAGAGAGAGAGAGAGAGAGAGAGAGAGAGAGAGAGAGAGAGAGAGACAGACAGACAGACAGACAGACAAAGACAAAAAGGAACTGAGACAGAAGGCACAGACTGACAAAACAAACTAAGGAATACAGGAGACAATATTTGTCATGTTGATGTATATGAAAATGCATTACATACAAAAAAAAGAAAATTGAAATTGGACAGATTGTCTTCCAATCAAAGATGACTTGTAGATATATATATTTCTCAACAGTTGATGTAAATTGTAACATTCGTAAAAAAAACATGGATAATAACAATATTCAAGATAACGGCTCACTTCATTGTCTATGGAGGGGTGAAAGTCAAAAACAAATTTTTATGGCTTTTTTTGTTTTTGTTTTTTTTGGCTAACTGTAAAATTATTATACCATTATTCTGGATAAAGGTTCATTGTCTTGAGAGAGTTGAAGTTGAAAAACATTGGAGGACGCTTTCATGCAGAGATTATTGTGAGGTACAGTGGCCTTTACTTTTCATTTCATCCTTTGAAATCATATGCAGATGAGGGTCATATTTTCCCGACATAATTTTTTTTTCACGAGGGTCAGAGAAAAAACGTCCCACGCCAAAACTTATCATCTGAGACATCGCTAATGAAATTGAGAGCTACTGTCAGAACTACTGATACGTAAATCTTTTGACCCCCAAAGAAAAACTTTTGACAATTTTCATCTTAGAGCATATACATGTAGGCCCACTTACGTTCTTTTCATCTAATTACCTATCATTGCATGACCTTCTACTGGACATTTCCTTTTCAAACCAATTCAAACCTACTCTACTTCCGACAAGGAAAAAATACCAAACTATAATAACGTATTTCCATTTTGTCGTCTTAAGTTTGAAACGACGTAATATAAATACGGCTAAAGGGAGTGAAGAAAAATTATTTAAAACTCCCAAGGTTCCAATTCTGTTTAGAAGAAAAAAAAAATACAGACTGGACTCTATACACATGATATAAAGTGGCAGACATAAAAATGAGACATTTGAAGCTATTTCAAATCACCAATGATGAGACGATGAGACACTTTGTACAACATATCCTGGTGGATATGATACAAATATCCTGGTGGATATGATGAAATTGAAGAAGGAAAAAAAATTATAATTTGTTACAGCAATATTCGTTGAAGAGTTGAGAATATAATAGAGTACATAACCATAACACATTGTCCAATAATTACATCGGTCAAAAATATCAACTTCTGTCAAAAGTTTCAATCAAGAAAGAAATCAAATAATTTTTTTCGGTGCTTGTGATGAGGGAGGGCAGTATAATAATAATAATAATAAACATGTCGATGTGCGGACAATACAACAACAACAAATAGTTCATTTTTTAAAAACAATCATTAAATCGTTGTTTACAATGTAGAGACGTTCGGTCAGCGTGTCAATGGTGGCCGGTGGTGGGATTGAGAGTGAATGAGTATACATGGACGTAATTAGTCATCGTCGTCATCATCATCATCATACAAAAAGTGTGACTTGCAAAATTCGTAAAGAAATGTGAATGAGAGACAAAATGTCATCGAAAATATTCAATATCATATGTAGTAGTGTTAATAAGAGTTAATCAAATCGAATGCGGTCAAAATTACAAACACAATTTCTTTTTCATTGTATAGGCAAATAGATAAGTCTATAAATAAATATTTATGTATATATATATATATATATATATAATGATATAATTATATGTCATTGCCACTTTTTTTTCCTTACGCTAAAATCATCACCAAGCACTGATGTACATATATATATATATATAGCAATTGCAGAGATCAGGAGTCAATAGTTCATCATTCAATTCTCTTGTCATAGATTCTACGCAAATGCATTGCAATGTAACGGTAACTGAAAAGACAAACAAATAAATGATTGGAGAAAAAAAAAGAAACGGGAAAAGACTCTGGATATTCAGAGGATACAGAAAAACAAACAAAAACTGCATCAGTGTATGATTGACATAAAATTACGACATAATAGAATTACATGTTGAAGCATTTACGTACACACGGAAAAACAGTGAATGGTAAAATTGAAAGAAAAACAGAAACTTGGAATAAGCAATAAAAAGATTAAACTTCAGATTGTCAATTCAATTGAAAAAAATGTGATGATAGGGAAGCCATTGTGCAGAGAAAATTATTTAACACAGCATCTTGTCACTGAGGGGGAAGATGCGCGGCAAATTAATTAATTTACATACCAGTACAAATCAACATTTCATAAAACAGAAGCTAATTACTATAATATATATTTATAAGAAAGAGATCAAATCAACAGAAAAAAATAAAATGGTGAATAGTCTCGTTCTTTTTGTGACCTGTGATCGTAGAACTGATGGCGGATCAAAGTGATAAAGCATAATAATAATAGCAGAACACGCCTTTTCCAAGTGTGTTGTAAATGACAGGCAACTCCACAAATGACATGTGAAAAACAAAGAGTGTCACATCATATATGTCAATACGCAGCCATAAACAAAAAAACACAAACAACAAAACGAATTCTTGGCAAATTTACAATGCATATATATGCTCTCTTTAAAAGTTATCTTTACAATTACAAAGAAATTCTCTGAGATATTGAAAAATTCTACTCATCAAGTGCATTCCATACAGTTTCCTTTGAGAGATCTTTTCTTTTCTTCATCATCCATCTTTCTCTTTACAGACAGAAAACAAAAAAAGAAAGAAGAACAAGAAAAAAAACCAAAAAAAAAAACCCAGCGAAATCTCAACTTAGCATTGCAACATCCACATTTGCATATAAAATATTTCGAGAGATAACTTAAACAGAAACGGTTAAAGAAAAAAAATTGGTTCGTAACTCCGTTTGCATATCTTTATTTTGTAAAAAGAATATTTCAAAGAAAACAGGGGGGGGAGGGGGTGTGTGTGTGTGTGTGTGTGTGTGTGTAAATTATAGAGCTCCATTTGGGTAGGACAACTGCTTTGCTTGGTTTTTCAGCAACATGGTGCCCCATACAGCACATGTAATTTTCTCTCTTTCCTTTTTGATTTTACCCAAATTTTATCACATTCTAAGGTGATCTCGGAGTTTTTGAAAGAATTTTTAACATTTCCCCCAGACTGCCCTGCAAATATAACCGAGGGATCTTTAACGTACAGAATGTTGTGACCTGTACACAGGATCTCCTTTTATCATCCATCTCCAATGGGACTAGGTGTCGATCCATATACCCAGATCAAGGGAGTGGGTTTTTGTTTTACATGAGAAAAATGTTCAACCTGTCAGGCACAAACCCATCCACGACCTTTTGGTTGAGAGGCCAACACTTTGCCTCTGGACCCCGACTACCTAAAATGTAAATATAGACTAGAAGAAAAAAATAAAAAAGGTGTCACACTTCCTCTTAGTTAGGTGTTATCAGATGGTGTTCTCACATACACAGCAAGAAAATTTACTTATTGATGTGTACTATGCCAATAAAAAAAGAAAAATCTTTACGAATAAATGGCGAAACAAAAATATAAAAGTATAAACAGGGCCTCTCAAAGGCATTAAGACTATTAAGAGAGAAACTTCAAGAAAAGACAAAAAATATTCAGCTGAAACCATTGTGCAATGAGATATAAATGTACACGGTTGGCATCTTACAACATGCTCATGAAACAACTCGTCCATTGTTGTCATCAAAACAATAAATGCAAAGAAGAAAAGGGAACAAAAATAAAAATAGTTTTGACTAGAGAAAGAGACATAAAAAAATATCCAAATGATATTTCAGTGAGCAAAGACATGTATTCTCCACACAGCCAACATAGCCGTTCCATACGTCATACATTCCATCAGAAATTGAAAAAGATCGCAAAAAAAGAAAAATAGAAAGAATACTCCTGCCTAAGCTAGAGAGATGTAGATCTAATTAGTAATATAAAAAAGATAAACTTTTGCACAGCATAGAAATATATAACTTAAACAGGTTTTTACATATATTTTGAGATCTTCTTTTGATGAGTGTGTCAACCTCAAACGCAGTGTAAAAAGTCAATGATATGTGTAAAGGACATTAGAAGACAAAACGGATATTATTATTATTTGCAGTTACACTTTTTAGATCTCTCTTTTTCCCCATTTAATATTTCAAATACGTACCTGTGTGTATGTGGGTGCGTATGCGTGTAAAAAAAATATAAACATGGTCATAAATTAAATGCAATATCTAGGCAACATTCCATAAAATACCCTTGTAAAATTCATTGATGTTTCTCATATTGTTTACCCTTCATAAACTGCACTGCAAAATCGTGTAACACTAAAAACAAGACCTGACACACAAACCTAACATGTTCTCAGTGCACACCACAAACCAATCAAAACAAGAGATGTTCTGCTGAAGGAATGAGTGGATGGCGCCTACAGGCCTAGAAAAACAAAACTGAAAGAAAAAGAAAAAAGTGAGCAAAAGAGAATAACATTGCATGGATGCTCTTAATCATTGCTACTTTTCTCTCTGACAGTAAAACCTGTTGTAACAAAACTACATGTACAAAGAACTGAGTAAACATCGGGATTGATTTTAACTCCAGGGCTCATACCTCTCAGCAATGAAAGAATTTTAGGAGAAGTTTTTTTTGGAGGAGAATTTCAGAAAATGTCTTGACCAACTAGGAGACTTTTTTTCTATTGGGAAAATTATCTTTTCAAGCTCACACTCAATGCACTGCAACAATAATATTATACTGTGCTTTAACTATTAATCTGTTTATGGAAATAAAATTTAGGTGTGGAAGCCAAAAATCAACACTGATGTCTTGACTACAGCCAAGAAAATGTTTGGCCGAGTCAGTGACTAAGTTGAAATTAACCCTTAATTTCCCAGAGTGAAATGTCGCATACACTGGTATTATCCCAAGTAAGGACAATAATTCTTGGAAACTTTTGGACTACACGCACAAAAATCTCCACAGCAAGAGAAGTTAAGGACATGATCACTTCAAATAAACTACATAAGCAAGTAAAATGATATAATATCTTTCCAGTTAAATCGTTAAGGATATGATCACTTCAATTAAACTACATAAGCAAGTAAAATGATATAATATCTTTCCAGTTAAATCGATAAGAAACGGTTTTATTAACCAAATGAATAAAACTAATAAAATGCTCAATATTGGAGGACCAGTGCAGATCACACCTGACATATCTACTTTCGCTTTCAAGGCTTTTATTATCGGAGTTCAATATGTCATTCCATCGGTATCCAGATCTCGATCTGACACAGAATCATCAGCATAATCAACTTTAATATCAGTTTCTTCTGCATTTCCCTCAAAAGGAGAACCCATATCATGTAAATTTGGAGAGGAAATATGACTTGGGGGAACGGTAAAAGCCTTATCTTTGGAAAAATCATAGATATACTGATCGGGACGATTCAAACAAAAACTGAAAGCTTGGTTTTCTGTCTTTCTTAATAAAAGAGCTCCTACGATACCAGTAACGAATCTCAATGTGAAAAATAGGAAAGAATGAACTAAATATCAGGTAACTGACAGGGTATTATACACTATTTGACGATGTGGGCGACACGAGAAATTAAGAGATAAAGGAGTTTCTGGGAGGAACTTTAAAAAGAAGGATATTCTAAGAATGCTATGAGCCCTGATTTACACTCATTCAAAGGCAGAAAAAAAAAAGAGAAAAAGAAAAAAAAAGAACAAAACAGGTCGTGATAACCACTTGCAATAATCATCTTACACAATTCATCGGAGTCTGAGTACACATAAATCTGATAATACAAAAATTGATCAAGGGATCCTTTCGTTGTATCGACAGTGTTGTCATGAATTATAAAAAAACAGAATGTCTTTGATGAATAAGGAGAAGGAACTATCATACATGAATGGCCACCACCATTCTGTCATTGTCATAGAAGCGCTGGCAAGAGGTCACATGATTACATATATATGTATGTCATTGTATAATAATAATAATAATGATAGGAGTCTTTTAGTTAACATAATAAAATAGATATGTTAATATTACAAAACAAGACGTGTCAGATCATCTATAAATCAGTGTGATCATGCATCGATGATATTGATCAATAAAAGAAAGCTTGACCAGCCATGAGATTATAATCAGATGAGGTTGCCTAGAAACAGTTGGAATAGAAAATGTTCAAACATTCAGATTATAATACGTTGTATAAAAAAATGTCTTTTGGAACAGCAGTTCATGCAACTGATTTTTACATTGGAATCAGATCTCTTCGATACAAGATGAACAAGCAGTGGGGCAATGCTTAACCTAATCCCCGAAAAGAGAGAAGAGAGAGAGAGAGAGAGAGAGAGAGAGAGAGAGAGAGAGAGAGAGAGAGAGAGAGAGAGAGAGAGAGAGAGAGAAGAGAGAGAGAGAGAGAGAGAGAGAGAGAGAGAGAGGAAGAGAGAGAGAGAGAGAGAGAGAGAGAGAGAGAGAGAGAGAGAAGAGAGAGAGAGAGAAAGAGGAGAGAGAGGAGAGGAGAGAGAGAGAGAGAGGAGAGAGGGAGGGAAGAGAGAGAAAGAGGAGAGAGGGAGGAGAGAGGAGGGAGGGAGAGAGGGAGAGAGAGAGGAAGGGAGAGGGAGGGAGAGAGAGACAGACAGACAGACAGACAGACAGACAACAAAAAAAACCCACAGAAACACAAAGAGAGAGAGAGAAAATGCAGTTGTTGGGAGAAGAAAAAAGAGGACAACTCGTTGGAGACAACATACACATATAATGATATATAAAATAGAGGCTGGGAATGGAAGGGGACGACGGATGAGTGAGGCGAGAAAAACGTGATGCAATGATACAAGGGAAAAAAACACTGATATACACACTTAATAAATCTTTAAAAAAAACAAACATTAATGCAGTGTGCAAGTCTAACCTTCTTGCCAAGGCATATCACGACAGATTTGACTTGTGCGCCATTATTATAAATTGCAACAGTTGTTGATTGATACCATGGGATACATGTATTCATATGATAAATAGATTCGCTCTCAATGACTGTCAATACAAAAAAGTGATTGTGATTGTGATACAACGTCTTATTGGAAAAAAACAACAATACCCTGTATTATAAAGTGAACAGTTCAGCGACTAGACTTTGTAGTTGACACACCACTGATGAGTGGGGAGGGGGAAGGGGGGCGGGGAAAGAAAAGCAAATCTCACAAGAAAAAAGAGGTAGCTAAATTCTTCGTCTCGAAATATAAAACATTTTCAAATAAATGTCTTTTGGTATGTCATATATATGTCTTTTGGTATGTCATATATATGTCTTTTGGTATGTCATATATATCTAAAGTGGGAAAAAAGAAAAAAAAACCCAAGAAATGTCTGATGAATCTCAACAAAATATATTATAAGATTTCATTCTGCAAAAATTTAGCGCTGCTTGGGACTATCTAGGGAGGGGGTGTGATTGTGACAGTTGAGAAATGAACAGGATTTCAGACACACAACTTTTTGGGAACGTCTGCATGTAATTGGGTTAACATAAACATCTGATGTGTCTTAGTTTTGAGGTATTATACCCTGTAATTAAGGTTAAGACATGATAGACTGTCTTCATAAAAGGGAAGATTTGTTTTTTTTAAATTTTTGTGATGCACTATGGACAAACAAAGAAAAAAAAATTGGCAACCCAAATTCCCAGATATGGTCAGAAATAAGCACATGAGCTAAATTTAAGTAGCTTTACATAGAGACCTACTCGTGTGTTAAAATTTATTACCTAACGGAAAGAAAGTACTTGATGAAATTTTGCAAGAAATTTAACCTACTTCAAAGACATAATGGCCTAGTGAGCCGGAACTTATCCCACTTTCTGTACATGTAAGTTAATACATGACACCTCCCAGATAGGATGCTAAATCTATCTCCAATGCTGCATCACCAACTTTTAAAATCGTTTAGTGTGTTAAGAAAGTGTTTCTAACAGTTATAAAGGCCTACCCTCAACTTCTTCAAAACGAAAAAAAATAATTTGTGAATTTTTATAAAATTATTTATTATTAAGCTTCGATTTTTGTTAAAAATTCAAATTTAATTAAGTCAGATCCCTTTTAAGACTACTGTTAGACTGGTATATGGATGTCATGTTCTTAGCTTTAATTTATCATCGATAAAATGGCAAAAAATAAAGTAACAGGCTAAGATGAGGGAGGGAGGGGGGGAAGATTTATAAAATTAATTAAAAATTGTAAAGGTAAGTTGAAATTCGTACAAAGCAGAATGCAACTTTTTAATTTCATATGGATAAAGATGACCCTGATTTTCAAATATTGGAAAAAATATCTTGTTTCCTCCAAAAGGAGTGACTAAATTTATATTTGTGTTGAAGATAAACAATGTAAACAATGAGAGCAGTGTCAATAGAGGTAGCAGAAAATAAAATCCCTTGTGTATACTATATATCTATTATATATTATATATATATATATTTGATTAGTAACAATGTTTTAACAGTCACTTTGGTTCCGACTTGATTCCATAATGCTGCAAGAGCTGAGATCGAAATGCCTCCGAGCTGGCCAGATCCAACAAACTTTGGCTGTGCGTGTCAAAATTGTAATCTCCTGCACGGAATCCGCCTGCAACAGCTGCATTCTTACCCGTTCGTTTATCAACGTAGTTGACGAGAGGCTTGCCATGAGAGAAGCGTTGGTGTACGCCTCCGCTTGTTCCGCAGTCATACGCAACCTTTTGGCCAACGGTTGGTCGAGACTTGCCTGATTGGACAAGGCTGGAAAAACTCCATTGGTCCCTGGCAATCGGTGAGATTTTTGTGAGTGTGCTGAAGAACCTGACTTACCACTTCTGCTCAGCGGGCTCGTTGCAAGATCTAAGGGTTTGTCAACGCTGTTTGCATTCAAGGGGTTTGACATGTTGCTGCTGGAAGGGAATGAGATGGTTTTGGCTAACGGAGTAGAGGAGGACGACCGAGACACTGGTAGAGAATTTGGTTTGCTTGATGAGTTGGAAGGACGGTCAAGGCCACTGTTGTTGTCCAATGTTTGGGCTGTGACTGTTATGGGTCCTTCACCTTTTAGGGCTTCATGAGACAGACTGATATTGAGGGTGATATTAGCACCTTGTTTGTGGGGCTTACTCCAGGCATTCACTTTCATCGGTTCATCGGATTCCTTGCATACAATTTTACCTGTTGAACAATGAAAAATGTGAATTTTAATGGAGAAAAAGAAAGAAATAACAACACAGATCTGCGATTATTCTTTCATATGTATCACTGATAAAAAAAGAAGCAGACTGTCAGAATGGAACAAGGTCTTTGTATGCACAATGTGATATTTTTACACAACAAAAAGAGCACTGATGCTTTTGTTTATCTCTGACTCATGATATTAACCAAGCCAAACTAAAATCTACCCGTTTGCATTACTTTTAAGGAATTGGGCGGCGATGCCCGGTTTCATAATAGCAGGCTATTAAGGAACGTTCACACAGCCCACATGTCACTGCCAGCCCAAAAAAAACACCGTCAATCTGCCCTCTCCACTATGCTAAGCTAAGCATGCTATGTGTACATAGGGGTAAAACTCTAAAGTAGACACTGGCATGTACTACCCTGCTCTACCCAAGGTCATGTATTACGACAGGATGAAGCCAGTGGTGAGTCAAAGAGAGGTGAGAGGGGGTGTTACCGTCAATTGTTTGGCAATTCTGTATGTTGATGGGTGATTTATGGACAGTGAAGAATAGGTGGGTGTTCAGTGGAAGCACGGGAAAAACGTGTCGATATACGGGAATTTATTCATTCGGACTAATTGGGACGAAACACATATTATAATAATAATAATGTATAGTTTTTCTGTAGCGCTTTACCCCATTACATGGGCTAAAGCGCTTAAATATTATGTTAATATAAGCAAACTGTCGTTATTTGCGATGTCAATATATGGAACAGACTGTCATTTGAATCAACAAGGAGTATGAAAGAGCCTAGATGGAATTTTTCCTCCTGCAAAGCATTTTATACTGTAATAAAACCTATTCAAATCTTAAAACAGACTCTGATGGCGCAAAGTACTTTAAACATGTATGACATTTCATAGTATTCAAGAAAACACATTGATAATTTAGCTTGAATTAACTCCCTTTAAACTAAATAACAAAATGTTTGCAGATTGCTGGCCTTATTGGCAAAGTACCCCGGTAGTTTGCAAATTCAGAACGGCGTCTTCAGATGTTCACCACAATATCTCTGAGCATCTGCCATTTTAGTGAGAGTTTCTTTACAAACAATACAGTTAAACATTATATTACACACTTTTTCGAAGTATACACACTTACGGACGAGCTACAAGAAAGTACTAAATAAAATGTTTACATGCTGCTTGGCAGAGTTATAATGTTATATGAACGTTCACATATTATAATGTTATCTATTATTGTAATTTCTATCATCTTCTATGCCTTCTCACTACTTTCTTAGCAGCTGTTGCCACTGCAGCGCTGCTTCTGACATCAGATATACGACAAAGACCTTGATAGGGCTTCACAAGAGAATTTTTTCAATCCTTTTCATTGGAGGACCATTATAAGGAAAATGACAGGTTTCACTGTACGTGACCTGGCATATCCCCAAAATTCATGACAATTTTTCAAAAGCATTAAAATGGTACATATTTATAATTATAAATCAAACTAAAGCATAGAATCCAAGGAATTCATTTCTGAGGGTTAGAAAGTCTGCAAAGGAGTTGTAGTCCTCGTGTTCATGAAAATCAGCCTCAATAACTTGAAAGGTACCATGAAAATAACTTACATATCTTTTATTTGGATTTTGAAAAAAATACTATGGTAACGGTATGATGATAAACATATTCTAACATTTAGGAAAAAATGATTTATCAAGCAAAATTTTTTAAAATCCTACCAGAGAATGGATCTGGTCGAAACGAGACTTTTTCAACCAGCCGTCAAAGTGAATAACATCTGAAGCTTCCATTCTCTTCACAATATCTATGAGTTGGTCCTTTGCTTCTGTTAGGCTGAGAAATTCAACGGAACCTCCAACGTCTGGAAACAGATAAATTTTTACCAATAAGAAGTGAGAACAGAAATTCATTCTTAGTGTGTTTAAAAAAAGATATTCCGAAAAGAAGAAAAAATCTGTTACGTTATGAATCCATCCTTTTTATAAATGAAACAATGAGATGTAGAAGTCTTATACTATTGGCGTTAATTTACAATAAAATCTACACATATAATATAAATATATCTCCAACACACCATGTACATTATTTTTTCCAATGTCCTAACATGTAACGACTTTTTTTCTTCTTTCTTAAATTTTAAATAACACACATTAATTTTTTTCAATCTCTTAAAAGTTTAATTTGCTGTTAAAAGCAGAACATTTGTAGTGAAATTTCAAACGCAAATGGTTGGATGAATCCTGGATTATCATGCATGCATTGTCAGCTCACTAAAAACATTTTTTAATGTTTTGGGAAACCATAAAAATGCAGTGTGATGGATAAATAATATATAAGAAAAAAACGCAAAAAGAAAAACCAAAACAATTTAATAAGCACTTAGATCTAGTTTTTACTTGGAAGATTAAAAAAAGATTGATACATTTATATACACACATATGTATATATGTATAAATTAACTTTGTATAATTTAATATCATGTGTGTCTATTGTAGAATAAAAAATTTAAATACTATCAAATAGTATTTTAATTAGTTTATATTAAAAAAACTGTAGTGTGTTGAAGATGGCATAGAATTTTTCCCATTCTCCTTTAGGAAACAGCAAGATGCAGAAGATGAAAGAAAGTTTATTATAAAGAGCTCCTGCAACTAAGTTTTTAAATATTCCAAAAGGGGTTAGGCTGTGAAATAAAGTGAAAAGTGTATGTACACATTACTTAAAATGTAATAGCCTCTGATAATATCCTTATACATCTGTCTAGATAAAGATAGAATATAAAAATAAAGACAAAAGATGGATGCAAGTTATCCAACTGTACATTATTTATCCCCCAGCAGGCCATTTCATTCAAAGTCCTCCTCAACTCCTCAGGGAGAGCCTGTTAGGCCTTTGTACTTACACCCTAACAAGATCTTTCTCTACCTTTAGTTGAGTACTCATTCAAGTCAAGTGAGGAAAGTAGAATGAAGTACCTTTCCTAAGAGTACAACGTTGTGAAAAAATCCCACCTGTGCCAGCCGTGGGGGCTTGAACCAGTGTCATCGCAATTACAAGCTCACAGCACTACAGTTCAGCTAGACCTTTTATATCATAAATAAGTATACATTTAAGAAATAAATCCTCATCAAGCATTATAAAGTGGCATATTTTAAAGGTATTTGAAAGTCGGGTGGAAGCGTTCACAGTAAAATTAAAGAAACATAGTATCTAAGTATGTAGAATTTGTTCGTGGCTACAATGCAGTGGTTCTTAACTTTGTTGGAGGTACTGAACCCACCAAGTTTCATGCATTCACCAAACCCATCGAACTCTTAGTAATTGGAAAAATAACGGACTTCTGCCGAACCCCTGAGACTGACCCACCAAACTCCTGAGGTTTGATCAAACCTAGGTTAAGAACCACTGCTACAGAGATTGCCTGTATCTCAAAAGCACTTACAATTGTTTTTGAAAGAATTATAAAAAAAATGTTGCTTTTATGTCCTGTGACAATAGTGACATGGAACATAATTCAAGACCATTTATATACACCTCAATTGTCTTTAAATACATTCATACAAAAATGCATTTTAATTAATCAGGTGACTTTTACTTTTTTTGAAAATCTTGCTCAGCACAGTAAAAAAACAACATGTATTTTATACAGAAAGCAGATGAGTAATAGGCTGAAAAGTCAGCTGTATGTATGAGAAAACAAATCAATACGTGCAGGGTACATTTTATTCTTAAATTGTGAAATATGTGAAAGTGAAAGATGGTTAATAAAAAAAATAAAATCATCTTCAGTTAAAAAATTAAAGCAGCGTAATCAATTCTTACAACTCGGATGCAGGACATAATATCGATGATAATATATGATCTAAATATGTGTTTTTACCTGGCAGGGGATTGAATACTCCATTGAGGATGGCGGCAGAGTGTTGATCCCTCACATGAGTGCTACAATTGAGAGAGTTATTGACCAGAATCCACCTCCTGACTTGCATCTCCCTCTCGATCTTCGGCAGTTGACCCTGCTTGATTATTACTACTGGGGTAAGACTGGGGAGTGAAACTATCATTGCTGTCGCCGTCCGAATTATAAATCGTTGCATGGGCCGAACTTGAATCTGGCATGGGAGTAGGAGGATAAGCAACGTGCATTCTATCTGATGCCTGACTACAATCTAAAGGAGGTTCAACGTGGTCCCCACTGTGATCCATGGCTCCATTCTCATCTTCAAGCTCATCACCAATATCATGCTTCTGTTCATTGTCAAACTCTTGTCGTTCAGTTGATTAAGCTAGAAAGGGCTTTGTTCCCCTTGGGCACTGCCTTCTCCTTCGGATCTTTTGTCACTTATCAGTATATCACCATGAAAGTCAGAGGTGCTGCGAATACCCGTCATGTCTCTTATTTGCCTCACCATTTCATTGAGTTTGTTGATTCCCATAGCAGCAGGTCTGTACCAAGACTGGCCCTGAGTTGGGTAAAGTACATTGATACCTAAGTAGAAAGGAGCCATACTAGTGTTCATGGAAACCGGTCTTTTTTGTTCATAAAATTTATAAATTGTGATCGGATCTTTCTCCGGACAGCTTGGGTCAGCCCATATCCTGTAACTTCGTTGTCTGAGATTTAGTTTTGATGATCCCTGGGTCCGGCGTAACATTTGACTAGAAAATGTTAAAAATTCCCTGCCACTGTCATCTTTACATAGAATAATATCTCCCCACAAAAGTTTCTTGTTCTCTGTGGATTTGCGGAGTCTTAAGTACATGCAAAAATAAAAACAAAGGGTAAAAACCAAAGAGCTTGGTGTATACGGACCCATTTCTTGAGACTTGAAAAGGTGTGCAATTTTACCTTCTCTTGCTAAAGAAGATGGTGTTACATCAGTCTGATTTTTCTGACCCTTACCAATTGAACGCAAAGTTTGTTGTTTTAATTTCAACACATTCCTCATATTAGAAAAGGCAGAATCCCTTGTAAGAGATAACGGATAGTTCTTGAACCGTAAATAACGTTCTATACTTGCAAGCATAGCACGTAAACTACAGGGTTCATATTCACTACCATCTGCTTTTCTAACGACAAGAAAAAAGGAAGAGAGATATTTGTCTAGTTCATCTGGTGGGATAGCCTCTGGTAACCTTAGTTCATTCAGTGACCTCATGTAGGCAGTCAAAATCCTCATATCTGCTCCTGTTTTACGGTGAGTGTTTTTATTTTCCATGGCACTTGGGGTACTCCGATGAGTGGATCATCTATCCAACTAGGTGTTTGATATTGGCAATTGAACAAAGATGCACTCAA
>JAXRKP010002697.1:0-39691 GCA_037039925.1 Doris montereyensis | reverse complement strand
TTCTTCTTCTTCTTCTTCTTTCTTCTTCTTCTTCTTTCTTCTTCTTCTTCTTCTTCTTCTTCTTCTTCTTCTCCTCTCTTCTTCTTCTCCTCTATCCTTCTCCTTCTCCTTCTCCTTCTCTTTCTCCTTCTCCTTCACTCCTTCTGCTTCTCCTTCTGCTTCTGCCTCCTTCTTCTTCTTCTTCTTCTTCATTCTTCTTCTTCTTTCTTCTTCTTCCTTCTTCTTCTTCTTCTTCTTCTTCTTCTTCTTCTTCTTCTTCTTCTCCTTCTCCTTCTCCTTCTTCTTCTCCTTCTCCTTCTTCCTTCTCTTCTTCTTCTTCTCTTCCTTCTTCTCCTCTCTTCTTCTTCTTCTTCTTCTTCTCTCTTCTTCTTCTTCTTCTTCTTCTTCCTTCTTCTTCTTCTTCTTCTTCTTCTTCTTCTTCTTCTTCTTCTTCTTCTTTCTTCTTCTTCTTCTTCTTCTTCTTCTTCTTTATTCTTATTCTTCTTATTCTTATTCTTCTTATTCTTCTTATTCTTATTCTTCTTATTATTATTATTCTTCGTCTTCACACACACAAATGAAGGGAGACTCATTCTTCTTGTTACAAACTTACAAAACAGACACACACACACACACACATCTTCTGGGACTGGTAGTTTCAATTACAACCTTACAGACAAACACACACACACATAAAGAAAGACTTGTTCTTCTTCTTCTTAGAAACCTTCTTCAGACAAACACACACACACACAAAGAGAAACTGATAGTTTCAATTACAAACTTACAGACAAACACAGATATAAAAGAAGACTGATAGCTTCAAATAAAAACATACAGATACACACACACACATAAAGGAAGATTTATAGCTTCCAATTACAAACATACAGACAGACACACACACATAAAGGGAGACATAGCTTCATGCAGACAGACACACTGAGAAACATGAAGGGAAACTGATAGCTTCAATTACAAACATACATACAAACACGACACACTTAAAGACAGAATGATAGCTTCCAATTACAAACTTACAGACAAACACACACATAAACAGACACTGATAGCTTCAATTACAAACAGACACACACACACACAACATGAAGGAAAACTGATAGCTTCAATTATAAACATACAAACACACACACATGAAGGGAGACTGGTAGCTTTAATTACAAATATACAAACAGACACACACACAGACTGGATACTGATAGCTTCAATTACAAACTTACAAACAGAAACACACACACAGACACACACATATTAAGGGAGACTGATAACTTCAGTTATAAACTTGAATACAGATACACACATACACACGTCAAAGGAGACTGTATAGCTTTTCAATTACACACAGACAAACACGCATGAAGGGAGATTGACACCTAATTACAAACTTACAGACAAACACACACATCAAAGGATATTGATAGCTTCAATTAAAAACATACACACAAGCACTTCAAGGGAGACTGATAGCTTGAATTAAAGACATACAGACAGACAGACACAGCCACATAAAGGAGATTTATTGCTTGAATTAAAAACATACAGACAGACACACACACATAAAGTAGATTGAATAAAGTCTTCAATTACTAACTACAGACAGACACACACACATACGCACATGAAGGGGGACTGATAGCTTCAATTACAAACATACTGACAGACACATCAAGGAGACTGATAGCTTCAACCGTTGAATCATACAGACAGACACATCAAGGGAGACTGATAGCTTCAATTACAAACAAACACACACATAGACAAACAGACACAAACACACACACATGAAAGTCCGGTACTGTTAGCTTCAATTACAAACAGACACACAACACAGAAGGAGACTCACAAACATCAAAGGGAGACTGATAGCTTCAATTAAAAAGGAGACTGATAGCTTCAATACAAACACATACACACACATCACCACAGGATATGTTAGCTTCATACAAACTTTACACACAGGAGACTGGATAGCTTTGAGCACAAACAACAAACAGACACACACATACACACATATAAACCCCACTGATAGTTTCCAATTACAAACACACATGCATAACAACACACATACATGAAAGACTGACAGCTTCAATTACAAACATACAAACAGACACACACATACACACATGAAAGGATACTGATTACTTCAATTGGCAACATACAAACACACACACACACACACACACACACATGAACGGAGACTGGATAGCTTCAATTACAAACTTACAAATAGACATGACACAAACATGAAGGGAGACTGATAACGAACATTACAAACTTACAAATAGACAAACAAGCACATGAAGTTAGACTGATAACTTTTAGGTATTACAAGCCTTACAAATAGACACTCACACATTTAAATGAAGGGAGATTGATAGCTTCAATTAAAAGATACAGACAGACACATCACGGTCAAGGGAGACCCAATAGTTTCAATTACAAGCATAAAACATACACACTTGAAAGGAGACTGATAGTTTCAATTAAAAACTTTTGTTAAACACACACATAACACAGGAAGGGAGACTTATTAGTGAATTACAAACAGACACACACACACATGAAGGGAGACTGATAGCTTCCTTTACAAACAGACACACACTTCTATGAAGGGAGACTGAAAGCTTCAATTACAAACAGACACACACACACACATGAAGGGAGACTGATAGCATTTCCACAAACAGACACCGGTGTATGGCATGAATACTGACTGATAGCTTCTCCAGGCTAGCCTACAAACAGACACAATATAGGGAGACTGACAGCTTCAATTACAAACAGAGACACACACAGACATGAAGGGAGACTGACAGCTTCAATTACAAACAGAGACACACACTTTGGTCATGAAGGGAGACACTGTATACTGATCTAACTTTCTATGGCAAACAGACACACACACATGAAGGGAGACTCTTAACTTCAATTACAAACAGACACATTACACATTATCATTGTCATTCCTGACAGCTTCAATTACAAACAGAGACACATTATTATTATTATTATTATTATTATTGATAACTTCTCTTACAAACACACACACACACATCAAGACGACACACAACCACAATTACAAACAGACACACACGTAAAGGGTCTTCCATAACTTCAATTACAAACAGACAACATGAAGGCACCTGTAACTTCAATTACAAACAGACACACAAACATGACTGACCGATAACTTCATTGTACAAACAGAAATGTACCCCGAAAGAGACATAACTTCATCACAAATGAACTCAGAAGGGAGATCTGAACTTCTATTGGAAACAGACATCCACTCATAAGGCAACACGACAACTTCAATTACAAACAGACACACACACATGAAGGGCAAAACTGACAACTTCAAGGAAAACAGACACACACAATGAAGGGCGAACAATTTACTTCAATTACAAACAGAACAGACACATGAAGGGCGACCGACAATTTCAACCTACAAACAGACAGACAGACATGAAGGAGACTGATAACTTCAATTAAAACATTACACACACATGAAGGGAACAAGACCACTGAATTTGGAAACACACACACACAAATGAAGGAGACTGATAGCTTCAATTACAAACAGAAACACACAAAAGAAGTGCCCAAACGCCACTGATAACTTCAATTACTCAACACACAAACACACATGAAGGGAGACTGACAACTTCAATTACAAACAGACACACACACACATGAAGGGAGACTGATAACTTGAATTGACAAACACACACACACACACACATGAAGGAGACTGAGAATTTAATTACAAACAGACACAACTGTCATTTTCGAGACTGTTTCAAAAACAAAAGACACACACAATGAAGGGAGATCTGATACTTCAAATACAAACAGACACACACACACATGAAGGAGACTGATAGGAAACAAGAGTTTTTGTACATCACATGAAGGGAACATGATGGTTTCAATTACAAACAGACAAACAGACATGAAGGGAGACTGATAGCTTCAATTACAAACATAGAAAATGCATGAAATGAAACTGATAGAAAAAGACAACACCACACACATGAAGGGAGACTGATAGCTAAACAAACACACACACATGGTTTGTGAAAGGAGACATAAGACTTCAATTACAAACACACACACACACATGAAGGGAGACTGATAAGCTTCAATTACAAACAGACACACACATATGAAGGAGACAAATAGCTTCAATTACAAACACACACACACACATGAAGGGATAGAAAAAGACTTCAATTACAAACACACACACACACAAAGGAGACTGATAGCTTCAAGGATACAAAAAGACATGGACAAAAGGATAGAAAAAGACTGGTTGTGAAATTACAAACACACACACACATGAAGGGAGACTGAAAGACTTCAATGACAAACATACGACACACTGAATGGAAAGACTGCATAAGACTTCAATTACAAACACACACATGAAGGGAGACTGATAGCTTCAATTACAAACACACACACACATGAAGGGACCTGATCAGCTTCAATTACAACACGATGGCACACACATGAAGGGAGACAAAGGTAGGTACAAACAGACACACGCACATGAAGGGAGACAAATAAACTTCAATTACAAACACACACACACACACTGAAGGTTGAGACTGATACACTTCAATTACAAACAGACACACGGGCACACATGAAGGGAGACTATATAAAGTCTGTCAATTACAAACACACACACACACATGAAGGAGACTGATAGATTGAATACAAAAGACACACACACATGAAGGGAGACTGATAGCTAATTACAAACAGACACACGCACACAAGGGAGACAGAATGGCTTCAATTACAAACCGACACACAACACACACACACACACATGAAGGAGACTGATAGCTTCAATTACAAACAGACAGACACACACATGAAGGGAGACTGATAGAAAGGAAGGAAAACTCACACAATGAAGGAGAGAGAAACTTCAAGGACAAACAGACACAAGAAATGAAGGAAGAAACTGAAGGAAAGAATTACAAACAGACACACACATGAAGGGAGAAAGATAGCTTTCAAACAAACAGACACACACACACACATGAAAGGAGACTGATAACTTTAATTACAAAACAGACACACACACACATGAAGGGAGACTGATAGCTTCAATTACAAACAGACACACACATAAAGGGAGACGATAGCTTCAATTACAAATAGACACACACACATGAAGGGAGACTGATAGCTTTAATTACAAAACAGACACACACACACATGAAGGGGAGACTGATAGAAGAAATTACAAACAGACAGACAGAACATACACATGAAGGGAGACTGAGAAACAAACAGAGACACATACACGCACAGAAGGGAGACTGATAGCTTCAATTACAAACTTAACAAACAGACACATGAAGGGAAAAGAAAGGAAGGAAAGAAGAAAGAACAGAGACTGGAAGAGATGGCTTCAATTACAAAACGGAGGACAAACACACACATGAAGGAGACTGATAGCTTCAATTACAAACATACAGACAAACACACACATGAAGGAGACTGATAGCTTCAATTACAAACATAAGACAAACACACACATGAAGGGAGACTAATAGCTTCAATTACAAACATACAGACAAACACCACACATGAAGGAAACTAAGCTTCAATTACAAAGATACAGAAGGGAAACTGAAGGAAGAACTAAGGAAGCTTCAATTACAAAAAATACAGACAAACACACACATGAAGGGAGACTAATAGCTTCAATTACAAACATACAGACAAACACACACACATGAAGGAAGACTGATAGCTTCAATTACAAACTTACAGACACATACACGCACATGAAGGGAGACTGATAGCTTCAATTACAAACTTACAAACAAACACACACATGAAGGAGACTGATAGTTTCAATTACAGACTGAAACAGGCACACACACAAAGTAAAGAGAGACTCATAGTTTCAATTACAAACTTACAAAAAGACTATGTACATGAAGGAAGACTGATAACTTCAATTACAAACATACAAACAGACACACACACACACATGAAGTGTGAAACTGATAGCCTCAATTACAAACATACAAACAGACACACACACACACATGAAGGGAAACTGATAGCTTGAATTACAAAGATACAAACAGACACACACACACATCAAGGAGACTGATAGCTTTAATTACAAACATGCACGCACACACATAAAGGGAGACTGATAACTTTAATTACAAACATGCAAACAGACACACACACATGAAGGGAAATTGATAGCTTCAATTACAAACATATACACAGACAGACACACACACACACACATGAAGGAAACTGATAGCTTCAATTACAAACATACAAACAGACACACACACACACACACACATGAAGGGAGAATGATAGCAGAACACAAACATACAAACAGACAGACACACACATGAAGGGAGACTGATAGCTTCAATGACAAACTTACAAACAGACACACACATGAAGGAGACTGATAGAGTCAATTACAAACATACACACACACACATGAATGAAGGGAGACTGATAGGTTCAATTACAAACTTACAAATAGACAGACACACATGAAGGGAAACTGATAGCTTCAATGACAAACTTACAAACAAACACACACACACACACACATGAAGGGTGGTTGATAACTTCAATTACAAACTTACAAACAAACAGACACACACACACATGAAGGGAGACTGATAGCTTCAATGACAAAGTTACAAACAGACACACACACACACACACATAAAGAGGGAGAGTAGTTTCAATTACAACCTTAAGACAAACACACACACAAATGAAGAAAGACTGGAAACTTCAATTAGAAACTTACAAACAAACACACACACACACACAAAGAGAAACTCATAGTTTCAATTACAAACTTATCAGACAAACACAGATACATAAAGAGACTGATAGCAATTAAAAACATACAGACCACACACACACACATAAAGAAGATTGGATAGCTTCAATTACAAACATACAGACAGACACATGAACAGGAAAGGAGACATAGCTTCATGCAGACAGACACACTGAGAAACATGAAGGAGACTGATAGCTTCAAATTACAAAACAGACATACAAACACGCACACACTTAAAGACAGAATGATAGCACAATTACAAAATTACAGACAAACAGACACAACAAAACAGGCACTGATAGCTTCAATTACAAATCGATACACACACACACGTGAAGGGAAACTGAGCTTCAATTACAAACAGACACACACACATGAAGGAGACTATGAATAGCTTCAATTAGAACAGACACACACACATGAAGGAGACTGATAGCTTCAATTACAAACAGACACACACACACATGAAGGAGACTGATAGCTTCAATTACAAACAGGCACGACACATGAATGGAGACTGATAGAATTACAAACAGACTCACACACACATAAAGGGAGACTGACAGCTTCAATTACAAACAGAGACACACACAGACATGAAGGAGACTGACAGCTTCAACAGAGACACACACATGAAGGGAGACCGATAACTTCAAGATTTCAAACAGACACACACACATGTAGTCAGACCGATAGAGTCAATTACAAACAAACACACACACACATGAAGACTTTTAGACCGATAACTTCAATTACAAACACACACAACAGTGCAGGGAGACTGATAACTTCAATTACAAACAGACTCAGCACAGCACATAAAGGGAGACAGACAGCTTCAATTACAAACAGAGACACACACAGACATGAAGGGAGACTGACTGCTTCAATTACAAATAGAGACACACAGACATGAAGGAGAATGACAGCTTCAATTACAAACAGAGACACACACACTTGTAGGGAGACCCTGATAATAAAATTACAAACAGACACACACACATGAGAGAGACCGATAGATCTTCTAGGTACAAACAGACACAGGCACATGAAGGGAGAGCTAATAGATCGGGAGAACAGAGAACTTCTATGTCCAAACTGACACAAACATGAAGGGAGAATGCTAGAGACAAACACAGACACACATGAAGGGAGACTGATAACTTCAATTACAAACACAGACACACACACATGAAGGGAGAATGACAGCTTCAATTACAAACAGACACACACACATGAAGAGAGAATGATAGCTTCAATTACAAACAGACACACACACATGAAGGGAGACTAATAGCTTCAAACACACACACAAACATGAAGGGAGACTGATAACTTCTACCTACAAACACACACACACACATGAAGGAGAGACTGATAGCTTCAATTACAAACTTAGACACACACACATGAAGGAGAATGATAGCTTCAATTACAAACAGACAAAGACACTCCCGATTTGAAGGGAGACTATAGTTTCAATTACAGATCCTTTCAGACAGAGTACAGCACAAAGTAATGAGAGACTCAAGTTTCAATTACAAACACAGAGAAAGAGTCATACATGAAAGAAGACTGATAACCAGCTTACAAACATACAAACAGACACACACACCCATCCAGGGAAAGACTGAGAGAGCTCAATTACAAAATACAAACAGACACACACAGCATGAAGGAGAATGATAGAGTTACAAAGATAGGCAAACAGACACACACACACATCCAGGGAGAGTGATAGCTTCAATTACAAACATGCACACACACATAAAAGGGAGACTGATAACTTTAATTACAAACATGCAAACAGACAGAAAAAAGAAGGGAAACTGATAGCTTCAATTACAAACACACAACACAGACACACACACAGGTATTTTAGTGAAGGAGAACTAATAGAGTTTACCAATTACAAACATACAAACAGACACACACACACACACACACACACATGAAGGAGAGAATGATAGCTTCAATTACAAACATACAAACAGACAGACACACACATGAAGGGAGACTGATAGCTTCAATGACAAACTTACAAACAGACACACACATGAAAGGGAGACTGATAGAGAGTCAAAAAACATACACACACACATGAAGGGAGACTGATAGGTTCAATTCACAAACACAAATAGACAGACACACATGAAGGGAAACTGACAAGCTTCAATGACAAATCTACAAACAAACACACACACACACACACATGAAGGGTGACCGATAACTTCAATTATGTTTACAAACAAAAAGACACACACACACATGAAGGAGACTGATAGCTTCAATGACAAAGTTACAAACAGACACACACACACACACACACATAAAGAGAGACCCATCAATTACAACCTTACAGACAAACACACACACACAATGCAGGGAGACTTCCCACTTCAATTAGCCAAACAGAAACACACACACACACAAAGAGAAACTCATCTTTCAATTACAAACTTACAGACAAACACAGATACATAAAGAGAGACTGATAACTTCAATTAAAAACATACAGATACACACACACACACATAAAGGAAGATTGATAGCTTCAATTACAAACATACAGACAGACACACACACAAAAGGGAGACATAGCTTCATGCAGACAACACATGAAAACATGAAGGGAGACTGATAGCTTCAATTACAAACATACATCAAACACCACACACATAAAGACAGAATGATCTTCCAATTACAAACTTACAGACAAACACACACATAAACAGGCACTGATAGCTTCAATTACAAACAGATACACACACACATGAAGGGAAACTGCTAACTTCAATTACAAACAGACACACACACACATGAAGGGAGACTGATAGCTTCAATTACAAACAGACACACACACATGAAGGAGACTGATAGCTTCAATTACAAACAACACACACACACATGAAGGAGACTGATAGCTTTAATTACAAACACACACACACACATGAAGGGAGACTGGACTAGCTTCAATTACAAACAGACAACAACACACAAAACAGACATACGACGGCTTCAAACAAACAGAGACACATTACAGACATGAAGGGAGACTGACAGCTTCAATTACAAAAGAACACACACACACATGAAGGGGAGACCGATAACTTCAATTACAAACAGACACACACACATGAAGGGAGACCGATAGCTTCAATTACAAACAAACACACACACATGAAGGGAGACCGATAACTTGGTTACAAACAGACACACACACATGAAGGGAGACCGATAACTTCAATTACAAACAATTGTTTTTTTTAAAGGGAGACTGGATAACTTTAAACAAACAGGACACACAGACATGAAGGAGACTGACTGCTTCAATTACAAATAGAGACACACACAGACATGAAGGGAGACTGACAAACAAACAGAGAGACACACACTTGAAGGGAGACCGATAACTTCAATTACAAACTTACAGACAATACAATTACAAACAGACACACACATGAAGGGAGAATGATAGCTTCAATTACAAACAGGGACACACACACATGAAGGGAGACCGATAACTTCAATTACAAACAGACACACACACATGAAGGGAGAATGATAGCTTCAATTACAAACAGACACACACACATGAAGAGAGACAGACGGTGAAGGGAGAATGAGAGAATTACAAACAGACACACACACAATTAAGAGAGGCAACAGACAGACAGACACACACACACACATGAAGGAGACTGATAAAGAATTACAAACACAGACACACACACATGAAGGAGAATGATAGTTTCAATTACAAAACAGACACACACATGAAGGGAGAATGATAACTTCAATTACAAACAGACACACACACACATGAAGGAGACCGATAACTTCAATTACAAACAGACACACACACATGAAGGAGATGCTAGCTTCAATTACAAACAGACACACACACATGAAGGGGAGACCGATAACTTCAATTACAAACAGACAAACACATGAAGGGAGAATGACAGCTTCAATTACAAACAGACAGCCACACATGAAGGAAATGATAGCAAACAAACAGACACACACACACATGAAGGGAGACTGATAACTTCAATTACAAGATAACTTCAATTACAAACAGACACACACATGAAAGGGAGACTGATAACTTCAATTACAAACAGACACACACACATGAAGGGAGACCGATAACTTCAATTACAAACAGACAAACACACACACACAGAAGAGGAGACCGATAACTTCAATTACAAACAGACACATGAAGAGAGAAGACAATTAAACACAGACAGACACACACACACATGAAGGGAAACTGATAGCTTCAATTACAAACAGACATACACATTGACAGACAACTTCAATTACAAACAGACACACACACATGAAGGGAGACTGATAACTTCAATTACAAAACACATACACACATGAAGGGGACTGATAATCTCAACAAACAGACACACACAGCATGAAGGGAGACTGATAACTTCAATTACAAACACACACACACACATGCAGGGAGACCGATAACTTCAATTACAAACAGACACACACACATGACGGGAGACAATTACAAAATTACAAACACACACACACACATGAAGGGGAGACTGATAACTTCAATTACAAACACACACACACACATGAAGGAAGACTGATAGCTTCAATTACAAACAGACACACACACACACACATGAAGGAGGAGCTTCAATTATAGCTTACAAAAAACTTATAAACAGAAGGAAACTGATAGCTTCAATGACAAACACACACAAAGGGGAGACTGATAACTTCAATTACAAACAAACACACACACATGAAGGGAGACCGATAGCTTCAATTACAAACAGACACACACACACACACACACACATGAAGGGAGACTGATAGCTTTAATTACAAAACAGACACACACACACACACATACATAGCTTCAATTACACACACACACACATGAAGGGAGACTGATAGCTTCAATTACAACCATACAGACAAAACACACACACACACACATGAAGGGAGACTGATAACTTCAATTACAAACTACAGACGGACACACACACATGAAAGGAAACTAAGTTTCAATTACTTACAGACACATACACGCACATGAAGGAGACTGATAGCTTCAATTACAAACTTACAAACAAACACACACACATGAAGGAGACTGATAGTTTCAATTACAAACTTACAAACAGGCACACACACAAAGTAAGGGAGACTGATGGCTTCAATTACAAACTTACAGACAAACACACACACACACACATGGAGGGAGACTGATAGCTTCAATTACAAACATACAGACAAACACACACATGAAGGGAGACTAATAGCTTCAATTACAAACAAACACACACACACACATGAAGGGAGACTGATAGCTTCAATTACAAACATACAGACAAACACACACACATGAAGGAAGACTGATAGCTTCAATTACAAACTTACAGACACATACACACATGAAGGGAGACTGATAGCTTCAATCACAAACATGACAAACAAACACACACATGAAGGAAACTGATAGTTTCAATTACAAACAAACAGGCACACACACAAAAGTAAGGAGACTCATAGTTTCAATTACAAACTTACAAAAAAGACTCACATACATGAAGGAAGACTGATAACTTCAATTACAAACATACAAAACAGACACACACACACACATGAAGCGAAACTGATAGCCTCAATTACAAACAGACACACACACATGAAGGGAAACTGATAGCTTGAAATTACAAAGATACAAACAGACACACACACACATCAAGGAGACTGATAGCTTTAATTACAAACATACACGCACACATAAAGGAGACTGTTAACTTTAATTACAAACATGCAAACAGACACACAAACATGAAGGGAAATTGATAGCTTCAATTACAAACTTACACACAGACAGACACACACACACACATGAAGGGAAACTGATAGCTTCAATTACAAACATACACACAGACAGACACACACACACATGAAGGGAGACTGATAGCTTCAATTACAAACATACACACAGACAGACACACACACACACATGAAGGGAAACTGATAGCTTCAATTACAAACATACAAACAGACACACACACACACACACACAGAAGGAGAATGATAGCTTCAATTACAAACATACAAACAGGCAGACACACACATGAAGGGAGACTGATAGCTTCAATGACAAACTTACAAACAGACACACACATGAAGGGGAGACTGATAGAGTCAATTACAAACATACACAAACACACACATGAAGGGAGACTGATAGCTTCAATTACAAACTTACAAATAGACAGACACACATGAAGGAAACTGATAGCTTCAATGACAAACTTACAAACAAACACACACACACACACACACATGAAGGGTGATTGATAACTTCAATTACAAACTTACAAACAGACACACACACACACATGAAGGGAGACTGATAGCTTCAATGACAAAGTTACAAACAAACACACACACACACACACATAAAGAGGGACTGGTAGTTTCACTTACAGACAAACACACACACACATAAAGAAGGAGACTGCACTTCAATTAAAAACTTACAGACAAACACACACATGAAGACTGATAGCTTCAATTACAAACACTTTCACAGACAAACACACATACATAAAGGGGAGACTGATAGCTTCAATTAAAAACATACAGACAAACACACACATAAAGAGAGACTACACACATTCAAGAAACAAACATACAGACAGACACACACACATAACAGGAAGACAGAGATTCAAGACAGACACACTGAGAAAGAATTACAAACAACATACATTCAAACAGACACACACATTAAAGACAGACTGATAGCTTCAATTACAAACTTACAGACAATACACACACATGAAGGGAGACTGATAGCTTCAATTACAAACTTAGAAACAAACACACACACATGAAGGGAGACTTTCAAAAGACAGACAGACACTTTCACAGATGAAGGGAAACTGATTTCAGAATTACAAAGATAGAAACAGACACAAGACACAGACTGATAGCACAATTACAGACAAACACGTAAGAGAGACTCATAGTTTCAAACAGAGAGAAACAGACACTTACAAAGGGAAATTGATAGACTCATTCACAGACAGACAGACAGAAGACAGACAGACACAGACATGAAGGGACAACTGATAGAGACAGACATTACAAACATACAAACAGACACACAGACACACACACACACATGAACAGAACTGAGACACAATTCACAAACAGACACACAACAATTACAAACATAGACAAACAAGATAGACACACACATGAAGGAGACTGATAGCTTTAATTACAAAACAGACACACACACATTCAGATGACAAACACATTCACAAACAGACACACATTCACACATGAAGGAGACTGATAGCTTCAATTACAAACTTACAGACACATACACGCACATGAAGGGAGACTGATAGCAATTACATTCACAGACAAACACACACATGAAGGGAGACATAGCTTCAAGACAAACACAGACAGACACACACATGAAGGGAGACTAATACAGACAAACACATTCACAGACACCACACTTTAAGAACACACATTCACAGACAAACACAGACAGACACACACATGAAGGGACACATAACTTCAATTACAAACATACAGACAAAGACACACACACACAGACAGACTGATAGCTTCAATTACAAACTTCACAGACACATACATTACAAAGGGAGACACAGCTTCAATTACAAACTTACACACAAACACACACACATGAAGGGACACACATAGTTTCACAGACAGACATGAAACAGGCACACATTCAAAGAAGAAGACTCATAGTTTCAACTTTACAAAGACTCACATACAATTAATTACAAACATACAAACAGACACACACACACACGAAACTGATAGCCTCAATTACAGACAGACTGATAGCTTTACAGACAAACATGACACACAGACACATCACATTTTAATTACAAACAGACAGACAGAGAGAGAGACACACACATTCATGAAGGGACACTTCAATTACAAACACAAACAGACAGACACACACACACACATGAAGGGAAACATAGCTTCACAGACAAACATACAAACAGACACACACAGACAGACACACACATGAAGGGAGAATGATAGCTTCAATTACAAACATACAAACAGACAGACACACACATGAGGAGACTGACAGCATTCAATGACAAACTTACAAACAGACACACACATGAAGGAGACTGATAGAGTCAATTACAAACATACACACACACACATGAAGGGGAGACAGATAGGTTCAATTACAAACTTACAAATAGACAGACACACATGAAGACAAACTGACAAAGATTCAATGACAAACTTACAAACAAACACAGACACACACACACATGAAGGGTGGTTGATAACTTCAATTACAAACTACAAACAAACAGACACACACTTTCACATGAAGGGAGACTGATAGCTTCAATGACAAAGTTACAAACAGACACACACACACACACACACATAAAAGAGAGGACTGGTAGTTTCAATTACAACCTTACAGACAAACACACACACAAATGAAGAAAGACTGGTAACAGACAATTAGAAGAGACAAACAAGCACACACACACACACAAAGAGAAACTCATAGTTTCAATTACAAACTTACAGACAAACACAGATATATAAAGAGAGACTGATAGCTTTAAATTAAAAACATACAGATACACACACACACACATAAAGGAAGATTGATAGCTTCAATTACAAACATACAGACAGACACACACACACATAAAAGGAGACATAGCTTCACGACAGACACACTGAGAAACATGAAGGGAGACTGATTTCAATTACAAACATACATACAAACACGCACACACTTAAAGACAGAATGATAGCTTCAAGATACAAACTTACAGACAAACACACACATAAACAGGCACTGATAGCTTCAATTACAAACAGATACTTCACATTACAAACAGACACACACACACACATGAAGGAGACTGAACGCATTCACAGACAGAACACTGCTACCCACTTCACTACAAACAGACACACACACACATGAAGTCCCATTCAAGACAAACAGGCCACGCACACACATTCACACACTACAAAACAGACTCACACACACATAAAGGGACCTGACAGCTTCAATTACAAACAGATTCACACACACAGACATGAAGGAGACTGACACTTCATCCCCCGATACTTCAATTACAAACAGACACACACCCATGACAGACTACATAACTTCAATTACAAACAAACACACACACATGAAGGGAGACTTCACCCTCCCAAACACACACACACATGCAGGGAGACCTACTTACAAACAGACTACACACACATAAAGGAGACTGACACAGACATTCACAACACACAGACATGAAGGGAGACTCACTGCTTCAATTACAAAACACACACTACTTTCATGAAGGGAGACTGACACTCCATTCAAACAGAGACACACACACACTTGAAGGGAGACCGATAACACAATTACAAACAGACACACACACACAGGGACGCCACTTCAATTACAAACAGACACACACACAGAGACCGACATACACACATTACCCCCACAACACAATTACAAACAACACACCACACACAAACAGACACACACTTTGAAGGGGAATAAACCCAGACGCACACATTCACAGACAGACACCCCTTTCACACACACACACACAGAAGGGAGACCGATAACTTCAATTACAAACAGACACACACACATCAAGGAGACATAACTTCAATTACAAACACATTCACACACACATGAAGGGAGAATGACACACATTCAATTACACCACCACGACACCACATTACCCCCATGATAGCTTCACAGACAAACAGACACACACACACACATGACACACACATTCACAGACAGACACACACATACTTACCAATTACAAACAGGAGACTGACTGCTTCAATTAAACACCATGAAGGGAGACCCCTACACACAAACACACACACACACATGAAGAATGACTACATTCAATTACACAGACACACACTTTGACAGAATGATAGCTTCAATTCCCAAACAGACACACACTTTCACCCACAGACCCTTCAATTACAAACACACACACATGAAGGGAGACCTGATAACACGCAATTACAAACAGACACACACCCTCCCGATCCCAGACACCCATTTACAGACGAGACCGACACTTACTTCAATTACAAACAGACACACACACCAGACGCACACATGAACAGACAGACACTTCAATTACAAACAGACACACACACATGAAGGGAGACTGATACTTCACAAACCCAGACCACACACATGAAGGGAGACTGAAAGCTTCAATTACAAACAGACACACACATTGACAGACCCAACACAATTACAAACAGACACACACATGAAGGGAGACCACATTACAAACATACATACACATTACATACTACCAAACAGACACACATTCACACAGATACACACATGAAGGGAGACCGATAACTTCAATTACAAACACACACACACACATTCATACCTACTTCAATTACAAACAGACACACACACAGACGCCCTACAACTACAACCACCACATGAAGGGGAGACACCCCTCCATCCTAGTCAAACTCCAGACACACTCTTTCATCTTCCAGACGATCTTCCCTAACACACACAAGGCACACATGACAGGAGACTGACACTTCAATTACACCCATGTGACACACACCACATGAAGAGACTATAGCTTCACTTAAAAACTTACCCAGACCCTCACACATGAAGGGGAGACTGATAGCTTCAATTACACAGACACACACACCCAGCCCCACTGACAGACTTCACATTCCAAACATACACACACACATGAAGGGGAGACACGATACTTCCATTACAAGCACCACACACAGTTCACCTACACACATGACACACTGATACCCACATTCACACACACATTCACACATGAACCACACGCAGTTATCCCAATTACACAGACACACACCTCCCCCATCCAGCACACATTACAAACAGACACCTACATTCACATGAAGGACACCACATTCACGTTCAGACACACACACACAGACAGACATCCCCCATTCACTTCAATTACAAACATTACCGGACACACACACATCAAGGAGACTGATAGCAACGTTACAAACTTACAGACACATACACATCATTCAGGAGACTGATACTTCAATTACAAACTTACAAACAAACACACATGCACACACATGAAGGGACACACAATCACACAAAATGACACTACACAACAGGCACACAAAGTAAGGGAGACACACCCAAACATACACACACTTCAAAACACACACACACACACATGGAGGGAGACTGATACTTCACACAAAACACACACACATGAAGGGGACTAATGACAGACTAGCTTCAATTACACAACAAACACACACACACACACATGAAGGAGACTGATCCCTTCAGATACAAACATACAGACAAACACACACATGAAGGAAGACTGATACTTCAATTACAAAGACAGACACATACACGCACATGAAGGGAGACTGATAGCTTCACATTACAAACTTACAAACAAACACACACACATGAAGGAAACTGATAGTTTCAATTGGCAGACCTACAAACAGGCACACACACAAAGTCCCAGACTCACCCAATTACAAACTTACAAAAAGACTCACATACATGAAGGAAGACTGATAACTTCAATTACAAACATACAAACAGACACACACACACACTGACTTACTGATAGCCTCAATGACAAACATACAAACAGACACACACACACATGAAGGGAAACTGATAGCTTGAATTACAAAAGATACAAACAGACACACACACACTCAAGGAGACTGATAGCTTTCAATTACAAACATACACTTTCACAGACATAAACACACTGTTAACTTTAATTACAAACTCAAACAGACACAGACACACATTCAGGAAATTGACTTCAATTCCCAAACTTACACACAGACAGACACACACACACACATGAACAGACACTGATTTCAGATTACACACATTCACAGACAGACACACACACAGACAGAAGGAAACTGATACTTCAATTACAAACATACACACAGACAGACACACTTCACACATGAAGGGAAACTGACATTCAATTACAAACATACAAACAGACACACACACACCCTACACCACATGAAGGGAGAATGATAGCTTCAATTACAAACATACAAACAGACAGACACACACTTGAAGGGAGACTGTTCAATGACAAAACTTACAAACAGACACACACATGAAGGGAGACTGATAGAGTCAATTAAACATACACAAACACACACATGAAGGAGACTGATAGCTTCAATTGCAAACACAGACAGACAGACACACATGAAGGGAAACCGATAGCTTCAATGACAAACTTACAAACAAACACACACACACACACACACACACAGAAGGTGATTGAGCTTCAATTACAAACACAAGACAGACACACACACAATGAAGGGAGACTGATAGCTTCAAGACAAAGTTACAAACAAACACACACACACACACATTCAAGAGGGACTGGTAACTTCAATTACAAATACAGACAAACACACACACACATTGAAGATCTCTGGATAACTTCAATTAAAAACTTACAGACAAACACACACACACACAAAGAGAAACTCATAGTTTCAATTACAAACTTACAGACAAAACAGATACATAAAGAAGACTGATAGCTTCATTAAAAACATTAAATACACACACACACATGGAAGATTGCTACAATTACAAACATACAGACAGACACACACACATAAAAAGGGAGACGCAGCACATGCAGACAGACACTGAGAAACATGAAGGAGACTGATGGCTTCAATTACAAACATACATTCACAAACACGCACACACTTAAAGACAGAATGAGAAAAACTTACAGACAAACACACACATAAACAGACAGATAGCTTCAATTACAAACAGATACACAGACACACACATGAAGGGGAAACTGATAGCTTCAATTAAAGAAGACACACACACACATGAAGGGAGACTGAAGAAATTCACAAACAGACACACTCACACGTGAAGGAGAAGAAGAAGAATCACAGACAGACACACAGACACACATGTAGGAGACTGATAGCTTCAAGACAAACAAACACGAACACACATGAAGAGAGACATAGCTTCAATTACAAGCAGACACACACAAGAAGAAGACTGAAGAACAAACAGAGACAAGAAGGGAAAAGAAGAAGAACAAACAGACACACACAAGAAGGGAGACCAGCTTCAATTACAGACAGACACGCACACACATGAATGGAGACTGATAGCTTCAATTACAAACAGACACACACACACAGAAGAAGACTGACAGCTTCAATTAAAAAGAGACACACACAGACAGAAGGAGACTGACAGAAGAATTACAAACAGAGACACACACACACATGAAGGGAGACCGATAACTTCAATTCACAGACAGACACACACACACATGAAGGAGACTGACAAGAAATTACAAACAGACACACACATGAAGGGAGAAGATAGACTTCAATTACAAACAGACACACACACATGAAGAGACCGATAACTTGAATTACAAGACACACACACACACATGAAAGAGACTGATAGCTTTGTTTACAAAACAGACACACACACACATGAAGGGGATTAAGCTTCAATTGCCACAGACAGACATGCACATGAAGGGAGACTGATAGCATTCAATTACAAACCTACAGACAGACACACACATGAAGGAGACTGATAGTTAATTGCAAACACACCACATTGACACATCACATGAACAGAGACTGACAGCTTCAATTACAAACTTACATTCACATACACGCACATGAAGGGAGACTGATACTTTCACAGACAAACTTACAAACAAACACACACACATGAGGGAGACTGATAGTTTCAATTACAAACTTACAAACAGGCACACACACAAAGTAAGGGAGACTGGTAGCTTCTGATACAAACTTACAGACAAACACACACACACACACATGAAGGAGACTGATAACTTCAATTACAAACATACAGACAAACACACACACATGAAGGGAGACTGATAGCTTCAATTACAAACATACAGACAAACACACACATGAAGGGGAGACTAATAGCTTCAATTACAAACATACAGACAAACACACACATGAAGGAAGACTAATAGCTTCAATTACAAACATACAGACAAACACACACACATGAAGGAGACTGTAGCTTCAATTACAAACTTACAGACACATACACGCACATGAAGGGAGACTGATAGCTTCAATTACAAACTTACAAACAAACACACACACATGAAGGGAGACTGATAGTTTCAATTACAAACTTACAAACAGACACACACACACATGAAGGGAAACTGATAGCTTGAATTACAAAGATACAAACAGACACACACACACATCAAGGGAGACTGATAGCTTTAATTACAAACATACACACACACATAAAGGAGACTGTTAACTTTAATTACAAACATGCAAACAGACACGCACACACACATGAAGGGAAATCATAATCAATTACAAACATACACACAGACAGACACACACACACACATGAAGGGAAACTGATAGCTTCAATTACAAACATACAAACAGACACACACACACACACACACATGAAGAGAGAATGATAGCTTCAATTACAAACATACAAACAGACAGACACACACATGAAGGGAGACTGATACTTCAATGACAAACTTACAAACAGACACACACATGAAGGGAGACTGATAAGTCAATTACAAACATACACACACACACACACATGAAGGGAGACTGATAGGTTCAATTACAAACTTACAAATAGACAGACACACATGAAGGAAACTGATAATAATGACAAACTTACAAACAAACACACACACACACAGACACATGAAGGGTGATTGATAACTTCAATTACAAACTTACAAACAGACAGACACACACACACACATGAAGGGAGACTGATAGCTTCAATGACAAAGTTACAAACAGACACACACACACACACACACATGAAGGAGATTGATAACTTCAATTACAAACATACAAACAGACAGACATACACATGAAGGAAACTGATAGCTTTAATTACAAACATACAAACAGACAGACACACACATGAAGGGAAACTGATAGCTTTAATTACAAACATACAAACAGACACACGCACACATGGAAGGGAGACTGACAGCTTCAATTACAAACATACAAACAGACAGACAGACACACGAAGGTAGACTGATAGCTTCAATTACAAACATAAAAAATACAAACAGACAGACAGACAGATAGCAAGAAAGATGTCGATGAGCATAGAAATGTACAATAATTATGCACACACACAAAAAAATACAAAAAAATTCCCGCGAACCGGATTCGAACCAGTGACCTAAGGATCGCTACTTATTTTCACCTCTACAGTCCTCCGCTCTACCAACTGAGCTATCACGGGATGCTGATAACTGGACACTTAAAGTAATCACTTTGATCCACTCGACAGTGATTCGAGAAAGGTTGACGTAACTAGCTTGGGCTGTAGTTAAGAAGCGGGTTGTCTCCCTTTGGCTATTGCGAAACAATCATATCTCACAGCCGGACAGCAATAATATTATGAATGATGTCATCGTATTGTGATGCCCTACAATTCACCCTTTTTTTTAAATTTGTATCCTATGAAGCTTTCAGCGACCCACGCAGGCGGTTAGAAGTTTCAATTGAATGTGCATCGGCGTCACGTGGCTTGAGAAGTAGAGACGCCTGGTGGTGACGATATCACCGTTCTATTATAAATTCAATCATCCAAACAAAGACCATTCAAAGTCACGCGCCCTACTTACCCTACTTACCCCCCCCTCCTCCCTCCCGTCCCCTACACCCACGTCTTACTTACCCCGCCCCTCCTCTCCCGTCCCCTACACCCACGCCCTACTTACCCCCCACCCCTACCGTCCCATACACCCACGCCCTACTTACCCCCTCCTCCCTCCCGTCCCCTACAACCACACGTCCCCTACACCCACGCCCCCCCCACCCCTCCCGTCCCCTACACCCACGCCCTATTACACCCCCACCTCCTCCCGTCCCCTACACCCACGCCCTACTTACCCCCCACCCCTCCCGTCCCCTACACCCACGCCCTACTTACCCCCACCCCTCCGTCCCCTACACCCACGCCCTAACTTACACCCCCAATCCGGTCCCTACACCCACGCCCTACTTACCCTTCCGTCCCCTACACCCACGCCCTTCCCCCCACCCCTCCGGTCCCTAAACCCGCGCCCTACTTACCCCCACCCCTCCCGTCCCTACACCCACGCCCTACGTACCCCCACCCCTCCGGTCCCTAAACCCGCGCCCTACTTACCCCCCACCCCTTCCGTCCCCTACACCCGCCCCTACGTACCCCCTCCCCCTCCCGTCCCCTACACCCCTCCGGTCCCTACGCCCTACTTACCCCCCCCTCCCGTCCCCCTACACCCACGCCCTACTTACCCCCTCCTCCCTCCCGTCCCCTACACCCACGCCCAACTTATCCCCACCCCTCCCGTCCCCTACACCCACTTCTTACCCCCCTCCCTCCCGTCCCTACACCCACGCCCTACTTACCCCCACCCTCCCGTCCCCTACACCCACGCCCTTTTACCCCCTCCCTCCCGTCCCCTTCACCCACCCCTACACCCCAATTGTCCCTCACCCACGCCCTACTTACCCCCTCCCCTCCCGTCCCCTACACCCACGCCCTACTTACCCCCACCCCTTCCGTCCCCTACACCCACGCCCTACTTACCCCACCCCTCCCTTCCCCTACACCCCCACCCTACACCCCCTCCCTCCCGTCCCCTACACCCACGCCCTACTTACCCCACACCTTCCGTCCCCTACACCCACGCCCTACTTACCCCCACCCCTTATCCCCTAACCCACAACTTGAATCCCTCCCGTCCCCTACACCCAAGTAAACTTACCCCACACCCCTTCCGTTACACCCAACCCTACTTACCCCAACCCCTCCCGTCCCCTACACCCACGCCCTTCTTACCCCCCACCCCTCCCGTCCCTACACCCAGCCCTAACCCCCTCCCTCCGTCCCCTACACCCAACCCTCCTCCCCTACCACCCCTCCCGTGAATACACCCTTCCGTTCCCTACACCTGCGCCCTACTTACCCCCACCTTCCGTTTCCCTACACCCTCCTACTTACCCCACCCTCCCGTCCCCTACACCCCCGCCCTACTTACCCCCACCCCTCCGTTCCCTACACAAACGCCCTACTTACCCCCCATTCCTCCCCGCGTCCCTCTTACCCCCCCTCCCCCCGTCCTACACCCACGCCCTACTTACCCCCACCCCTCCCGTCCCCTACACCCAACCCTACTTACCCCACACCCCTCCCGTCCCCTACACCCACGCCCTACCCCCCCCCCTCTGTCCCTACACCCAACCCCCCACCCCTCCCGTCCCCTACACCCAGCCCTAACTTACCCCCACCCCTCCGTCCCCTACACCCAACCCTACACCCCCCACCCTCCCGTCCCCTACACCCACGCCCTACTTACCCCCTTCCTCCTTCCGTTCCCTACGAACCCTACTTGACCCCCCTCCGTAACACCTTTCCCCCTCCGCTCCCCCTCCAACCCGCGCCCTATTAATCCTCCTCCCTTCCCCTACACCCGCGCCTCTCCACGCCCGACTCCAGTCCTCTACGTCTCTGCGCCCACTGCACACCTGCACCCCGACCTCCCTTCCCACTTCCTGCTCATTTTCTTTCTTTTTTTTTTTCTTGGTCTTTTCTCGGTGTCTTAATTTGTATTGCGTGCAATGTGTACATATGTCACGATAGTGCTTGAGCCACTTCTTTTTTTTGAATTCGACAAATATGTCACTTAGTTCAAGATCAAGTATGGCGCGTTTTTAACCGTCGCGTCTCCGAGCTCCTTTGGGGGTATGAAAAACAAATGCAGGGGGTATGGGACTTGATGATCTCTGGATACTGATAATTGTTGATCTAAGAGGGGAAGGGGAGGCGAGGTGAGGTAAAACTTTACTGAACAATTTTAAGTATCATATTGGGCCTTAATTATGTTATTGGAAGTTTGTAGTTAAACTCAAACCTCGTTATATCGCCAATGTTGTGTCAATAGTAACTTGGTGTTATAAAATGGGAATGAAAAAGAAAAAGAAAAAAAAAAAAGAAGAAAAGAAGAAAAAAGAAGAAGAAGAAGAGAAAGAAGAAGAAGAAGAAGAAAAGAAGAAGAAGAAGAAGAAGAAGAAGAAGAAGAAGAAGAAGAAGAAGAAGAAGAAGAAGAAGAAGAAAAGAAGAAGAAGAAGAAGAAGAAGAAGAAGAAGAAGAAGAAGAAAACCTAAGAAAAGAGAAGAAGAAGAAGAAGAAAAAGAAGAAGAAGAAAACCGAAGAAGAAGAAAAAGAAGAAGAAGAAGTGCAGAAGAAGAAGAAGAAGAAGAAAAAGAAGAAGAAGAAGAAGAAGAAGATAAGAAGAAGAAGAAGAAGAAGAAGAAGAAGAAGAAGAAGAAGAAGAAGAAGAAGAAGAAGAAGAAGAAGAAGAAGAAGAAGAAGAAGAAGAAGAAGAAGAAGAAGAAGAAGAAGAAGAAGAAGAAGAAGAAGAAGAAGAAGAAGAAGAAGAAGTAAAAGAAAAGAAAAAAAGAAGAAGAAAAAAGAAGAGTGCTTTGTCAGGGGGGGGGGGGAGCAAAGGGAAGATTAAGCCGTTTTGCCTTGTGTATGTGATGCGAGTTGGGGTTCAGAGGATGTCATTGTGTTTTATTATGTCACTATGGTTATAATCTACTTGCATCGTTGCACCATACTGTTTTTGTTTACGATGCAACGTAATCAGGATAACGCATATGTGACAGCAGTGATACATTTCTTTTCTCTCTCCCTGTAACTATGTTAATACTCATATCCAATTGACTAACTATTGCCCCTGTTGCACGGTTCTGATAGCACACTTTTACCGGAAAACTCACTTTTACAACAACAACAACAACAACAACAAAACATTGGCCTGTAGCAGGCAGAGCCATTTAATCCGAAAATCATATAGTTTTACCACGAGAGACATTTGTACCACCAAAAACACACTAGTATCACTGAATCCTTTTGTACTAGAAAAGATACTTGTGTCAAAAAAAACACTTTGGTAAAAATAAATGATCATAATTAATAATAATAATAATAATAATAATAATAATAATAATAATAATAATAATAATAATAATAATAATAATAATAATAATAATAATAATAATAATAATAATAATAATAATAATAATAATAAATAATAATAATAATAATAATAATAATAATCATAATAATAATAATAATAATAATAATAATAATAATAATAATAATAATAATAATAATAATAATAATAATAATAATAATAATAATAATAATAATAATAATAATAATAATAATAATAATAATGATGACAATAATAATAATAATAATAAACGTAATAATAATAATAATAATAATAATAATAATTATAATAATAATAATAATAATAATAATAATAATAATAATAATAATTATAATAATAATAATAATAATAATAATAATAATAATAATAATAATAATAATAATAATAATAATAATAATAATAACAACAAAAACAACCAATAACAATAATAATAATAATAATATTAATAATAATAATAATAATAATAATAATAATAATAATAATAATAATAATAATAATAATAATAATAATAATAATAATAATAATAATAATAATAATAATAATAATAATAATAACTGTATAATAATAATAATAATAATAATAATAATAATAATAATAATAATAATAAAAACAATAAAATAATAATAATAATAATAATAATAATAATAATAATAATAATAATAATAATAATAATAATAATAATAATAATAATAATAATAATAATAATAAAAACAATAATAAAGTAACGAATAACAGTTTTAATCTTGAACTGTAATGTATACCATGCTTTATTACCTTTCTATAATATAATGTGTATATTCTTCTACTGTGAAACAATGTACCACGACGCAAATGTGCCTGTATTTTGGGACAGCACAGATCTTACTTGAATCTTATCTTTTCTTATTCTGTTGTATCTTAATTACGTGTCCCAAAAACGAACACAATTGTATCCGATAACACACTTTTATCAACGAACACAATTGAATCAAGTAACACACTTTTATCAACGAACACAATTGAATCAAGTAACACACTTTTATCAACGAACACAATTGAATCAAGTAACACACTTTTATCAACAAACACAATTGAATCAAGTAACACACTTTTATCAACAAACACAATTGAATCAAGTAACAAACTTTTCCCACGAACACAATTGAATCAAGTAACACACTTTTTCCACGAACACAATTGAATCAAGTAACAAGCTTTTTCCCACGAACACAATTGAATCAAGTAACACACTTTTATCAACAAACACAATTGAATCAAGTAGCACACTTTTCCCACGAACACAATTGAATCAAGTAACACACTTTTATCCCACGAACACAATTGAATCAAGTAACACACTTTTATCAACAAACACAATTGAATAACACACTTTTATCAACAAACACAATTGAATCAACACTTTTATCAACGAACACAATTGAATCAAGTAACAGACTTTCATCAACAAACACAATTGAATCAAGTAACAGACTTTTATCAACAAACACAATTGAATCAAGTAACACACTTTTATCAACAAACACAATTGAATCAAGTAACAGACTTTCATCAACAAACACAATTGAATCAAGTAACAGACTTTTATCAACAAACACAATTGAATCAAGTAACACACTTTTTCCCCACGAACACAATTGAATCAACAGACTTTCATCACAATTGAATCAAGTAACAGACTTTTATCAACAAACACAATTGAATCAAGTAACACACTTTTTCCACGAACACAATTGAATCAAGTAACAGACTTTCATCAACTTTTAACACCTTTTCCCACGAACACAATTGAATCAAGTAACACACTTTTTCCAACGAACACAATTAATTATATCCGATACAAATATTTTTAAGGGGAAGCGGGTCCTGGGGTGAAACTTTTCCCGTTTGTTCCTATCAATTCAAATTATGTATAGGTGTAATGAGCATGGTGTACTGAGTTGAAATATGTCGTTGTTTTTTTCCTGACGCTTCCAGTTGCCATGGAAACGGCGGCGATCTTTGATTTTTGCCCGTCAAATTTTACCAAGTTCAATATCGATAGGCTTTCTCGTTTTTCAAACAAATCTGTTTCAACCTTGCTCACACCTTATTTGATACAATATCTAAATTTTATCAGATCAGATTTTTGTTTCATTTGTAAGTTTTGATTTGATTATATACACAAATGTTGTTCAAAATATTCAATTTTTCAAAAACTATAATATACATAAAAAGGGCATCTGATCATTTCTTTGTTTTCCCCCACTCATCATCCATACTAAATTACATGAAGATACGTTGAGAAATAAAAACATAGATAGGGAATAATGAACAAAAAAGGACATTTTGAGAAAATCGTATTTTTCTCTTTTTTTTCTGGTATTTGAATACATTTTTTCTCCCATAAACCTAAGAAAAGAGTAGGATAATACTTGGAAACATCATAAAACCATGAGAGGCACTCAACTACTTCTTATTGACACTGTTTCAAGTGCACCAGCACCTTTTACTTATTCTGAGATGGTGCCTTTTGATAATCGGTGCGCGGAACATAACGTCCGATCGATCTAAGGCAATATTCATAATATATCCTCAAATAAGTTTGTTTTGGATAGCGTTTATTGTGACGATCACAATGAGTACTTTAGATAATATTTCTGACTTTCATTGTATAATAGCTGTGTTGAAAACACCTGTATTGTTTCTAAACAAATTGTATAAATTCAAAGAATCGATACTGAGCTTCTTTTGTTATATCATTATGATGGGAATGAAATGTTCTTTCCACTAGTACTAGATACTTTTATCAACGAACACAATTGTATCAGATAACACACTTTTTCCCATCAACACAATTGTATCAGATAACACACTTTATCAGATCCCATACCACAAACACAATTGTATCAGATAACACACTCTTACCACAAACACAATTGTATCAGATAACACACTCTTACCACAAACACAATTGTATCAGATAACACACTCTTACCACAAACACAATTGTATCAGATAACACACAATTGTATCACCACAAACACAATTGTATCAGATAACACACTCTTACCACAAACACAATTGTATCAGATAACACACTCTTACCACAAACACAATTGTATCAGATAAAACACACTCTTACCACAAACACAATTGTATCAGATAACACTCTTCTTACCACAAACACAATTGTATCAGATAACACACTCTTACCACAAACACAATTGTATCAGATAACACACTTTTACCAACAAACACAATTGTATCAGATAACACACTCTTACCACAAACACAATTGTATCAGATAACACACTTTTATCACGAAACAACTGTATCCAACACAACTGTATCAACACACTTTATCAACGAACACAATTGTATCACAAACAACACATTGTATCAGATAACACACTCAACAAACACAATTGTATCAGATACACTTTTTCATGAAACACAATTGTATCAGATAACACACTCTTACCACAAACACAATCAACGAACACAATTGTATCAGATAACACACTTTTATCAACGAACACAATTGTAGATAACAATCAACAACACAATTGCATTAACACACTTTTTTATCAACGAACACAATTGTATCAGATAACACACTTTTATCAACGAACACAATTGTATCAGATAACACACTTTTATCAACGAACACAAACACACTTTTATCAGATAACACACTTTTTTATCAACAAACACAATTGTATCAGATAACACACTTATCAACAAACACAATTGTATCAGATAACACACTTTTATCAACGAACACAACTGTATCAGATAACACACTTTTATCAACGAACACATCACAATTGTATCAGATAACACACTTTTATCAACGAACACAATTGTATCAGATAACACACTTTTATCAACGAACACAATTGTATCAGATAACACACTTTTATCAACGAACACAATTGTATCAGATAACACTTTTATCAACGAACACAATTGTATCAGATAACACACTTTTATCAACGAACACAATTGTATCAGATAACACACTTTTATCAACGAACACAACTGTATCAGATAACACACTTTTATCAACGAACACAACTGTATCAGATAACACACTTTATCAACGAACACAATTGTATCAGATAACACACTTTTATCAACGAACACAATTGTATCAGATAACATCACTTTTATCAACGAACACAACTGTATCAGATAACACACTTTTATCAACGAACACAATTGTATCAGATCACACTTTATCAACGAACACAATTGTATCAGATAACACACTTTTATCAACGAACACAACTGTATCAGATAACACACTTTTATCAACGAACACAATTGTATCAGATAACACACTTTTATCAACGAACACAACTGTATCAGATAACACACTTTTATCAACGAACACAATCACACAATCAACGAACACAACTGTATCAGATAACACACTTTTATCAACGAACACAATTGTATCAGATAACACACTTTTATCAATCGAACACAACTGTATCAGATAACACACTTTTATCAACGAACACAACTTGTATCAGATAACACACTTTTATCAACGAACACAATTGTATCAGATAACACACTTTTATCAGATAACGAACACAAACACAATTGTATCAGATAACACACTTTTTATCAACGAACACAACTGTATCAGATAACACACTTTTATACAACGAACACAACTGTATCAGATAACACACTTTTATCAACGAACACAACTGTATCAGATAACACACTTTCAGATAACACAACCAACACAATTGTATCAGATAACACACTTTTACCACAAACACAATTGTATCAGATAACACACTCTTACCACAAACACATCAACGAACACAACTGTATCAGATAACACACTTTTATCAACGAACACAATTGTATCAGATAACACACTTTTATCAACGAACACAACTGTATCAGATAACAGACTTTTAATCAACGAACACAACTTATCAGATAACACACTTTTATCAACGAACACAATTGTATCAGATAACACACTTTTATCAACGAACACAATTGTATCAGATAACACACTCTTACCACAAACACAATTGTATCAGATAACACACTCTTACCACAAACACAATTGTATCAGATAACACACTTTTAACAACGAACACAATTGTATCAGATAACACACTTTTACCACAAACACAATTGTATCAGATAACACACTTTTATCAACGAACACAATTGTATCAGATAACACACTTTTACCAACGAACACAATTGTATCAGATAACACACTTTTACCAACAAACACAATTGTATCAGATAACACACTTTTAAACACAATTGTATCAATAACGAACACAAACACAACTGTATCAGATAACACACTTTTATCAACACAATTGTAACACACTTTTATCAACGAACACAATTGTATCAGATAACGATCACGAACACAACTGTATCAGATAACACACTTTTATCAACGAACACAACTGTATCAGATAAACACACAACGAACACAATTTAACACACTCAACGAACACAACTGTATCAGATAACACACTTTTATCAACGAACACAACTGTATCAGATAACACACTTTTATCAACGAACACAATTGTATCAGATAACACACTTTTATCAACGAACACAATTGTATCAGATAACACACTTTTATCAACGAACACTACTGTATCAGATAACACACTTTTATCAACGAACACAATTGTATCAGATAACACACTTTTATCACGAACACAATTGTATCAGATAACACACTTTTCCCAACGAACACAATTTTATCACATAACACACTTTTATCAACGAACAACTGTATCAGATTATATCAACGAACACATATCAACACAATTGTATCAGATAACACACTTTATCAACGAACACAATTATATCAACGAACAAACACAATTTTATCAACGAACATAATTATATCAGATAACACACTTTTACCAAATTGTATCAGAACCCAATTAATTGTATCAGATAACAACAATGTACCATGGTATCAACGAACACAATTGTATCAAAACACATTTACCAACGAACACAATTATATCAGATAACACACTTTTACCAACGAACACAATTAATTGTATCAGATAACAACAATGTACCAATTGTATCAGATAAAATACTTTTACCAACGAACACAATTGTACCAGAAAACACACTTTTACCAACGAACACAATTGTATCAGAAAACAGACTTTTAACAACGAACACACTTTTTAGTGTCAGAAAACACACTTTTACGAACACAACAATCAGATAACTGACGAACACAATTGTTAGAAAACACACTTTTAATCAGATAACACACTTATCACGAACACAAACACACACTTTTTTAACAACGAACACAATTGTAGTCTTTTTAGAAAACACAACTGTATCAGATAACACCAACGAACACAACTATATCAGAAAACACACTTTTATCAACGAACACTTGTATCAGAGTCTAGAAACACACTTATCAACGAACACACTTTCAGATAACACAATCAACGAACACAACTGTATCAGATAACACACTTTTACCAACGAACACAATTGTATCAGATAACACACTTTTACCAACGAACACAACTGTATCAGATAACACACTTTTATCAACGAACACAATTGTATCAGATAACACACTTTTATCAACGAACACAACTGTATCAGATAACACACTTTTATCAACGAACACAACTGTATCAGATAACACACTTTTATCAACGAACACAATTGTATCCAGAAAACACACTTTTACCAACGAACACAACTGTATCAGATAACACACTTTTATCAACGAACACAACTGTATCAGATAACACACTTTTATCAACGAACACAATTGTATCAGATAACACACTTTTTATCAACGAACACAACTGTAAGAAAACACACTTTTACCAACGAACACAATTGTATCAGATAACACACTTTTATCAACGAACACAATTATATCAGATAACACACTTTTACCAACGAACACAATTGTATCAGATAACACACTTTTATCAACGAACAAGAATCATAACACTTTTATCAACGAACACAATTGTATCAGATAACACACTTTTATCACTATCAGATAACACACTTTTACCAACGAACACAATTAATTGTATCAGATCACCATAACACACTTTTATCAACGAACACAATTGTATCAGATAAACACACTTTTACCAAAACACAATTATATCACATAACATTTTATCAACGAACTTTTATCAACACCAACAACGAACAGAAAAACACACTACTAAATAAAACACATTTACCAACGTTAGATAAGAACAGTTTTACCAACAAACACAATTCTGTATCAGAAAAACACACTTTTACCAACGAACACAATTGTATCAGAAAACACACTTTTACCAACGAACACAATTGTATCAGAAAACACACTTTTACCAACGAACACAATTGTATCCAGATAAGAAAACACACTTTTACCAACGAACACACGAGTGAACAACAATTGTATCAGAAAACACTACCAACGAACACTCTGTCAGAAAACAACAAACACAATTGTATCAGATAAAAACACACTTTTACCAACGAACACTTACCAACGATCAGATAAAAACACACTTTTACCAACGAACACACGAGTTCAGAATCAGATAACACACTTTTAAACGAACACAAGTGTCAGAAAACACACTTTTACCAACGAACCCACGAGTGTCAGAAAACACACTTTACCAACGAACACAATTGTCATCAGATAACACACTTTTACCAACGAACACACGAGTGTCAGAAAACACACTTTACCAACGAACACAATTGTATCAGATAACACACTTTTACCAACGAACACAATGTCAGAAAACACACTTTATCAGATAACACACTTTTACCAACGAACACACGAGTGTCAGAAAACACACTTTTACCAACGAACACAAATTAATATCAGAAAAGAACAGTTTTACTTGTATCAGATAACACACTTTTACCAACAAACACAATTGTATCAGATAAGACACACTTTAATTGTATCAGAAAACAACAATTACCAATGAACACAATTGTATCAGATAACAACACTTTTACCAACAAACACACACAATGATTGTTAGATAAGAACAGTTTTACCAACAAACACAATTCTGTCAGAAAACACAACCAATGAACACTGTATCAGATAAGAACTTTTACCAACGAACACAATTGTATCAGATAACACACTCTTACCAATTAACACAATTGTATCAGATAACACACTTTTACCAATTAACACAATTGTATCAGATAACACACTCTTACCAATTAACACAATTGTATCAGATAACACACTTTTACCAACAACACAATTGTATCAGATAACACACTTTTACCAATTAACACAATTGAATCAGATAACACACTTTTACCAACGAACACAATTGTATCAGATAACACACTCTTTTAACAACGAACACAATTGTATCAGATAACACACTTTTACCAACGAACACAATTGTATCAGATAACACACTCTTACCACGAACACAATTGTATCAGATAACACACTTTTACCAACGAACACAATTGTATCAGATAACACACTTTTACCACGAACACAATTGTATCAGATAACACACTCTTACCACAAACACAATTGTATCAGATAACACACTCTTACCACAAACACAATTGTATCAGATAACACACTTTTACCATTAAACACAATTGTATCAGATAACACACTTTTACCATTAAACACAATTGTATCAGATAACATACTTTTACCATTAAACACAATTGTATCAGATAACACACTTTTACCATTAAACACAATTGTATCAGATAACAGACTTTTACCATTAAACACAATTGTATCAGATAACACACTCTTACCACAAACACAATTGTATCAGATAACACACTTTTACCATTAAACACAATTGTATCAGATAACAGACTTTTTACCAACGAACACAATTGTATCAGATAACACACTCTTACCACAAACACAATTGTATCAGATAACACACTTTTACCACAAACACAATTGTATCAGATAACACACTTTTATCAACGAACACAATTGTATCAGATAACATACTTTTACCATTAAACACAATTGTATCAGATAACACACTTTTATCAACGAACACAATTGTATCAGATAACACTCTTTTACCAACGAACACAACTGTATCAGATAACACACTTTTACCAACGAACACAATTGTATCAGATAACATACTTTTACCAACGAACACAATTGTATCAGATAACACTCTTTTAACAACGAACACAATTGTATCAGATAACATGCTTTCACGCTAAAATGCAATTTTACAAGAAAATACACTTTTACCAGACAAAAAGAAACTTGTACCAGAAATCCCATAACTGCATCCAACAGCAATGTGTCTCCCCGTCCCCACCCTTTCTTGTTCAACTCTCTGACCAAGCTTTGTAGTATTCGAACCCGGGACCTCATGATCCCCAGTCTAGCAGCCTCACTCCTCGCCTACCGACGCCACAGTCTTATTACTGGAGGCCAGAAATATTGTCTTGTTAGGATTGGCGGGAGGCTGTCAACAGGGCAAGGATAACCCAAGACTTTTTGAGGAAACTAGAGTTCGATTCCCTGGTGTAATCTGCTGTCTGTCCAGATATCATTGATACCTAGTCCCATCAGAGACGGATGATAGAAAAGGAGGTCCAGTGTGCAGACCACAACATTTTGGGCACGTTAAGGGCAAAAGAAAAGATCAAACAAAAGCCCAGAGATCATCTTAGCTGTGGACGTGGGTGCAATTACAACCAAAATCAAAATCAAAACACCAACGAAATGTCGATAGCCTCTTTATTTCAACTGCTACAAGAAATTAGGGATGATCTAAGTGAGATTTCGTTGCTCAGATCACAATGTCTATGCGGTGACGAGTTGTTTCCCTTTACAAAGACCAACAGTGAGGCAAGACGCATGCCGCAGATGAAGGAAGTGACATTGAATAATAGCAAAGCCCATTGCAACGTAGTTAGCTCGATTGGTGGCACGGTTTCTTTTCGTAGTGAGGCGATGGGTGCCGAAGCAGAGGTTACAGGAGTTTTTCTATTTCTTGTATTTGTCTCGTTTTTGTTCCTTTCTTTCTTCTTTTATCAGCTCCCATTCTACCTTCCGGTTATGGGTTTAGATGCCCAAATGAACTTTCACCAGGCTACCTGTCCTGACATTTTCTGTTTCCTTCCTTGAAAGTTAAATTTTCTTTGCGTTAATGACTCTTTTATATCTTATTCTCACTTCCTCTGAGGTCTGAAGTGATTTTGTTTTGCTTTTGAGTTTAGGTTTTTGCTTTTAGTATGTACATGAGTAACTGTCAAAATACAGTCACCCTATATCATTGAAAAGTTTTAGCGTCCTTGGTTGCAATGGAAACGGCCGCCATCTTGAATTTTGACTCAATTTTCAAGATCTATCTCCTCGCTTAGTTATGAATAAAATTACTCAAATCCTCGCAGAGGGTCTTTTCCATTCAATATCTAAAGAGCGACATCGGGTTTTTTCAATATTTTGGATAGTTTTATTTTTAATGAATTTTTGAAAATACTATATATCGTGAATGTACAAAAACGGCATTTTTATTACAAAAAAAAAACAATTCTCAAAAAGTTTACAATATATCAAAAATACCCGACGTCATTCTATTAACATAGACAAGAGGAACCTGAGTGCCAAATATAATACAAATCGTTCGTACATGGCGGAGGAGATAGAATTTTCGTGTGGAAAAACTACTCTTCGACAAAAATGCAAGTAAAAAACATCAAAGAAAAGAAAATAAAACAAACGCTTCAGACGGGTTTCCCTTGTTGCAGCATCCCCCTTACTCTTTTGACAGTCTCTGGCATTGTTACTCATGAAAATAGGATTATAAATCTAGGTTTAGATGGGCACTGTTATGAAAAGAGACGTCAAAGTGACCAGTTTTTTTCTCTCCTCTATATTCTATGCTTGTGCGCGTGTTTACATACACACTGACGGGCGACGCCTCTTTATATCACACAGCGATGGAGACACGTCCATTGGTTTCGGCAACATGAGGTCAAGTCTTGTGTTGCCACATCTGGCGATTAACCGCCAATATGCGGTTTTTACTGCCATTTTCTCAGTCAGTGATATGGTAATTTACGTCAAAATTTTGATTATTTTTACCTACTGGCCTTCAAAATATTTATTTCGTAAAAACATGGACATTTTTTTCTGTATTAACTTGTAGATAAATGATCGTTCTAGCAGATTATGCAAAGAACAGAAAATCAACCTTTTGGTCCAAAACTCGCCAGTCCAGGTGCCGCCCCCACCCCTAATGATTACCCCTAAGTAATTGTAAGTTTGAACTCGTTCTAAATTGTCCTTGCCCAATTTAAGATTTTGTGTCTTAGCTTCCCTAGTTACTAGCATTGTTTTGGTTTTCTTTGCATTTACTCTCATTCCTCTTTTATTTAATGCATTATTCTTCATGTTGATATTCGACTGAAGGTCCCTTTCTGATTTTCCAACAGAATTAAATCATCAGCAAATGAAAGCATTGATACATTTACTGTTTTGACCTTCCACATACCCACATTCAATTTCTTCCTTTTCGAGGATGCCTTTGAATCCATAAATGTGATAAACAAAAGAGGACTTAGGATACAACCTGACTTACTCCTATATCTACATCAAATTCTTCGGATACATTTCTAGCTACTCTCACTGCAAATGTTGGCTTATCGTAAAAACTTTTAATGGCGTCTATTAAATGTTCCTCTACGCTGTGATCCTTTAAGAAATGCCTTAGTTCGTCCCTCCCCATAGTGTCAAATGCCTTTTCAAAGTCAATAAAACACAGGTGCAAGTCAATGTTTCTCTCAAGGAATTTTTTCTATTATTAGTCTAATTGTTTTTAGGTGGTCTTGTACACTTTTTCCTGGTCTAAATACATTCTCCTGTTCTTCAATATGATCCTCTACTCTTTTCCTCAGTCTCATTTCCAGAATCCTGGCATATAGTTTTACTCTGAAATCGCTAAGTAGTGATATCCCTCTATAGTTTGAGCATTCCATTTTTTTCCTAAGGGATTTAATGTCGTTTCCGTCACTTTCTCTACACAAAGAGAATGGTGTGAACACCAAATGCTGAAATGTGTTTAATTTGCAAACTCATATTTTTGTTGTCGAATTTCACCTCTTTAATATTTATAAATGCTTCCAAAACGACCAAGGTTGTATTCAATGTATAGCAAAATTCCTTAGGTTTTAAACGGTATTTAATATGTCACCACAGACCAACGATGTAATCGATTACAAGGAGAGAACTGAGTGTAAAGTAACTTTAGCAACTACTCCACATACATACATACATACATACATACATACATACATACATACATACATACATACATACATACATACATACATACATACATACATACATACATACATACATAGATATATGTATACATACATACATACATACATATAAACATACATACATATATGCATACATACATACTTACATACATACATACATACATACATACATACATACATACATACATACATACATACATACATACATACATACATACATACATACATACATACATACATACAGATAGACAGACAGACCAATAGACAAAGAATATAAAGAACACGTCCATTACATGATACTGTGATGCATGCAGCTGTACTGTATGCCCTCTATGAGTTGATAGGACTTTGAATGCAAAGGCATTCTGGAGAACAAATTATGAGTTATCGCACCAGAAGGAATGCACTTGATATTGCTATCTTTACCGCTATTGTAGTAATGGTACATTAGCCGTGGGACTCAAACAGATAGCTAATCTTCTTCTTCTTCTTCTTCTTCTTTTTCTTCTTCTTCTTCTTCTTCTTCTTCTCCTCCTCCTCCTCCTCCTCCTCCTCCTCCTCTTTTTCTTCTTCTTCTTCCTCCTTCTTCTTCTTCTTCTTCTTCTTCTTCTTCTTCTTCTCTTCTTCTTCTTCTTCTTCTTCTTCTTCTTCTTCTTCTTCTTCCTTCTTCTTCTTCTTCTTCTTCTTCTTCTTCTTCTTCTTCTTCTTCTTCTTCTTCTTCTTCTTCTTCTTCTTCTTCTTCTTCTTCTTCTTCTTCTTCTTCTTCTCCAAAGAGAGAGAGAGAGAGAGAGAGAGAGAGAGAGAGAGAGAGAGAGAGAAGAGAGAGATAGAGAGAGAGACAGACAGACAGACAGACAGACAGACAGACAAGACAGACAGAGAAAGTCAGAGAGAGAGAACGAGAGAGAGAGAGAGAGAGAGAGAGAGAGAGAGAGAGAGAGAGAGAGAGAGAGAGAGAGAGAGAGAGTGAGAGAGAGAGAGAGAGAGAGAGAGAGAGAGAGAGAGAGAGAGAGAGAGAGAGAAGAGAGAGAGAGAGAGAGAGAGAGAGAGAGAGAGAGCGAGAGAGAAGAGTGATATGCAAAAAAGATCAAGACGTGGAGACAGGGACAGAGAGGAAGTGAGAGGGACAGGAACAGAAAGAGAGAGACAGAGACAGCAGAGAGAGCGCGAGAAGATAGAGAGAGAGGGAGAGAGAGAGAGAGAGAGAGAGAGAGAGAGAGAGAGAGAGAGAGAGAGAGAGAGAGAGAGAGAGAGAGAGAGAGAGAGAGAGAGAGAGAGAGACAGAGATACAGAGAAGTAATGTAACTGAACGAAGAAT
>JAXRKP010002696.1:27500-35000 GCA_037039925.1 Doris montereyensis | reverse complement strand
GGGAATTAGTACACCCCAAAACAGAACGTGTGTTTTGAAACTGAGATCCTCAAATGGACTTGCACGATATCGTTGAAGATAAATATTTGTGGTTGGAAGATTCAAAGTCAAAGTTAGTTTCTGGTTATCAGAATAAGGACAGTGTGACGTCCTGGTCATCAATGTATCAATCAAGTACATCAATGAAACATTCTAAACCACCAATGGCCATCGTATCAATCAAGTACATCAATGAAACATTCTAACCCACCAAGTGGTCATCGTTATCAATCAAGTACATCAATGAAACATTCTAACCCACCAATGGTTATCGTATCAATCAAGTACATCAGTGAAACATTCTAAACCACCAATGGTTATCGTATCAATCAAGTACATCAATGAAACATTCTAAACCCCAATGGTCATCGTATCAATCAAGTACATCAATGAAACATTCTAAACCACCAATGGTTATATTATCAATCAAGTACATCAATGAAACATTCTAAACCACCAATGGTTATCGTATCAATCAATTACATCAATGAAACATTCTAAACCACAAATGGTTATCGTATCAATAAAATACATCAATGAAACATTCTAAACCACAAATGGTTATCGTATCAATCAAATATATCAATGAAACACTCTAACCCACCAATGGTCATCATATCAATCAAATATATCAATGAAACATTCTAACCCACCAATGGTCATCATATCAATCAAATATATCAATGAAACATTCTAAACCACCAATGGTCATCATCAATCAAATATATCAATGAAACATAAACCACCAATCAATCAAGTATATCATCAATGAAATCAAATTCAATAAAACATTCCAATGGTTATCGTATCAATCAAATGAAACATTCTAAACCACCAATAGTTATCATCAATCAAGAATCAATGAAACATTCTAAACCCCCAATTGTCATCATCAATCAAGTACATCAATGTTCTAAACCACCAATAGTTATCGTATCAATCAATCGTACATCAATGAAACATTCTAAACCACCAATGGTTATCGTATCAATCAAGTACATCAATGAAACATTCTAAACCCAATAGTTATCCAATGGTACATCAATGAAACATTCTAACCCACCAATCAAGGTTATCGTATCAATCAAGTACATCAATGAAGTTATCATTCAAGTACATCAATGAAACCATCAATGAATCAATCAAGTACATCAATGAAACCTAACCATAATGTGGTTATCGTATCAATCAAGTACATCAATGAAACATTCTAAACCACCAATGGTTATCGTATCAATCAAGTACATCAATGAAACATTCTAAACCACCAATGGTCATCGTATCAATCAAATATATCAATGAAACACTCTAACCCACCAATGGTCATCATATCAATCAAATATATCAATGAAACATTCTAACCCACCAATGGTCATCATATCAATCAAATATATCAATGAAACATTCTAACCCACCAATGGTCATCATATCAATCAAATATATCAATAAAACATTCTAAACCACCAATGGTCATCATATCAATCAAATATATCAATGAAACATTCTAAACCACCAATGGTTGTCGTATCAATCAAATATATCAATAAAACATTCTAAACCCCCAATGGTTATCGTATCAATCAAGTATATCAATGAAACATTCTAAACCACCAATAGTTATCGTATCAATCAAGTACATCAATGAAACATTCTAAACCCCCAATTGTCATCGTATCAATCAAGTACATCAATGAAACATTCTAAACCACCAATAGTTATCGTATCAATCAAGTACATCAATGAAACATTCTAAACCCCCAATGGTCATCGTATCAATCAAGTACATCAATGAAACATTCTAAACCACCAATAGTTATCGTATCAATCAAGTACATCAATGAAACATTCTAACCCACCAATGGTTATCGTATCAATCAAGTACATCAATGAAACATTCTAACCCACCAATGGTTATCGTATCAATCAAGTACATCAATGAAGCATTCTCACCCATCAATGGCTATCGTATCAATCAAGTACATCAATGAAACATTCTAACCCATAAGTGGTTATCGTATCAATCAAGTACATCAATGAAACATTCTAAACCACCAATGGTTATCGTATCAATCAAGTACATCAATGAAACATTCTAAACCACCAATGGTCATCGTATCAATCAAATATATCAATGAAACACTCTAACCCACCAATGGTCATCATATCAATCAAATATATCAATGAAACATTCTAACCCACCAATGGTCATCATATCAATCAAATATATCAATGAAACATTCTAACCCACCAATGGTCATCATATCAATCAAATATATCAATAAAACATTCTAAACCACCAATGGTCATCATATCAATCAAATATATCAATGAAACATTCTAAACCACCAATGGTTGTCGTATCAATCAAATATATCAATGAAACATTCTAACCCACAAATGCCTTCCATGATGCTCCTGCTCTCCAGAGAGTTTTTAATGAACCCAAATATGATGTTTCACGGCCTGACCGTAATACATACAGTAACAAAACATTCGGACCTCGACCAGTCAGTTTCATGAGTATTGGAATGAATTGTTGAAAGACGAAGGTGGTAACATCGGGCTAACAGAGAATGAAGAATGCTCAAGGTTAAAGTAGGTGCTCACTCGGGTTCGTGTTTAAACTTCCTGTGCGGCTATACTCTTCTGGTACGACTTGTACTAGTTGAAAGCTTTAAAGTCCGAGGAACTGACGTGGATTAATAGAGAGCTGCTTTGAACTCAGTCAGTTTGAAAATGAGCAGTTTGATAACCGAGTGATTTCGAGCAACTGATTGCACAGACATTGTAATCACAGAATGCCAAGTCATGTACATGTATCATGTAACATATCAGAATAATGTTTGTTTATATATAGTTTTTCTGAGTATGCCGTTTAACTATATATTGTTTACTGTCTGTTGAGACATTTTTCAACATACTTCTTGCAATTCAGTCAAAGTTCATGTGTGTATTTTTGTTTTTAGACGGGTGCATACATAAAAAAGCATGTGGTGGAAGTCAAGTTTGAAAGCAATACTTACATTCGATTTTAAGGTTTTCTAATCATTAATTATTTTTCAAATTGAATCCTTAGTTTCTCTGTGGGTAAACAACTTATTAATGAGGGTAAAGTTTTGTAATATTAATCACCTCGATAACACCAACATTTTATATGTTGACATCCTGTAGTTGGATGTTAAATTGACAAAATTGTGTTACCTGAAATTACGGTTTTTTCATGTTTAAACCTATATAAACGCAATTAAACTAAGATAAATCACTTCATCGACCTCATATGGTTTCATATATTAAAATTTTTGGAGAGATCGACTAAGAAAAAGAAGAAGAATATGTTACATTCCAAGATGAACCGGGATTTAAAGTATTTAGCAGGTACTTTAAAATGTATCTGCTTTGATTGACCGCCATTCAAAAAAATAGTACTAATGACGTCATAATCTTGAGCATAGAATGGCTTCCATCCTTTAAATCACACGGACCTTTGCGTCGTTAAATTTCTGCCTAATTCTAGACACGTCTGGTCATTTTTCTTAGCATGGTTTCTAGTCTCGTGAGAAAGGAGCATTTCCAAAATTCACATAATGTGCGTGAGTGTTTCCACATTCATTCTAATGACAAGAGGAGAAACCAGCTGTAGTTCTATAAGTGGTGTGTCGAAACTGGAAGGAATGATTGAATAACTGGCAAGATTTTTGTCCTTAGTGCGCAAAGCTTTTCCGTTAAAAAGTTTGATAAATGAGAACACAATGCTGCTGAAAAATATGCTTTTCCCAAAATATATCCCTTAATGAAATATTATTTCGTTTAAAACGTTAAGATTATTTTCAATCGATTTCTCAACGTTTTAAATATAATATGACTTGATACACCACAATTAAATAACCTCCCCATACTTCTTTTTTGCGCATATTTTCTAGACCGGGGTATTTTTACAATCCGCTATTTTTAATTTAGGCATAATGCATAATGAGGTCATTAACTGTACGTAGAGCGTGTCTCTTAGATTCTAGAGAATTGCTGTTTCTACACAAGTGCCAAGTTTCCTACCTTTACAACCATTTTGATTTTTTGGAGTTAATAGCTTAAGAAAATCAACAAATATGACTCTTATCATTTTGCTTTCATTTATAGAAGACAACCAGTTTTCAGTTGGTTACATGAGGGCAGTTTCACAAGAGTGATTAGTGCAGAAACCAGACTGGTTTGCATTCGTATGTGTATGTGTGCGTGTGCATGTGTTAAATGTGTGTGTGTGTGTTTTAGGTGTGTTTGTGTGTGTACATTTGGCTAGACGCTGACGTTAGGTCTCTTTTTAAAAAAATAGTATTCAATAAAACAAAAACACACCTCTCTGTTACACCTTCTATCTAACCTTTTGCATGTGTGTGTGTGTGTGTGTGTTTATCCCAGTTCGTCACTCTGTTAACAGCAGCTGGTCATATCATGATACGATTTTTGCTGTGATTTTTCTAGAGCATATAAATGTCCATGCGATAACGTCACGATAGGCAAAAAAATTAGTTGTTGACTCACTTACTCACACACCCGCACATACACACACACACATACACACACATACACACACACATACACACACACACACACACAAAATAAGAAAAAATATGGAGCCGCGTTAATTGCCTCTCGCTTTCCTTAAAAGTATGGTCCTTTTAATGACAGCGTGATAAAATCATCATATTATACGCTAACCCACCTTTATGATATAACACAGATATAATCAAATCATGGTTCAAGTAACTTCCAAGCACATATCAAATTTTTGCTTTCAGTTTGTTTGTTTATTTATTTATTTTTAATAGAGGGCAGGGGTTTTTGGAGGAGAGGGGAGGGGGATTCTGTCAGGAAGTGGTCGTCTTAAAAGCATCTTCTTGGTCGTATATAATAGGTGAGGTGAGAAAATAGCTTGTTTTTTTCTTACAGCCGGTGATTATAGTGTTCCTATATTAAACACAGACATTCACTTACGGCATCTTGACAGGGTGCCTTTCTATAAGTAAGTCTATTTTTTTTTACCGATTTTAACAAGTACATATCATTCATTGAATTACGAGGTTAAAGTTGAACTTTTCTAAAGATGTAAACAAGTTAATCCACTCATTGATTTACGAGGTTAAGGTTGAACTTTTTGACATATGTAAACAAATAAATCTACTCAATGGCTTACGAGGTTAAAGTTGAACTTTTTGACATATTTAAACAAGTAAATCCACTCGAGGTTGAGTTTCCGAAGCTAGAGTTTCTACGACGGGAAGGAAAACTCAAAACTTCATTTCCATTCTATACGTTGCTGAAACTTTTCTATTGCTTCAAGACTTCCGATATTTATAAAGACGAATAGTGGAGCAAGGGGCATGTCGAAAGTGAAGGTAATGACATAAAATAATATTAAAACCTCATAGGAACAAAGACGAGAAAAATACAAGGAATAGACAGAAACAACCTTGGCTACCATGGGGATTGAACCCGCGACCTCTGCGTTGGCACCCATCGTCTCGCCATGGAAAAAAAAGCGTGCTCCCAACCGAGTTAAGAGATCGCGGGCTCCAAACCTATAGTGGCCGAGATTTTTTCTGTCTATTCCCTGTGTTTATCTTGTTATTTCTTCAATATTTATAAAGACACGAAAGAAGCATGTGTTTGATAATTGGAAGCATAAATCTCATATCTCATATATCGTGGACTTATGCGAATAGACAGTTTCACCGACGATAATATGTATATGTATATTATGTAACATAGCCATACTAGCTGTTGATTCCCGGCCTTGCCCGGGTTAGCCATTTTATTTTCTCAATTCAATTCTTGTCTAATTTTTTCCGTGCCTTCGGGTTGAATGATAATAAATACTACATTTGGATCACTCATGTAATTGTATCCTTAGTTCGGCAGATTGCTTAATATATATATCAAAAACAAACCAAAAGAGGACAAATAAATTATGATGAAAGAAATTGATGGTCCTAGATGGAATGCAACCTAAGGCCGAGAGATTTTTATCCCATCGCCTTAACAAATGGCTGCTCGCAATTTTGTCCGTATGAAGGATAATAATACAAGTATGTTGGAAAACCTGGTCTGCATAAGAACCCGTTGCATCTGTATCCCGATAAACTGGTTCTTAGGCGGACACAACTGTACTTAGGCTTTCATTAGATTTTCTAGAGCTAGATCTAGATTTAGATCTCATCTACATCTGTCTAATTCAATTCAATTCCAATTTCAATTTCAATCATCTTTATTGATCCTTTAAAAAAGGAAATTATACTTGTGTTATCACAATTTTCGTTTGAAAAATAAAAGAATACATCAATGCATTTAAATCAAAAACAAATTTAACTTAGTTATTCATTAAATGTTTAGATTTTAGGAAAAGTATACAAAAATTCAAAGGTGGGTAAATAAATAATGCGGTGAAAAAAATAAAATAAATAAAAAAATAGAATAATTATAGACAAATCATTTTAGCTTCATTCACATTCATTAAATTATCATAAATCATTCATTCAACATCCATCAATTTACATTTCTTAAACATTGTGAGGAAAACGCCATTGTGTTTCAAAGTAAGGTATCATAATAGATCAAGTATTTATATCTAAATCTAGATTATCTCGTCTACCTAGATCCTCTTTATAATGCATTCTAAATAGATCTAGCTCTAGCTCTAGTTCTAGATCTGGAGCTAGACCTAGAACTAAGAATCGGAAAAAAAAACTAGAGCTAGATCTAGATAGAATCCAAATCGGATGTAGATCTAGAGCTAAAATCTAGATTATTAAAAAAAGTCTCGAGTCTCAAATCTAGTTAGACAAAAAAAGTATTGGTTATAGAATCTAGCTCTAGATATAGATTTAGATTTAGAATCCTAGACCTTGAAAAAACCCCGAGCCAATTTGGAGTCTATTAGATCAAGATCTAGCTAGAGCTAGCCCGCTAGTCTGTCTCCTTGGATACTGTTGTCGCTTAATTTCCTACAAGCTGAAACTGGTTGTTATTGAATCATGACGATGTAATTGTTAGCATAAAAGCTGTGATCCCACTCAATGAGCAAGTTATCATTCCAATCCGAGCACAACCGCGGCCAAAACATATTTAGTAAGTCTACAGTAGCTCTGGATCTATCTCTAGATCTAGATCTAAATTTAGAGCTATAATTAAGAGAGAGGATTTTCATAGTCGGGCAAACTCTTTAATGTGTGCTAAGTGTGCTGTTGGAAAAAAGGGAAAACCGTTAAGCTAGATCTAACCCTAAAATTTGAGCATTATCTGTTCAGTAATGTCGTAAATATATATATATATATATATATATATATATATATATATATATATATATATATATATATATATATATTTAAGTTGTTAAAATGATTCCAAAGATAGATGTTATCTAGATCTAGATCTAGATCTAGAACTATGATATTATGCCGATCTTTTGGT
>JAXRKP010002696.1:0-17500 GCA_037039925.1 Doris montereyensis | reverse complement strand
TAGGATAGAGACATAATAGAGAAGAGACAGAGACAGAAACAGAGATAGAGACAGAGAATAGATAGGAGACAGAGATTGAAGAAAGAATACACAGAAAATAATACAGAGGCACAGAGAGATCAGAGAAAATTGAATAGTGACAGACAGACAATACATACAGACAGATAGACAGAGACAGAGACAGAGACAGAAAACAGAGTGTAGATACATAGACAGAGACAGAGACAGACAGACAGAGACAGAGACAGAGCCAGAGAGAGACAGAGAAAGAAACAGGCAGAGACAGAAACGGATTTTTACCGGGTATGGACCATATCAAACACGATTGATTGTCATCAAACATCATCCTTATCAATGCATTATTAAAACCATCATGATCACAATTATTATATAATTGTCATTGTTGTCGCCACCGTCATTGGGGTAAATTTTCTTGGGCCAGTGAAAAAATAAAATGCTTGGAGTAGGACTCGAATCCAATACCCCAGGGTCACAATGCAATGGTTTTATTCATTCGGTCATCCAATATGCAACATTGTAATAACTTAATGCCGGCTATTCTAAACCTACATGCGAAATAATACTAGGATTGTCCTTAGTGCATTGGTTCATGAGTTGACCGCACATCTTATGGTACTGTGGAAGCATTGTAAAATCGTAGTGTTCTTTCTTCCTTTATCAGCTCCAGTTCTACCTTTCGGTGTATGAGTTCAGATGTCTGAGGTGATCTTGTCCACCATGCCCGGTTTCCTTCCAAAAATATTAAATTTCTATGCCCCAATGCCTCTTTTATATATTCTTACCACTTTCTCTGAGTTTGCCTTTTGGTCTTTTACCTTGGGCTTTAGCTCTGTATACTGATTTAGCTATTCTATTGTCATTCATTTCTTTAACTTGCCCAAACCATCTCAATTGATTGATTTATTTCTTAGTTTTTGTGCCATCTGCTTTGGTTTGATCTCTTATTGTTGTGTTTCTGATTTTGTTTATTTTAGTTTTCTCTACTACTCTGCTTAGATATTTCATTTCAGCTGCCTGTACTCTACTGTATTCTCTACTGTCTAAGGCCAAGGTTTCAACTGCTACAGAGGAGAGTAGGACAATAAACTGTATTGTATACTGTCATTTTAGTTTTTGTTGACAATTTTTGTTTACCTACAGATGCCTTTCCTAGACGGTTATATATTGCACTTGCCATTTTGGTTTTTGTTGACAATTCTTGTTTACCTACAAATGCCTTTCCTAGACGGTTATATATTGCACTTGCCATTTTGGTTTTTGTTGACAATTCTTGCTTACCTACAAATGCCTTTCCTAGACGGTTATATATTGCACTTGCCATTTTGGTTTTTGTTGACAATTCTTGTTTACCTAATGCCTTTCCTTTATATATTGCACTTGCCATTTTGGTTTTTGTTGACAATTCTTGTTTACCTACATAATTGCCTTTCCTAGAATGGCGACGTTATATATTGCACTTGCCATTTTGGTTTTTGTTGACAATTCTTGTTTACCTACAAATGCCTTTCCTAGACGATTATATATTGCGAAACCGTAGTGTTGTGAATGTGTAATTATGACAACACTGATTCTAACTCGATGGCTGGCCCAGGTGGTGGGGGTTTTTTCCACAGCACTGTACTCTTGGTACTCTACTCTCGTCATTTGACTCAGGTGTGATGATTACCCAGCTATACGTAGATCTAAAGATTTTGTCAGAGCGTTAGTACGAAGCGCCTAACAGGATACTCTACTGTGTGATCCTCAGGGCGTTGAGAAGTCTATGGTTGAAATGGCTTGCTGGGTGATGAATGATGCGCAGCCTGCATTTGTGCGAGGAAACGCACTAAAAGTCCATCTCTATCTTTATCTTTTATTCTAAGGTTGACTAAGTGTGTTTGGTTCATAAGAACATGAGATTATTTAAAAACAAGATTTAAGTGTTCAGATAAAGAGAAGCCGGGAAATGATCCGGCTATTTGGATTGTAACGATGTTAAAGAAATATTTATTTTTCTTTTACCTGATTATGTAACCAATAAATTATTTCTCCCATGTATTTCTTTGCTTTCGCAGCTGTAATCCAGCCCCAAAGGCCTCTAATCACCGACAAGAATGAGAGCCATTTTCGGATTTCTCGTCCTCGCCAATATCTTCTCCTTTGATAGTTACATCCAAGACAGTCAAACATCCGGAAGCGAGCATTGTCGGCTTGAAGTGGCTAAAATTTGGAAGTAAAGAAGCAGCACAGAGTCTGTGCTCAAAGAGGCTAGGAAAGCTTACAGAGTTTCAAACTTTGTCACCCATGGAGAGAATACGGCCATAGAAAACTTCCCCTACCAAGCCACGATTTTGGTAAACTTGTAATCACTGATATTATGATCAATTTATTCAAGAAGGCTCAGCTTCTCAGATGGTAGAGCGGTCGATAGCTTTGCAGTCGACCCGAAGTTGATCATCAGGGAGCGATGATGTTGGGTTTGTTTTCTGGCCTTCTGTCAGAATAATTAGCAATGGTACAACTATGATTGGGGCATCCGTAACTAAGCGGTTAGGCTGCTGGACTAGGGATCATGGGAGAATGAGTTCGAATCCTAGCAAAGCTAGGTACGATGTTGTATTCCTTGGGAAAGACATTTTACACGTATTTTCACCACTCTACCTAGAAGCAAATACGTACAAGCACTAGCTTGTAATAAAACCTTGCGTCAGACTAGCGTTTTGGCCAGGAGGTGACTATTGCCACCTTTTCTGTGTCACGTCATTTAATCCGGGATAGCATCCGGCTCTATGGGCCGTAACGGCCTTGAAGGAACGTTACTTTAACCCAGGTGTAAATGAGTACAAGCACTAGCTTGGGAATAAAAACATACGTCGGAAAAGCGTCCTGGTCAGGATGTGATTATTGTCACCTGTTCCGCTTCATGCTCTATAGGCCGTAACGGGCTTGAAGGAACTTGAGTTCACTTATTTTACGACTAGGATTTTTTATGAAGGCCATGCTCAATAGTCTCTGGTAGTAAGAAGAGTGTGCTATCGCCACACAGAGGACCAGTGTTCGATGCCCGTTAGTTGTTTCTTAATAAATTCTTAGTACCTAATCCTCCAGTTAATTCATCAGCGAAATGGGTAGTTAGATCCTTCCTTTAGTTTAGCCCATTCAATACCATAAAAGTTTATTTAACAAATTTTACTCTAAATTCGAAAAAAATGTATAATTTATTTAAAAGGTTTTAGCTATCCGAGGATTAATAGAATGTAAAAGAAATAGTTTGTACAATATGTAGATCATGGTAAAAGCCTCTAGATATTGCAATCTATTCCAAAGCACATTTTTGAAACAATCGAGATAACAACGGGACAAAACATTGATTGACGGACTATGTCTAGATTCCTTATTCTTATCCTTACCCGACCAAGCATTATATCCCATTAAAGTTCTCAAATCCATCTCCTCCGTATACTGGACAAGGAGATGAAACGGGTGGATATCCTCCACCATGTGGTTATTCACCAGCTCAATCTGGCTATCCACCACCCCAAGAAGGCTATCCACCACCTCAACAAGGCTATTCAGAACCTCAACCAGGCTATCCACCACCCCAAGAAGGCTATCCACCACCTCAACAAGGCTATCCACCACCTCAACAAGGCTATTCACCACCTCAACAAGGCTATCCACCACCTCAACAAGGCTATCCACAACCCCAACAAGACTATCCACAACCCCAACAAGACTATCCACAACCCCAACAAGACTATCCACAACCCCAACAAGACTATCCACAACCCCAACAAGGCGTCCACAACCCCAACAAGGCGTCCACAACCCCAGCAAAGCGTCCACAACCCCAACAAGACTATCCACAACCCCAGCAAAGCGTCCACAACCCCAACAAGACTATCCACAACCCCAACAAGACTATCCACAACCCCAACAAGACTATCCACAACCCCAACAAGACTATCCACAACCCCAACAAGACTATCCACAACCCCAACAACCTTATCTACAACCCCAACAAGACTATCCACAACCCCAACAATGCTATCCACAACCCCAACAAGACTATTCACAACCCCAACAAGACTATCCACAACCCCAACAAGACTATCCACAACCCCAACAAGACTATCCACAACCCCAACAAGGCGTCCACAACCCCAACAAGACTATCCACAACCCCAGCAAAGCGTCCACAAACCCAACAAGACTATCCACAACCCCAACAACCTTATCCACACAACCCCAACAAGACTATCCACAACCCCAACAAGACTATCCACAACCCCAACAAGACTATCCCCACTAATCCACAACCCCAACAAGACTATCCACAACCCCAACAAGACTATCCACAACCCCAACAAGACTATCCACAACCCCAACAAGACTATCCACAACCCCAACAAGACTATCCACAACCCCCAACAAGACTATCCACAACCCCTACAAGGCGTCCACAACCCCAACAAGACTATCCACTACCCCAACAAGACTATCCACAACCCCAACAAGACTATCCACAACCCCAACAAGACTATCCACAACCCCAACAAGACTCCATCCCCAACAAGACTATCCACAACCCCAGCAAAGCGTCCACAAACCCAACAAGACTATCCACAACCCCAACAAGACTTATCCACAAACCCAACAAGACTATCCACAACCCCAACAAGACTATCCACAACCCCAACAAGACTATCCACAACCCCAACAAGACTATCCACAACCCCAACAAGACTATCCACAACCCCAACAAGACTATCCACAACCCCAACAAGACTATCCACAACCCCAACAAGACTATCCACAACCCCAACAAGACTATCCACAACAACCCAACAAGGACAACCCAACAAGACTATCCCAACAAGACTATCCACAACCCCAACAAGACTATCCACAACCCCAACAAGACAAGACTATCCACAAAACAAGGCGTCCACAACCCCAACAAGACTATCCACAACCCAACAACAAGACTATCCACAACCCAACAAGACTATCCACAAACCCAACAAGACTATCCACAACCCCAACAAGACTATCCACAACCCCAACAAGACTATCCACAACCCCAACAAGACTATCCACAACCCCAACAAGACTATCCACAAACCCAACAAGGCGTCCACAACCCCAACAACACTATCCACAACCCCAACAAGATTATCCACAAACCCAACAAGACTATCCACAACCCCAACAACAAGACTATCCACAACCCCAACAAGACTATCCACAACCCCAACAAGACTATCCACAAACCCAACAAGACTATCCACAACCCCAACAAGACTATCCACAAACCCAACAAGACTATCCACAACCCCAACAAGACTATCCACAAAACCCAACAAGACTATCCACAAACCCAACAAGACTATCCACAACCCCACAACAAGATTATCCACAACCCCAACAAGATTATCCACAACCCCAACAAGACTATCCACAACCCCAACAAGACTATCCACAACCCCAACAAGGCTATCCACAAACCCAACAAGACTATCCACAACCCCAACAACCTTATCTACAACCCCAACAAGACTATCCACAACCCCAACAAGGCTATCCACAACCCCAACAAGACTATCCACAACCCCAACAAGGCGTCCACAACCCCAACAAGACTATCCACAACCCCAACAAGACTATCCACAACCCCAACAAGACTATCCACAACCCCAACAAGACTATCCACAACCCCAACAAGACTATCCACAACCCCAACAAGATTATCCACGACCCCAACAAGACTATCCACAACCCCAACAAGACTATCCACAACCCCAACAAGGATGTCCACCACCCCAACAACAAGACTATCCACCACCCCAAACAACAAGACTGTCCACCACCCCAACAACAAGACTGTCCACCACCCAAACAACAAGACTATCCACCACCCCAACAACAAGACTGTCCACCACCCAAACAACAAGACTGTCCACCACCCAAACAACAAGACTATCCACCACCCAAACAACAAGACTATCCACCACCCCAATAACAAGACTGTCCACCACCCCAACAACAAGACTATCCACCACCCAAACAACAAGACTATCCACCACCCCAACAACAAGATTGTCCACCACCCCAACAACAAGACTATCCACCACCCCAATAACAAGACTATCCACCACCCCAACAACAAGACTGTCCACCACCCAAACAACAAGACTGTCCACCACCCCAACAACAAGACTATCCACAAAACAACAAGACTATCCACCACCCCAACAACAAGACTATCCACCACCCCAACAACAAGACTATCCACCACCCCAACAACAAGACTATCCACCACCCAAACAACAAGACTATCCACCACCCCAATAACAAGACTGTCCACCACCCCAACAACAAGACTATCCACAACCCCAACAACAAGACTATCCCCAAACCCCAACAACAACAAGACTACCACCACCCCAACAACAAGACTATCCACCACCCCAACAAGACTATCCACAACCCCAACAACAAGATTATCCACCACCCCAACAAGACTATACACCACCCAAACAACAAGACTATCCATCACCCAAACAACAAGACTATCCACCACAACAAGACTATCCACCACCCCAACAACAAGACTGTCCACCACCCCAACAACAAGACTGTCCACCACCCAAACAACAAGACTGTCCACCACCCCAACAACAAGACTATCCACCACCCAAACAACAAGACTGTCCACCACCCAAACAACAAGACTGTACACCACCCCAACAACAAGACTATCCACCACCCCAACAACAAGACTATACACAACCCCAACAACAAGACTGTACAATACCAAACAACAAGACTGTACACCACCCCAACAACAAGATACACCACCCAACAACAAGACTATACCCAAACAACAAGACTATCACCCCCAATAACAAGACTGTCCACCACCCAAACAACAAGACTGTCCACCACCCCAACAACAAGACTATCCACCACCCAAACAACAAGACTATCCACCACCCCAATAACAAGACTGTCCACCACCCAAACAACAAGACTATCCACCACCCCAACAACAAGACTATGATCCACCACCCAAACAACAAGACTATCCAATACCCCAACAACAAGACTATCCACCACCCAAACAAGACTGTCCACCCCAACAACAAGACTGTCCACCACCCCAAACAACAAGACTATCAACAACCCCAATAACAAGACTATCCACCACCCAAACAACAAGACTGTCCACCACCCCAACAACAAGACTGCCCACCACCCAAACAACAAGACTATCCACAACCCCAAACAAGACTATCCACAACCCCAAACAAGACTATCCACCACCCCAACAAGACTTATCCACCACCCCAACAAGGACTATACACCACCCCAACAACAAGACTATGAATCACCCAAACAACAAGGCTATCCACCACCCCAACAACAAGACTAACAAAACAACAAGACTATCCACCACCCCAACAACAAGACTGTCCACCACCCACAACAAGACTATCCACCACCCCAACAACAAGACTATCCACCACCCAAACAACAAGACTATCCACCATCCCAACAACAAGACTGTCCACCACCCAAACAACAAGACTATCCACCACCCCAACAACAAGACTGTGCCACCACCCAAACAACAAGACTATCCACCACCCCAACAACTCCAAACAACTCAACAAGACTATCACCAAAACAACAAGACTATCCACAACCCCAACAAGACTGTCCACCACCCAAACAACAAGACTATCCACAACCCCAATCCAAACAACAAGACTGTCCACCACCCACCAAACAACAAGACTATACACAACCCCAATAACAAGACTATCCACCACCCAAACAACAAGACTATCCACAACCCCAACAAGAAGACTGTCCACCACTCAAACAACAAGACTATCCACCGCCTAAAAGAACAAAGCTCCATCCACTACCCAAACAACAAGACTATCCACCACCCCAACAAGACTATCCACCACCCCAACAAGGCTATCCACCACCCCAACAAGGCTATCCACCACCCCAACAACAAGATCCACAACCCCAACAAGGCGTCCACCACCCCAACAACAAGACTATCAACCACCCCAAAAAAGAAGACTATCCACCACCCCAACAACAAGACTCCCACCACCCCAACAAGACATCCAAACAACAAGACTGTCCACCACCCAAACAACAAGACTGTCCACCACCCAAACAACAAGACTGTCCACCACCCAAACAACAAGACTGTCCACCACCCAAACAACAAGACTATCCACCACCCCACAACCACAACCCCAACAACAAGACTGTCCACCACCCAAACAACAAGACTATCCACCACCCCAAACCACCCAAACAACAAGACTATCCACAACCCAAACAACAAGACTATCCACCACCCCAACCCCCAAACAAACAAGACTGTCCACCACCCAAACAACAAGACTATCCACACCCAAACAACAAGACTGTCCACCACCCAACAACAAGACTATCCAAACAACAAGACTATCCACCACCCAAACAACAAGACTATCCACCACCCCAATAACAAGACTGTCCACCACCCCAACAAGACTATCCACCACCCCAACAACCTATCCACCACCCCAACAAGACTATCCACAACTATCCACCACCCAAACAACAAGACTATCCACCACCCCAACAAACCAAACAACAAGACTATCCACCACCCAAACAACAAGACTATCCACCACCCCACAACCATCCAACAACAAGACTGTCCACCACCCAAACAACAAGACTATCCACCACCCAAACAACAAGACTGTCCACCACCCCAAACAACAAGACTATCCACCACCCAAACAACAAGACTATCCACCACCCAAACAACAAGACTGTCCACCACCCAAACAACAAGACTATCCACCACCCCAACAAGACTGTCCACCACCCCAAACAACAAGACTATCCACCACCCCAACAACAAGACTGTCCACCACCCCAACAACAAGACTATCCACCACCCAAACAACAAGACTGTCCACCACCCAAACAACAAGACTATCCACCACCCCAACAACATCCAAGACTATCCACCACCCCAACAAACAACAAGACTGTCCACCACCCAAACACAAGACTGTCCAAACCCAAACAACAAGACTGTCCACCACCCCACAACCACCCAAACAACAAGACTATCCACCACCCAAACAACAAGGCGTACAAGACTGTCCACCACCCAAAAACAACAAGACTGTCCACCACCCCAACAAGACACCCAAACAACAAGACTATCACCCCAAACAACAAGACTATCCACCACCCAAACAACAAGACTGTCCACCACCCAAACAACAAGACTACAACAACAACAAGTCCATCCACCCCCACAAGACTATCCACCACCCAAACAACAAGACTATCCACCACCCAAACAACAAGACTATCCACCACCCAAACAACAAGACTGTCCACCACCCAAACAACAAGACTATCCACCACCCAAACAAACAACAACCCCAACAAGGCACCACCCAAACAACAAGTCTATCCACCACCCAAACAACAAGACTATCCACCACCCAAACAACAAGACTGTCCACCACCCAAACAACAAGTCTATCCACCACCCAAACAACAAGTCTATCCACCACCCAAACAACAAGACTATCCACCACCCAAACAACAAGACTATCCACCACCCAAACAACAAGACTGTCCACCACCCAAACAACAAGTCTATCCACCCCCCAAACAACAAGACTATCCACCACCCAAACAACAAGGCTATCCACCACCCCAACAAGACTATCTACACCCAAACAACAAGACTATCCACCACCCAAACAACAAGACTATCCACCCACAACCAAAAACAACAAGACTATCCACCACCCAAACAACAAGACTATCCACCACCCAAAAACAACAAGACTCCACACACCCACAACAAGACGTCCCAAACAACAAGACTATCCACCACCCAAACAACAAGTCTATCCACCACCCAAACAACAAGACTATCCACCACCCAAACAACAAGACTATCCACCACCCAAACAACAAGACTATCCACCACCCAAACAACAAGACTATCCACCACCCAAACAACAAGACTATCCACCACCCCAACAACAAGACTATCCACCACCCAAACAACAAGACTATCCACCACCCAAACAACAAGACTATCCACCACCCAAACAACAAGACTGTCCACCACCCAAACAACAAGACTATCCACCACCCAAACAACAAGACTGTCCACCAAAACAACAAGACTATACACCACCCAAACAACAAGACTGTCCACCACCACAACAAGACTATCAAACAACAAGTTATCCACCACCCAAACATCAAGGCTATCCACCACCCAAACAACAAGACTATACACCACCCAAACAACAAGACTATACACCACCCAAACAACAAGACTATACACCACCCAAAACAACAAGACTATACACCACCCAAAAAACAACAAGGCTATAGACCACCCAAACAACAAGACTATCCACATCAACAACAAATCCACCACCCAAACAACAAGGACTATCCACCACCCCAACAACAAGGCTAAACAACAAGACTATCCACCACCAACAACAAGGCAACCCAAACAACAAGACTATACACAACCCCAAACAACAAGACTATACCACAACAACAAGACCCAACCCAAACAACAAGACTATCCATCACCCAAACAACAAGGCTATCCACCACCCAAACAACAAGACTATACACCACCCAAACAACAAGACTATCCAACAACACCCAAAACAACAAGACTATCCACCACCCAAACAAGAAGGTTATCAATCACCTAAACAACAAGACTATCCACCACCCAAACAACAAGACTATCCACACCACCCAAACAACAAGACTATCCACCACCCAAACAACAAGACTACAACCCAAGACTATCCACCACCCAAACAACAAGACTATCCACCACCCAAACAACAAGACTATCCACACCACCCAAACAACAAGGCTATCCACCACCCAAACAACAAGACTATCCACCACCCAAAACAACAAGACATACACCACCCAAACAACAAGACTATACACCACCCAAACAACAAGACTATACACCACCCAAACAACAAGACTATACACCACCCAAACAACAAGACTATACACCACCCAAACAACAAGACTATACACCACCCAAACAACAAGACTATACACCCACCCAAACAACAAGACTATACACCACCCAAACAACAAGACTATACACCACCCAAAACAACAAGACTATACACCACCCAAACAACAAGACTATAACCACCCAAACAACAAGACTATCCACCACCCCAACAACAAGACTATACCACCACCCAAACAACAAGACTATACACCCAAACAACAAGGCTATCCACCACCCAAACAACAAGACTATACACCACCCAAACAACAAGACTATCCACCACCCAAACAACAAGACTATACACCACCCAAACAACAAGACTATACACCACCCAAACAACAAGGCTATACACCACCCTAACAACAAGACTATACACCACCCAAACAACAAGACTATACAAGACAGTTACCCAAACAACAAGACATTACACCACCCAAACAACAAGACTATACACCACCCCAACAACAAGACTATCCACAAGACTATACACCACCCAAACAACAAGACTATACACCACCCAAACAACAAGACTATCCACCACCCAAACAACAAGACTATCCACCACCCAAACAACAAGACTATCCACCACCCAAACAACAAGACTATCCACCACCCCAACAACAAGACTATACACAACCCCAACAACAAGACTATCACCACCCAAACAACAAGACTATCCACCACCCAAAACAACAAGACCACCCCAACAACAAGGCTATCCACACACCCCAACAACAAGACTATACACCACCCAAACAACAAGGCTATACACCACCAAACAACAAGACTATACACCACCCAAACAACAAGGCTATCCACCACCCCAACAACAAGACTATCCACCACCCCAACAACAAGATTATCCACCACCCCAACAACAAGACTGTCCACCACCCCAACAACAAGACTATCCACCACCCCAACAACAAGACTATCCACCACCCCAACAACAAGACTGTCCACAACCCCAACAACAAGACTGTCCACCACCCCAACAACAAGACTGTCCACCACCCCAACAACAAGACTGTCCACCACCCCAACAACAAGACTATCCACCACCCCAACAACAAGACTATCCACACCACCCCAACAACAAGACTGTCCACCACCCCAACAACAAGGCTATCCACCACCCCAACAACAAGGCTATCCACCACCCCAACAACAAGGCTATCCACCACCCCAACAACAAGGCTATCCACCACCCCAACAACAAGGCTATCCCCCACCCCACCCCAACAACAAGGCTATACACCACCCCAACAACAAGGCTATCCACCACCCCAACAACAAGGCTATCCACCACCCCAACAACAAGGCTATCCACCACCCCAACAACAAGACTATCCACCACCCCAACAACAAGGCTATCCACCACCCCAACAACAAGGCTATCCACAACCCCAACAACAAGGCTATCCACACCCTAACAACAAGGCCAACAACAAGGCTATCCACCACCCCAACAACAAGACTATCCACCACCCCAACAACAAGGCTATCCACCACCCCAACAACAAGACTATCCACCACCCCAACAACAAGGCTATCCACCACCCCAATAAACAAGGCTATCCACCACCCCAACAACAAGGCTATCCACCACCCCAATAAACAAGGCTATCCACCACCCCAACAACAAGGCTGTCCACCACAACAACTGTCCACCACCCCAACAAGACTATCCACGCCAACATCAAGGATGCCGTCCTCAAAGTCACCCGCACCACAGCCAGGGCAACCCCAGAGGACAACAGTATTGAAGTAGCGCCAAAGACCGTATAAACTAATTCATACAGTCTTTGCTAGCGCTCACCATGTGTCCTGACATAGCCATTGCTACTCATTATAAGAGTGAACATTTTCATGCATGATCTGCGTCATCCTCTGTTTTCTTGGGTGTGGTTGATTGAGCAGAAATACGTAGATCTAGATCTAGATCTAGATCCAGTGACACTGACACCCATGTAATAAAACTACTAGATTTTGGAAATCTAGATTCTAGATCTAACCGTATGATGTGTTGTTTTCCTTTCTTTCTTTTTTTTTCATGCTTGACGATTTTGTGTAGATGTCTAGATGATAATTTTTTGTGACTTTCTGTACTTATCGTGCCGTAGTTATTATAGGCCAACGTCTTCTGCTACTGCTATGAATGACCTCGCGGAGCGATATTATACAATTCCTTTAAAGCAATTTATATACTCACAACAAGGCTCAAAAGGCTTTATTTCACTAGTGAATTTTGGATTTTATTTCACCTCCCGTTCAATGGTGAAAGCTCTCGATGACTGTTTACATGGCATTTCAGATGTCACTTTTTATGTTTGATTCCATTTCAGACGTCACTTTTATGTTTGATCCCATTTCAGATGTCTCCTTTCTACGTTTCTTTCTATTTCAGATCGACTATGAAGGTCAATTGTTCCATCTGTGCGGAGGAGTTGTCCTTGGCCGAAGGAAGATCCTAACAGCCGCACATTGCACGGTCTACATGGATGCTTACGATCACTACGTTGGTGTTGGTATCTATGACTTGACCCTGGTCTCAGCAACGAGGGGTCCCAGCTGATCAAAGTGAAAAAGTACCAAAACCACCACAGATACATTGAAGACATTACAGAAGGCGTTCCTAACGACATTTCTGTCATTTCATTAGTTGGGCAAATGAATTACAACAGTGTGGTCCAGGTGACTTGTTTTGGTTTTTTGTTTCTTTGTTTGTCCGTTTCATTGAAAGTTCGACTGTCCATGGAAGCGTTAATTTATATTCCAATGAAAAGCAATTAGTCATGTCATTAAAGTTGGGTGTTTGGGTTTTATTCGTTTTTAAAAGTTACAGAAAACCAGTCTTGTTATATGGAGACCTGGACAATTAGTGCCATATTTCTGAAGAAATGAGATCCCCAGTCTGAATCCTGACAAAGCCAGGCCCGATGTTGTGTTCCTTGGGAAAGACGCTTAACACAAATTTATATCACTATCTGGTTGCACTTCGGTACAGGCACTAGCTTGGGAGTAAAAACATGCGTCAAATTAGCGTCCTGTCCAAGAGGTGATTATTATCACCTGTTCCGCTAAATGCTATTTAAACCGGCTCTATGGGCCGTTAAGGCATTGAAGCAAGTTTATTCTGTACTATGAACCATGTCAAACGCCATTGACCATTTTAAATTAATACTGGCACTATACAAATGCCTTGTTATTAACATGATTATTATTAGTATGCTTACATTTATTAGGGTGTTTTAATAATCGTTTTCATTATTATTATTATTATTATTATTATTATTATTATTATTATTATTATTATTAGTAGTAGTAGTAGTAGTAGTAGTAGTAGTAGTAGTAGTAGTAGTAGTAGCAGTAGTAGTAGTAGTAGTAGTAGTAGTAGTAGTAGTAGTAGTAGTAGTAGTAGTAGTAGTAGTAGTAGTAGTAGTAGTAGTAGTAGTAGTAGTAGTATTTGTTATTATTATTATTATTATTATTATTATTATTATTATTATTATTATTATTTATTATTATTATTATTATTTTTATTATATTATTGTTATTATTATTACTATTATTATTATTATTATTATTATTATTATTATTATTATTATTATTATTATTATTATTATTATTATTATTATTATATTATATTTATTATTATTATTATTGTTATCATTACTATTATTATTATTATTATTGTTATTAGTAGTAGTAGTAGTAGTGGTAGTAGTAGTAGTAGTAGTAGTAGTAGTAGTTGTAGTAGTAGTAGTAGTAGTTGTTGTTATAGTAGTAGTAGTAGTAGTAGTAGTAGTAGTAATAGTAGTAGTAGTAGTAGTAGTAATAGCAGTAGTAGTAGTAGCAGTAGTAATAGTTGTAGTAGTAGTAGTAGTAGTAGTAGTAGTAGTAGTAGTAGAAATAGTAGTAGTAGTAGTAGTAGTAGTAGTAGTAGTAGTAGTAGTAGTAGTAGTAGTAGCAGTACCAGTAATGAGTAGTAGTAGTAGTAGCAGTAGTAGTAGTAGTAGTAGTAGTAGTAGTAGTAGTAGTAGTAGTAGTAGTAGTAGTAGTAGTAGTAGTAGTAGTAGTAGTAGTAGTAGTAGTAGTAGTAGTAGTAGTAGTGGTGGTGATGGTGGTGGTGGTGGTGATAGTAGTAGTAGTAGTAGTAGTAGTAGTAGTAGTAGTAGTAGTAGTAGTAGTAGTAGTAGTAGTAGTAGTAGTAGTAGTAGTAGTAGTAGTAGTAGTAGTAAAAGGGACCGTAGTTAGCTCGGTTGGTAGCACGCGTTCTTTTCATGGCGAGGCGATGGGTGTCGACGCAGAGATCGCGGGTTTAATGCTCATGATGGCCAGGATTCTGCCTGTTCCTTGTATTTGTTTTGTCTTTGTTCCTATGGGGCTTTCATATTATCTTATGTGATAACATTCATTTCCGACGTGCCTCGTGCCTCACTGGTTGTCTTTATCTACGTCAGGTTACTTCAGAGGCATACTATATATTGTAATGTATTTATCTACGTCAGATTACTTCAGAGGCATACTATATATTGTAATGTATTTATTCGTCAGTGTTCAATAGTTGTTTAAATAATAATATGTTTAGATCAAGAAAAAATGTAGTCTAGGACACTGGGGGAACGAACTGTCAGTGAATATGACTGCCAGTCATGACTTGATTCGTGCGAAAGAGCTTGCTAATGAAACTCCTCTTTTAGAGAGCGTAGTTAGCTCGGCTGGTATCACGCTTTCTGTTCATGGCGAGGTCATGGGTAACGACGCAGAGATCGTGGGTTCAATCTCTATGGTAGCCATGATTTTTTTTCTATCTTTCCTTGTATTTGTCTCGTCTTTGTTCCTATGGGGCTTTCCTATTATATTATGTCATACCTTCAATAGTAGTAGTAGTAGTAGTAGTAGTAGTAGTAGTAGTAGTAGTAGTAGTAGTAGTAGTAGTAGTAGTAGTAGTAGTAGTAGTAGTAGTAGTAGTAGTAGTAGTAGTAGTAGTAGTAGTAGTAGTAGTAGTAGTAGTAGTAGTAGTAGTAGTAGTAGTAGTAGTAGTAGTAGTAGTAGTATCCTTTTATTATTATTATTATTATTATTATTATTATTATTATTATTATTATTATTATTATTATTATTATTATTATTATCATTATAATTGTTATTATTATCGGTATTTATCTTTCTCAGCGGGCCAAATTGGCACGCCAACAACATGACCGGCCGGGTCAAGGCTGTTACGTCAGTGGCTATGGCCTCGATGAGAACTTTGAGCTGCCGAATGTCTTACAGTCCGGTTACCAGGTGGCCATCTCTAGACACTTGTGTCGGAGTCTCTGGCAAGTCTACCCTATGGCCCGCATCAACAAGAGGCACATCTGCTCCATGTTCTATCCGGTTTCGGCCTGCAGCGGTGATAGTGGAGGACCTTTGACCTGCGGAGACAGAGTAGTCGGCTTAACATCGTGGGGCAGTGGTGGGTGCGAGGGCTGTACGCCGGTGGTTTTCACGAGGATCAGCGCTCTGATGTCATGGATACAGAAACATAGGTAGAATTCAATGACAGACAAGGCAGGCAATGGCAGACAATGGTAGACAGCGGCAGATGAGAGATCTTTAAAGCTGATAGAAAATACCTCTTTGCAACCTTGGTATAGATTATTTGAAAGAAAGCAATATATAATCGTATTGAAATCATGATCGCTTCGTTGCCAATTAATTATTGATTTATGTTCTAGCCTTAATTTGTCTGTTTTACTCGTGTTTGTTTAGATGTTTCGATGTCATGATGTCGTACTTGTCTGCGTGTTTACAATTTCATAACAAAATGTTCGACCGGTTATGGTATGCCCCAATTGTATCCTGGTAGGTTAAAATATTATCCCTCATACATTTCTCAGGAGAAATGACCAAACTCCCCAAACACGCTGCGACAGCAAGAATAGTCCCATTGAGACGTACGATAACAAGTAGGTTCCGTGTGCTGATCACAATATTTTTTGCACGTAAAAGATCATACTTATGGTTGTTTACATGGCAATCTAGGCAAGATTGATAATCCCACATTAGGGGGTGATTGTGGATGGATTCAAGAGTAACGTGGGCAGAGGTGATCATCTGCATATAGCACCCTCTTTTTATCGTCGGTTTCCGACGGACAAAGCTTCGATCCATTCCTTGACCAGGAGACGGAGGGTAGGTTTTACCCGGAAAGATTCGCAAAAAAATTGTTCAACCTATCAAGGACTGAACATACAAATATTTGTTGACAGGAAGATTCCTTACCTCTGACCCACGATACCCGGAAAAAAAGAGCAACAAAAGTTGTACCCTTCAAAGCTCAAAACATTGTGCAAAGGACGTTGTCTATTGTTTACTCTCTCTCTCTCT
>JAXRKP010002695.1:22500-37500 GCA_037039925.1 Doris montereyensis | reverse complement strand
AGTGTTTACTGTAGAATGAATTTTAAATACTCTGATTGGTTCCACACTGTAGTGTTTGCTATAGAATGCATTTTAAATACTCTGATTGGTTCCACACTGCAGTGTTTGCTGTAGGATATTTTTTAATACTCTGATTGGTTCTACACTGTAGTGTTTGCTGTTTTTTAATACTCTGATTGGTTCTACACTGTAGTGTTTGCTGTAGAATGCATTTTAAATACTCTGATTGGTTCCACACTGTAGTGTTTGCTATAGAATGCATTTTAAATACTCTGATTGGTTCTACACTGTAGTGTTTGCTATAGAATGAACTTTAAATATACTGATTCGTTGACTTCTTAGCACATTAACTCACTTCTTCCTTGACTTCGGTGACATATCAATACACACAAATTCATCGACATAATGTCTGATTAATCAAAATAACATAATGGTTTATGAACATAATACTTCATTAGCATAAAGATTCTGAAACATAGGTTCATTGACAACAGTATGATTCTTTAATATGTCATCAAAAAGCTATCCCATGTAACTTTAAATTGTTTTCTGGTTCACTGGCATCTGGACGTTTGAATGTCTGTATAAATTTCACTCATCTTTGTCTTGTAACTGTCTGGTCAACACACTTACTCACTCTCCACGCAATGACTCACATCTTTGTCTGGTAACTGTCTGGTCAACACACTTACTCACTCTCCACGCAATGACTCACATCTTTGTCTCGTAACTGTCTGGCCAACACACTTACTCGCTCTCCACGCAATGACTCACATCTTTGTCTCGTAACTGTCTGGCCAACACACTTACTCGCTCTCCACGCAATGACTCACATCTTTGTCTCGTAACTGTCTGGCCAACACACTTACTCGCTCTCGCAATGACTCACATCTTTGTCTTGTAACTGTCTGGCCAACACACTTACTCGCTCTCCACGCAATGACTCACATCTTTGTCTTGTAACTGTCTGGCCAACACACTTACTCGCTCTCCACGCAATGACTCACATCTTTGTCTTGTAACCGTCTGGCCTACACACTTACTCGCTCTCCACGCAATGACTCACATCTTTGTCTTGTAACTGTCTGGCCAACACACTTACTCGCTCTCCACCAACTCCACCTTGGTCTTGTAACTGTCTGGCCAACACACTTACTCGCTCTCCACGCAATGACTCACATCTTGTCTCGTAACTGTCTGGCCTACACACTTACTCGCTCTCCACGCAATGACTCACATCTTTGTCTTGTAACTGTCTGGCCAACACACTTACTCGCTCTCCACTGTCTTGTAACTGTCTGGCCAACACACTTACTCGCTCTCCACTGTCTTGTAACTGTCTGGCCAACACACTTACTCGCTCTCCGCAATGTCCCATATCACTAAACATCTACTCATTCACCAAACCATTGTTTAGTCATTTACACAAACAAGGAGATGTCGCTTTGTACACACAACAGACAGCTGATTGTTTTTGTGTGTTCTTGTTCGGTATCCGTTGAAATGTACTTTGTTCACCAACACCATGTTTAGCTTTGTTCACACAACACACAGCTGATTCTTTTTGTGTGTTCTTGTTCGGTATCCGTTGAAATGTCGCTTTGTACACACAACAGACAGTTGATTCTTAATGTGTGTTCTTGTTCGGTATCCGTTGAAATGTCGCTTTGTACACACAACAGACAGTTGATTCTTAATGTGTGTTCTTTGTTCGGTATCCGTTGAAATGTCGCTTTGTACACACAACACACAGTTGCTTCTTTTGTGTGTTCTTGTTCGTGTCCGAGTCAAGTGATTTTTCTCTCAATACCAAAATGTCCGTTTCTTCCCAATGTTCACTGTCACCTACTCTTATGCAGTTGGCAACTTTGGACAACGACAAGTGTGTTGATATCGTTATCGTGAACAACGTGCACACCTGATGTCAATACACTCTATTACATTAGCCATTCGTTTTCTCTGTTGTTGCTGTAGTTGTTGGGCGTGATGTTGTTGTAGATGCTGTTCTTGTTTGGAGAAGAGTAAAACAAGCCTCAGGTAATCAGACAGTGACACAAACAACAAAACAAAATCACAAATCCATGCCCCCCCCCACCAAAAACACCCCCCCAAAAAAAAAAACCCCACCAAAACAACAACCTGTATTTATAGCATGCAAGCTGTTTGATCAGTAGTAGTTTGGATTGAAGTTGTTTAATCAGAATTATGTATGTATATTGTATTGGTGAGAAAATCCTCTCAGAACTTGTTTCTGAATACTAAAAATCATTTTTGATGTTTCTTTGCCCTTCATTTGCAGACCCCTGGCTTCCTTCCCCCCATCCCCGTCATGACCAACTCCAAGAGCCCCAACGAACCCCCAGGAAGGACTCATTCGTGCCGTTACGCTTGGGGCCGGTAGGCAGGGCAAAAGGACTTACATGGACAGCTTGTGTCCCCCTTCCAATTACGTCATCAAAGACTCCCGTCCCCTTTGCCACCCTGTGACGTCATCAGATGCCGTGAAGTATCCACGGATAGTCGTTCGCGATGCTCAAGGCCGGTGTTTGACACGTTCACCACGCTGCAGGAAGCTATCTACAGAGCCAGCTGGGCAAGGGGAAAAAAAGGGAGGTAAGAAAAGAGCTGTACATGTACCTGTCAACATTCTTTGACCACGAAGTACTGTTTAAGCTTCAACCGTGTGAATGTATTTTTAGTCATATTCCATCATGTGAACGCACTATTCGAGTTGGAATAGTAGTAGTAGCAGCAGTAGTAGTAGTAGTAGTAGTAGTAGTAGTAGTAGTAGTAGTAGTAGTAGTAGTAGTAGTAGTAGTAGTAGTAGTAGTAGTAGTCGAACCCGTGACCTGTGCGTCGGCACCATCGCCGCGCCATGAAAAGAAAGTGTGATATCAACCGAGCTACCCCAGGGAGAGTCGTTAGGTCGGTTGGTGCAGCACGCGTTCTTATTCACAGCTATTTGGATAGTTCACATTGCCACATCTCTTTCTTTCTTTACGTTATTTATCTTCTTTTTTTTATTGCTAATAGATCTAGATCTATAATCGTCTTCTTTGTCATACTACTATCGGGACATCTTCCTCACTATTGCTAGTAATATTTCTTTATTTCTCCTTTATGTTTTTTTTCTGACATCACATTGTGTGATAACTGAGGTAGTACTTAGATCTAGATTCTAGGTATTTCTCGTTTGTTGTCTGACAAAGGGTTCTACCCGAAACGTCACGTGTTCGTTCTGTCTTTATTAGTGGGGTTGTCACTTATTGTCATATTTGGCCTTTGATTTCTACCCACAGTGGCTCCTTCGTATTAGTATTATTATTATTATTATTATTATTATTATTACTATTATTATTATTATTATTATTATTATTATTATTATTAGTAATAGTAGTAGTAGTAGTAGTAGTAGTAGTAGTAGTAATAATAGTAGTAGTAGTAGTAGTAGTAGTAGTAGTAGTAGTAGTAGTAGTAGTAGAAGTAGTAGTAGTTAGTAGTAGTGGTAGCAGTAGTAGTAGTAGTAGTAGTGGTAGTAGTAGTAGTAGTAGTAGCAGTAGTAGTAGTAGTAGCAATAGTAGTAGTAGTAGTAGTAGTAGTAGTAGTAGTAGTAGTAATAGTAGTGGTAGTAGTAGTGGTAGTAGTAGTAATAGCAAAGGTTGTATATTATACAAGATCACCTTCTGTAGTAGTAGTAGTAGTAGCAGTAGTAGTAGTAGTAGTAGTAGTAGTAGTAGTAGTAGTAGTAGTAGTAGTAGTAGTAGTAGTAGTAGTAATATTAGTAGTAGCAGTAGTAGTAGTAGTAGTAGTAGTATTAGTAGTAGTATGAGTAGTAGTAGTAGTAGTAGTAGTAGTAGTAGTAGTAGTAGTAGTAGTAGTAGTAGTAGTAGTAGTACTGGTATAACCGTAACACAGGACCCTCGTTCAAAAAGACAACCATTACAGATTTAGGTTACAATAATTGAAATCGGAAGAATACACGGACAGCTTCACGGTGTTGACTGCTGTCAGTTTACACAAATTGAGCGAAAATGAATAACATCAACCCTTAGAACCTTTCTGCCTGAATGAAAATCCCACTATAAACAGTACTAACTATTGTGAAAGAGGATTTCGGTTCGTGGTTTGTATTCATAATGAAGAAAAAATTGAAACAGAAATTCAAATCATAAAACCTTAAAACTTTTATGTCTGAAACTGAATGAAAAGGTCAACTTTACACGGTGATATTTGGACTTTTGTCAAAGAGTGAGTAATACATTATTGGTGTCGAAATCCATTTTTCCCTTGCTGGGAATGCGCCTAGAGTTGTCTTATGATGGGGAGTGGGCGCTAAAGAAATGAATTATATTATTATTATTGTTATTGATATTTCATTATTATTATTATTATTATTATTATTATTATTATTATTATTATTATTATTATTATTATTATTATTATTATTATTGTTATTATTATCATTATTGTTATCCTTATTATTAATATTATCATTATTATTATAGTTAGTATTTTTCTTTTTCTTATTCTTATTATGTTATTATTATTATTATTATTATTATTATTATTATTATTATTATTATTATTATTATTATTATTATTATTATTATTATTATTATTATTATTATTTTATTATTATTATTATTATTATTATTATTATTGTTCTTATTATTATCTTTATTATTATTATTATTATTATTATTATTATTATTATTATTATTATTATTATTATTATTATTATTATTATTATTATTATTATTATTATTATTATTAGTAGTAGTAGTAGTAGTAGTAGTAGTAGTAGTAGTAGTAGTAGTAGTAGTAGTAGTAGTAGTATATCATTATTATTATTATTATTAGTAGTAGTAGTAGTAGTAGTAGTAGTAGTAGTAGTAGTAGTAGTAGTAGAAGTATTAGTAGTAGTAGTAGTAGTAGTAGTAGTATTAGTAGTAGTAGTAGTAGTAGTAGTAGTAGTAGTAGTAGTAGTAGTAGTAGTAGTAGTAGTAGTAGTAGTAGTATCTCTGAACTGACGTGAAGGATGTAAATCTTGGTGTACGTGAGTAAATATTGTTGTATATGTGTAAATCTGAGTGTTCGTGTGTACATCTGGGTCTATGTGTGTAAATATGGGTGTACGTGTATAAATCTGAGTGTATGTGTAAATATGGGTGTACATGTGTAAATCTGGATGTATATGTGTAAATTTGAGTGTATGTGCATATCTGCGTGTACGCTTGTATATTTAGGGGTACATGTGTAAATTTTGGTGTACATGTGTAAATCTGGATGTATATGTGTAAATTTGAGTGTATGTGTGTATATCTGCGTGTACACTTGTATATTTAGGGGTACATGTGTAAATTTTGGTGTACATGTGTAAATCTGAGCGCACATGTGTAAATCTGGCTGTATGTGGTAAACTTGCATTTACGTGTAAACTTTGGGGAAGGTGAGTACATCTGGGTGTACTTGTGTAAATCTGAGTTACGTGTGTAAATCTGGCTGTATGTATGTAAATCTGGCTGTACGTGTGTAAATATGGCTGTATGTGTGTAAATCCGAATGTACGTGTGTAAATCTGGCTGTATGTGTAAATCGGAATGTACGTGTGTAAATATGGCTGTATGTGTGTAAATCGGAATGTACGTGTAAATCGGAATGTATGTGTGTAAATCGGAATGTACGTGTAAATCGGAATGTACGTGTGTAAATCGGAATGTACGTGTCGGAAATCGGAATGTACGTATGTAAATCGGAATGTACGTGTGTAAATCTGGCTGTATATGTGTAAATCGGGGTGAATGTGTGTAAATTTTTCTGTACATGTGTGCATTTGAGTGTGTGTGTGCGTGTGTCTGTAAAACAATGTGTTGTTCGTATGTAAATATGTGTATACGTGTGCAAAACTAGCTGTACGCATGTAAATCTGGGTGTATATGTGTAAATCTGCATGAACTTATGTAAATTTGGGTGTACGTATATGAACCTGGGCATATGTGTGTAATTCTGACTGTACGTGTGTGAATCTGGGGGTATATGTCCAGAACTAGGTGCGGTGTGAATCTGGGGGTATGTGCCTAGGACTCAGAATCTGGGGTAGGTGTAGAACTGGTGTGTGAATCTGGGGGTATGTGTGTAGAACTAGGTCTGTGTGAATCTGGGGGTATATGTGTAGAACTAGGTGGGTGTGTGAATCTGGGGGTATGTGCCTAGGACTAGGTGTGTGTGAATCTGGGGGTATGTGCCTAGGACTAGGTGCGGTGTGTGAATCTGGGGGTATATGTGTAGAACTAGGTGCGGTGTGTGAATCTGGACTAGGTGCGGTGTGTGAATCTGGGGGTATATGTAGAACTAGGTGCGGTGTGTGAATCTGGGGGTATATGTGTAGGACTAGGTGCGGTGTGAATCTGGGGGTATGTGCCTAGGAACTAGGTGCGGTGTGTGAATCTGGGGGTATATGTGTAGAACTAGGTGCGGTGTGTGAATCTGGGGGTATGTGCCTAGGGACTAGGTGTGGTGTGTGAATCTGGGGGTGTGTGTCTAGGACTAGGTGTGGTGTGTGAATCTGGGGGTATATGTCTAGAACTAGGTGCGGTGTGTGAATCTGGGGGTATATGTCTAGGACTAGGTGCGGTGTGTGAATCTGGGGGTGTGTGTAGAACTAGGACTAGGTGGTGGTGTGTGAATCTGGGGGTGTGTGTCTAGGACTAGGTGCGGTGTGTGAATCTGGGGGTGTGTGTCTAGGACTAGGTGCGTGTGTGAATCTGGGGGTATATGTCTAGGACTAGGTGGTGTGTGAATCTGGGGGTGTGTCTAGAACTAGGTGGTGTGTGAATCTGGGGGTATATGTCTAGACTACTAGGTGTGTAAAGTTGAGTGTGTGAATCTGGGGGTGTGTGTCTAGAACTAGGTGCAGTGTGTGAATCTGGGAGGACTAGGTGCTGACGTCGTGTGAATCTGGGGATAGAATAGTCGTGTACACTTGGCCTTGTAGTGCATCAGCGACGTTGTGAACTGAACTTTATTGTTGTGAGCTGGTAATGGACTAGGTGGGTTTAAATCTGGGGGCATGTGTGTAGGACTAGGTGCAGTGTGTGAATCTTGTGTGTCTAGAACTAGGTGCACTGTAATCTGGGGGTATATGTCTAGACTAGGTGCTTGTGAATCATGTGTGTAAAGTTGAGTGTACGTGAACCTGTACCCAGCTGTGGCTGGGTGGGAAAAGAGTGTGTCCAGAGAGAAAGCCCAGTAATCAAACGCATAACAGGCTGTTGTACAGTATGTTCTCACACTTGGAGTATGAGATCAGGACTTTGAATGAAATTTATTGTTGGGGGATAAATGCACTGGTTTAGCCCAACGGCTGGCACAGGTGGGTTTTGCCACTTGTTCGGGGACATGGTCCTCTACTTTCTAATCCATATCTTTATATTGTAAGGATAACATGGCCAGAGTGTTAGTGAATCCATCTCTGCTGTACTGTTGTTCTCAAGGATAAAGAAGGCCTTTGAAATGAAATCCATCTTTATATTGTAAGGATAAACATGGCCTATGAATCCATCTCTTTATATTGTAAGGATAACATGGCCTATAAATCCATCTCTTTATATTGTAAGGATAACATGGCCTATAAATCCATCTCTTTATATTGTAAGGATAACATGGCCTATAAATCCATCTCTTTATATTGTAAGGATAACATGGCCTATAAATCCATCTCTTTATATTGTAAGGATAACATGGCTATAAATCCATCTCTTTATATTGTAAGGATAACATGGCCTATAACCATCTCTTTATATTGTAAGGATAACATGGCCTATAAATCCATCTCTTTATATTGCAAAGGATAACATGGCCTATAAATCCATCTCTTTATATTGTAAGGATAACATGGCCTATAAATCCATCTCCTTATATTGTAAGGATCACTAGGTAATAGAAATGACATACAAATACGAGTTTGAAGAAAACTTCTGACTAGAAGGACAGGTCACATTTCTTGGTGGACATGGATGGATGAACTTTTAAAACAACTCAACTTATATGCTCTGTGATAAAATAATAATGTTATTAATAATCTTTATTGTCCACCAACTGGCAATGCTTCAAATTAGTTTTTAGTATCTCAGACAAGTGACAAAGATTAAAATTTTACCAAAAAAGATAACATCTATATACGCAAAACCAATAATATGTAATTTTTTTTTCAACCTACGTGCTAATATGTTTATGAAAACAACTCTTTTAGAGAGGCGATACACACTCTTACTCAATTCACATCCTCACTTCTCCCCACTTAAAAAAAAAACCCAAAAAAACTCAAACCAACAGACAAACAGAAACAGTACTATTGATTCTGTTTGTGTTTATTCAGAGTATCCCAAAACGCCACTAGAATGGAGACTGCCCAAAGCACCTGTTCCATCCAAGCCAGACTTCACGAGGGCAGGGCCACCCGTGCGATGACATCAGTTCAACTAGGTCGTCTGCCTTTCAGAGACGAGTGAGGTCATACAGCCCTAGCGTGACGTCAGCGAGTTACGGGAAAAACAGACGTATTGACCTGACAACAGACCCCACACTCCTGGTAGACGCAGTTCTGGTAGGTCACAACAACTTTTCACGTGCACAATGGTTTCAAAGTAAGCGGTTGGAGGTGTTTCTTTCTACGCCGGTGGCCCAGTGGTTAGCTTGCCGGGCTTGGAATCATCAAGTCCAGATTTGATTTGATTTGATTTGATTTGATTTGATTTGATTTGATTTGATTTGGATTTGATTTTACTCATCCACAACTAACTTGGATCTTGAGAATTTCGGTAGGATTATAGATTTTGCCCGGACTGCACTGTATACACCTATGGGACCTTTAAGATGCAATAGAGTATAACTGTGATCTGTTCACAACACCTCCTTTTTATGTCGGTCTCCGAAGTGACGAGATATCGATCCGCCTACCTGAGTCAGGGGAATGGATTTTACTCGAAAACTCGAGACTGATTTTCCACCCGTCAGCTTCAACCCTCCACGTTTTGGTTGAAAATGAAAACTCTTTGCCTGCCGACCCCCTAGTCCCCCACCCCGCATCAAATCTTGGAGTTGGAACTTGGTTGAGAGGCTGAAACTGTTTGCCTGTGGACCACTTAGTGTCCTCTCTCATTAAATCAGGAGTTGAATTCCTGGTTGAGGGGCTGAAAACTCTTTGCCTCTGGAACACTTAGTCCCCCCCCCCCCATTAAATCCTGAGTTGAATTCCTGGTAATGCTGGTCCTTTGAAAAATACGGTAGTGGCATCCATTTCCCAATCAATTGATGTGCAAATGAGTACCGTGGGAGTTCAGTGTTCCATAGATTAATGTCATGTCCAGGAAGCGATGTGTTGTCACCTGTTCCTCCTCGCTTTAAGGAAGCTGTGACAGTTCTAGCCCTATTGGCCATACATACTGAGCATGAACATCAAGTTGAATACATATTGTATGCGAGGGGCTTGTGCACATACTCAGGGTTTGTGAACCCCAAATACTTTCCCCAAAATAAGTAGACAGACCCCCCTTTCCCAGAACTCCCCCCAACAAATTATGTAGCTAGCAAAGCATGGAGACATACTTACTTTCAATGGAGAAAACAGTGTTCAAACTACTTTCTACTGCTGCTTTAGATCGTTTGCTGGAGTAACATATTTCTTGCATTATTTCAACGAAGAATGGTGTCCAGACCTTTGATAATATAATACATAAAGAAAAACAAAAATGTATAAGGTTGGAATATCCTAGTTCCACAGAATATAAAAAAATACCGAGGTTTGAAATAATTTAGCGCCATGAGAGACAGAATCTTTTCAATTCTTGACAACATAATAATAATATGCAATTTTCATTGCGACGCGAAAGTTTATGTTATTTATAAATTATTACTAATAAAATCTGTAATGACTACGAATGTGTTTTCCTTCGTGTTATTTTTCCTTTATCATGTTTTTGCTTTCATAATTTATGTTTCTCAAACCTTCTATTCATGCCTGTTAATAACGATGCATAAAGCACTTGTATAACAGTATTCAGGCAGATTTAAGCGCCTCTAAGTTATTCAAAGAAGAGTTCATTCAAGTGTGACCCGAGAGCACGAGATATAGAGACTTTACTTTCACATAAAACGCTGAAGCATTGACTGGAATAATAATATTCAGTGATAAATTGCTCCTTGGAGACATATACAGTTATGGAAAACAACAAACAACATAGGCGACGGTACGAATACGCTTCAATCAGGCCACTCCTGTCAACGCACTGGTCGAGTCTGGTTATGACGTGAACGCACTGTTCGAGTCTGATTGTGACGTGAACGCACTGGTCGAGTCTGATTGTGACGTGAACGCACTGGTCGATCTCATTGTGACGTGAACACACTGGTCAAGTCTGATTGTGACGTGAACGCACTGTTCGATTTGATTGTGACGTGAACTTGCACTGTTTCGAGTCGATTATGGGCGTGAACGCACTGGTCAATCTGATTGTACGTGAACGCACTGTTCGAGTCTGATTGTGAAATGGTACTGGTCGAGTCTGGTTATGACGTGAACGCACTGTTCGAGTTTGATTGTGACGTGAACGCACTGGTCGAGTTTCATTGTGACGTGAACGCACTGTTCAAGTCTGATTGTGACGTGAACGCACTGGTCGAGTCTGATTGACGTGAACGCACTGGTCGGGTTTCATTTGGCGGCGTGAACGCACGAGTCGGTCTGATTGTGACGTGAACGCACTATGGTGAGTCTGATTGTGACGTGAACACTGTTCGAGTCTGATTGACATGAACGCACTGGTCGAGTCTGATTGTGACGTGAACGCACTGGTCGAGTCTGATTGTGACGTGAACGCACTGGTCGAGTTTCATTGTGACGTGAACGCACTGGGCGAGTCTGATTGTGACATAACACACACTTTAAAAAAAGACAACGAACAAAGAAACAGTCATACAATGATTAAAACCTCAGAGAACACAGAGACAGCCATACAATGATTGAAATCTGAGAAAACACAGAGACAGCCATACAATGATTGAAATCTGAGAAAACACAGAGACATCCATACAATGACTTTGAAATCTGAGAAAACACAGAGACAGCCATACAATGATTGAAATCTGAGAAAACACAGAGACAGCCATACAATGATTGAAATCTGAGAAAACACAGAGACATCCATACAATGATTGAAATCTGAGAAAACACAGAGACATCCATACAATGATTGAAATCTGAGAAAACACAGAGACAGCCATACAATGATTGAAATCTGAGAAAACACAGAGACAGCCATACAATGACTTTGAAATCTGAGAAAACACAGACACAGCCACACAATGATTGAAATCTGGGAAAACACAGGGACAGCCATACAATGATTGAAATCTGGGAAAACAGAGAAACAATCATACAATGATTGACATCTTGGAAAACACAGAGACAATCATAAAATGATTGAAATCTTGGAAAACACAGAGGCAATAATAAAATGATTGAAATCTGAGAAAACACAGAGACAGCCATACAATGATTGAAATCTGAGAAAACACAGAGACAGCCATACACTGATTGAAATCTGAGAAAACACAGAGACAGCCATGCAATGATTGAAATCTTGGAAAACACAGAGACAATCATAAAATGATTGAAATCTTGGAAAACACAGAAACACTCATAGAATGATTGAACTGTGCGAAAACAGAGACAGAGTGACGGATTTTAAGAAAAATTGCCTTCGATGTTGTCTTTTAGAATCTATTGTGGGGTCGGCGATCGGAAAGTTCGTCTGCCACTTGGGGTCACAAGGTGCAGGGTTGGAATCCTAGGAAAGTTACGTCTGAAGTTGTGCTCCTTAGGCAAGACATTGAACAGGCATTTCCCCACTTGAGTCACGTGCAAATGGGTACAAGCACTAGCTTGGCAATAAAAGTCTGCATCAGACTAATGTCTTGTTGGTAATGTTCTACACGATTCCCAGTCTAGGTACATTGTTCACAGCTAGATCTGTTCAACCTCGGCGAAAGCAAAGGCGACATGGAAAAGAGTGGTAAACAATTGCATGCCGTATGCCTAGAAGAAAAATAGGCTCTACCCCAGGTGGCATGATGATATTGTGATTTTATTTAACTTTATCGATTATGTTTTATAATTGATTCGTTGCTATTCCAATTTCCATTCATTCCTTATCCAATTTCCATTAATTTCTATTCCAATTTCTATTTCCACTCAACCATGACCTGCTTCTACCAACGTTGTGTTTGTCTTACTTGGCTAACGTTTTATGATGTCAGGAAATACCCGTTGATGACGTGTCTTTTGTGGCTCAAAGGTAAGAATAATAGAAGCTCGGTGAGGTTGGGAAAAACCCCATATGTATGTTTAGACGCCTTGTTGGGGTACTTTGTTCCAGCTACGGTGACTGGATTAAACCAAGATGTCATCGAACTCTCTTGACACAGTAATCACCAAAGACATGAATATTACAACCCGAGTATAAACATAAGACTTGCATTTCGATATAGATCTATCGGTATTAGTAGATATATACATATATATATATATATCGGTATCAGTAGATATAGATCTATCGGTATTAGTAGATATAAACATATATATATATATATATATATATATATATATATATATATATATATATATATATATATATATATATATATATATATATCGGTATCAGTAGATATAGATATATCGGTATTAGTAGATATATATATTATATATATCGGTATTAGTAGATATATATCCATCGGTATTAGTAGATATATATATATATATATATATATATATATATATATATATATATATATATATATATATATATATATATATATATATATATATATATATATATATATATATATATATCGGTATTAGTACATATAGATTTAGATCTACAATCCAGATAAAGTTCTAGAGTTAGATTTATAATCTAGATTTAGAAATTAGATGCAGCTCTAACAAAATCAGATCTACACCCAGTTCTGTCTAAAAGGTTTTTATATATTCAGTTTTTCCAACTTTATCGAACTACTCCTGTCATGCCATACATATTATTATACCCACAACAACGAAACAGAAAATAGAAATGAAAAAGTGGTTTAAGATGAAGTAGGCACTTTAAGAGTGGGATTTTTTTCTGTTGATGATAACATCTATTATATTGGCATGTAATTTTATTTATAACTAAGGGAGGAGGGAGATTTTGAAAATTGAGTCAAAATCCGGCCGTTTCTATGGCAACCAAGGACGTTACAAACTTTTCAATGATATAGGATGACTGTATTATAAGAGTTATACGCATACTAAAAACAGCAACAACTCAAAGCACCAATCATTCAAGCGTGCTTGTTATGACGTCACCACATTTGATTTTCTCACATCCAGATTCCTAGAGTACCACTAGTATTACTTCATTCACTCATACTATGTGCCAACTTTCCCCCAGCCTTCAGCACCTGCCCAACCTCCCGTCCTTTTCCTTCCTACGTCACTCTCTTGGCTGGCCAGTCCACGTACGTGCAGATCGTTGCCCATTTTACTTCACCAACGGCTTCTGACAGCAACCGACACACGTTCTGTGGACTGGGAATTCCCTGGCTTCTGCAATGGATGCAAGCGTTCCGGCTTTTGCTACGGCTGTAGTAAGAACCCTAAACCCCAGTAAGTCAATGCTGTAGTAAGAACCCTAAACCCCAGTACGTCAATGCTGTAGTAAGAACCCTAAACCCCAGTAAGTCAATGCTGTAGTAAGAACCCTAAACCCCAGTAAGTGAATGCTGTGGTAAGAACCCTAAACCCCAGTAAGTTAATGTTGTAGTAAGAACCCTAAACCCCAGTAAATCAATGCTGTAGTAAGAACCCTAAACCCCAGTAAGTCAATGGTGTAGTAAGGGACCCTAAACTGCAGTAAGTCAATGCTGTAGTAAGAACCTAAACCCCAGTAAGTTAATGTTGTAGTAAGAACCCTAAACCCCAGTAAGTCAATGCTGTAGTAAGAACCCTAAACCCCAGTAAGTCAATGGTGTAGTAAGGACCCTAAACCCCAGTAAGTCAATGCTGTAGTAAGAAACCTAAACCCCAGTAAGTCAATGGTTTAGTAAGAGCCCTAAACCCCAGTAAGTCAATGCTGTAGTAAGACCTAAACCCCAGTAAGTCAAGGGTGAGTGACAAGGACCCTAAACCCCAGTAAGTCAATGCTGTAGTAAAACCTAAACTAATGGATTAATGTTGTAGTAAGAACCCTAAACCTGACCAGTCAATGGTGTAGTAAGAACCCTAAACCCCAGTAAGTCAATGGTGTAGTAAGGACCCTAAACCCCAGTAAGTCAATGGTTTAGTAAGAACCCTAAACCCCAGTAAGTCAATGCTGTAGTAAGAACCCTAAACCCCAGTAAGTCAATGGTTTAGTAAGAACCCTAAACCCCAGTAAGTCAATGCTGTAGTAAGAACCCTAAACCCAAGTAAGTCAATGTTGTAGTAAGAACCCTAAACCCCAGTAAGTCAATGCTGTAGTAAGAACCCTAAACCCCAGTAAGTCGATGATGTAGTAAGAACCCTAAACCCCAGTAAGTCAATGTTGTAGTAAGAACCCTAAACCCCAGTAAGTCAATGCTGTAGTAAGAACCCTAAACCCCAGTAAGTCGATGATGTAGTAAGAACCCTACCCCAGTAAGTCAATGCTGTAGTAAGAACCCTAAACCCCAGTAAGTCAATGGTTTAGTAAGAACCCTAAACCCCAGTAAGTCGATGATGTAGTAAGAACCCTAAACCCCAGTAAGTCAATGTTGTAGTAAGAACCCTAAACCCCAGTAAGTCAATGCTGTAGTAAGAACCCTAAAACCCAGTAAGTCAATGGTTTAGTAAGAACTCTGAACCCCAGTAAGTCGATGATGTAGTAAGAACCCTAAACCTAGTAAGTCAACAACAAGCTGCTGTAGTAAGAACCCTAAACCTATAAG
>JAXRKP010002695.1:10000-17500 GCA_037039925.1 Doris montereyensis | reverse complement strand
ATATCAACAATAAGAACAATATCACCACCATAACAATATCAACAACAACAACAATATCAACAATAAGAACAGCAACAACAACAACCACAATGAAGTGGTATAAGACTAGTTGAAATGTCAAGATAATTTGATAGCAACCATCTCTTACATACACAAAGCCAGTGTGCCAACACACAAGCAGTGAAATCTCACCAAAGTCAGTGTGCTAACTTACTACAAGAGCGGATGAAATCTCACAAAAGTCAGTGTGCTACAAACAGTGGAAATCTCACAAAGCCGGTGCCAGCACCTGAAACAGTGGAAAATCTCCACAAAGCCAGTGTGCCAACACCTGGTGATTAAATCTTGCAAGCCAGTGTGCCACAACACTGAAACAATTAGAGATCTTTACAAAGCCAGTGTGCCAACACTGAAGCAGTGAAATCTCACAAAGCCAGTGTGCCAACACATACAAACAGGTAAATCTCACAAAGCCAGTGTGCCTTACACAAACAGTGGAAATCTTACAAAGCCAGTGTGCCTAGCACTAGAAACGTGGACATCTTACAAAGCCAGTGTGCTAACACACAAAAAAGGGAAATCTTACATTACAAAGTCAGTGTGGTAACACACAAAAAGAGGAAATCTTACATTACAAAGTCAGTGTGCTAACACACACAAACAGGAAATCTTACATTACAAAGTCAGTGTGCTAACACACACAAAGATGAAATCTTACAAAGGGAGTGTGGTAACACACACAAAGATGAAATCTTACAAAGGGAGTGCGGTAACACACACAAAGATGAAATCTTACAAAGGGAGTGTGGTAACACACACAAAGATGAAATCTTACAAAGGGAGTGTGGTAACACACACAAAGATGAAATCTTACAAAGGGAGTGCGGTAACACACACAAAGATGAAATCTTACATTACAAAGTCAGTGTGCTAACACACACAAAGATGAAATCTTACATTACAAAGTCAGTGTGCTAACACACACAAAGATGAAATCTTACATTACAAAGTCAGTGTGCTAACACACACAAAGAGGAAATCTTACAAAGGGAGTGTGGTAACACACACAAAGATGAAATCTTACAAAGGGAAAACCTTTTAGCTTGGCCAATACAACAGTGTTACGTTTCATTACAGAATTTGGAGGTTTGGCTGCATATGAGAAGGCGATTATTGCAGCCAGGCGAGAAATGATGACGTCACAATATGACGCACTGAGTGATCTGGCATCTCAAGGCAAACTCAGCGATGGCAGAAAGTTAGAGCGTATCACAACGCTAAGTTCCTGTAAGTAACATTATAATGTAATGATATCAAGTATGATCGTTAGATCGAGTCAGTATCGATACTAAGGTTACGCCGGTAAGCGTGAACGATACTGTTCCAACTGTTTGATTGTATGACCTGTTTAAAATGACGGCTTAGGTGAATGAACATTATACTGAAAGAAGGGGAGATAATGAAATTTCCCTTCATTAATTGTCACTCAGTGATTCATTCTTTACTTGTCAGTGAAAGTTACGGTCTTGAGAATTATATACCTCAATACTCCCAATCAGCGGTTGGAACTTTTCCCATAAAAAATGTCAACAAGATGATTAGCACCAATTATTTATTCATCTCAAACTTTTCATTGAAGCGTACTTGTATCCTTTACACCATAGTTTGAAGACGTTTATCATAGCCTATTATAGTTTGAAGACGTCTGTCACAGCCTATTATAGTTTGAAGACGTCTATCACAGCCTATCATAGTTTGAAGACGTCTATCACAGCCTATTATAGTTTGAAGACGTCTATCACAGCCTATCATAGTTTGAAGACGTCTATCACAGCCTATTATAGTTTGAAGACGTCTATCATAGCCTATTATAGTTTGAAGACGTCTATCACAGCCTATTATAGTTTGAAGACGTCTATCACAGCCTATTATAGTTTGAAGACGTCTATCACAGCCTATTATAGTTTGAAGACGTCTATCACAGCCTATCATAGTTTGAAGACGTCTATCACAGCCTATTATAATTTGAAGACGTCTATCACAGCCTATTATAGTTTGAAGACGTCTATCACAGCCTATTGTTTACACTCGTGCTCTCCATTACAGACGTTCAAGTCATGTGGACAAATTATCTCTCGCTTTGAGTTACGTTCACTGCTCCATAGTGTTATTACGTTTTTCTATTTCTATTTTTAAACACGATTGTTCCATTGACGACACGACACTGCTTGGTTGGGTAGATCCACCCCAGGTGACGATTGTAAGCACAGAGGGAGGGGACGAGGAGGACGACGACGAGGCTTTGGCGGAAAGCCTGTTGGATGGCTACTCTCTGTTGGGGGAAAGAGGGGAGGGGGAGGAGAACGGCCCCGACAGCAGGATGATGAGGAGCCGACAAGGAGGATGGAGGGGCAAGCGCGACCGGTCAAGGTCAAGGTCAAAGTCCCAGGACACAATGGAGAGGAGACGTCGGCGTATTGGTGTGACGTCACACAAGGAAGATACTGCTAGCGTGACGTCCCGCTCTACCAGAAACTTCTCCCAGGGCTCAGGTAAGACAATATGTGTCACCGCCATCATCGGCATTACCATTACTCTCGAGATTGTTGACATAAAAAGTGTCATTATTTACAATCGTGTTGCAGCACTATATTGGTTACAGCAATGTTTACAATGAATTTGTGGGAATATTCTATAACAATGTATGAGTGCTAAATTTTGTCATCTTTTAATTCCTTGAAGGCATCATCTTAATTATAGTTTCTTAGCATGGTGTTGTAGGTAATTTGAAGGCATCATCTTAATTATAGTTTCTTAGCATGGTATTGTAGGTAATTTGAAGGCAACATCTTAATTATAGTTTCTTAGCATGGTGTTGTAGGTAATTTGAAGGCATCATCTTAATTATAGTTTCTTAGCATGTTGTTGTAGGTAATTTGAAGTCATCATCTTAATTATAGTTTCTTTGCATGATGTTGTAAGTAATTTGAAGTCATCATCTTAATTTTAATTTCTTAGCATGTTGTTGTAGGTAATTTGAAGGCATCATCTTAATTTTAATTTCTTAGCATGGTGTTGTAAGTCATTTGAAGTCATCATCTTAATTTTAATTTCTTAGCATGGTGTTGTAAGTCATTTGAAGCCATCATCTTAATTTTAATTTCTTAGCATGGTGTTGTAAGTCATTTGAAGCCATCATCTTAATTTTAATTTCTTAGCATGGTGTTGTCAGTACTTTGATGTGTTACGTAACATGACGAGTTTCAGATTGTATTGTTATTTGACTGCAATTATAGAGATACATTATTATTATTGAACATTCCAGGAGGTTCCGTGAGGATCGATACCGGTCTGGGCGAGGAGTGGATCGGAGATGACAAAGATGGTGCTGTGCCAGACAGGGAAGAGGTCACCGATGAAAACAGGACCAGAGGTCGCAAAGGTCAAAAGGTCAGCATTCTGGAGCCCCCTGACTTTGACATCGAAGGTGGGTACAACAAAACAGTGATTTTTATGTGAAACAGTTTATGGGTCAAGCATGTCTTTGCCTTGATTTCAGTTGACCAGCATCCACCACTAAGTTGAAATCGTGGTTTTTGGTGGTGTTTTATAAGCCTGTAGTTCCTGGAATCTTTATCGGAGTGTTGTGTTCTGCACACGGGACCTCTTTTTATCACACGGTATGGCTCGATGTCAATACTTCTACCTGGGCCAGGAGGGGTGGAGGGGGGGGGGGCAATAATTACCCTAAAAACTCGGGATAATTAATTGTCAACTTTTTGAGGCACCCACCTGCTACCGTTTGTTTGAGGGGCTGACACTTTAACTTTAGGCCAACGTCTCTCCCACCCCATTCCCCCAATCCGTTTGGGAAAATGTAAGATGGATACAATGACAAACAGTGAAACAGCCTGCTTAAATGTAAGATGGACACAATGACAAACAGTGAAACAGCCTGGCTAAATGTAAGATGGATACAATGACAAACAGTCAAACAGTCTGGTTAAATGTAAGATGGACACAAGGACAAACAGTGAAACAGCCTGGTAAATATAAGATGGACACAAGGACAAACAGCGAAACAGCCTGGTTAAATGTAAGATGGATACAAAAATAAACAGTGAAACAGCCTGGTTAAATGTAAGATGGTTCCAATGACAAATAGTGAAACAGCCTGGTTAAATGTAATATGGACACAAAGACAAACAGTGAAACAGCCTGGTTAAATGTAAGATGGACACAAGGACAAACAGGGAAACAGCCTGGTTAAATGTAAGATGGACACAAGGACAAACATGATGTAAAATGGACACAATGACAAACATGATGTAAAATGGACACAATGACAAACATGATGTAAAATGGACACAATGACAAACATGATGTAAAATGGATACAAGGACAAACATGATTTACTTGCAAATAAAAGCCGTAAGACGATGCAGTAACAGAGCGTTGAATTTTCAATCATTTCCAAACATTTCCAAACATACCCAAATACTTCCAAACCTTTCCAAACATTACCAAACATTTCCAAGGCTGTAACGAGAATATCACCATTCGAGTCATCTTTGATAACTTGTATTGATAGTCCTATCTTTTATCCAACTTTTGGCTGTTGTTGCTTTTTATTTGCGTATTATATGATCGATGCTTTGAATGTATTAGGTTTTGCCTTTTGGGTCATGGGGATTGCAAGATAGATAGATAGATAGATAGATAGATAGAGAGAGAGAGAGAGAGAGAGAGAGAGGAGAGAGAGAAGAGATAGAGAGAGAGAGAGAGAGAGAGAGATGAGAGAGAGAGAGAGAGAGAGAGAGAGAGAGAGAGAGAGAGAGAGAGAGAGAGAGAGAGAGAAGAGAGAGAGAGAGGGAGAGAGAAGAGAAAGAGAGAGAGAGAGAGAGAGAGAGAGAGAGAGAGAGAGAGAGAGAGAGAGAGAGAGGGAGAAGAGAGAGGAGAGAGAGAGAGAGAGAGAGAGAGAGAGAGAGAGAGAGGAGAAGAGAGAGAGGAGAGAGAGAGAGAGAGAGAGAGAGAGAGAGCGTGAGAAGAGAGAGAGGAGAGAGAGAGAGAGAGACGAGAGAGTGAGAGAGACAGAGAGAGAGAAGAGAAGGAGCTCCCCGGCAACCGACCCCCCCCCGCGCGACCCCGGAAGAGAGACACGAGAGAGAGAGAGAGGAGAGAGAGAGAGAGAGAGGAGAGAAACAGGACAGACAGACAGACAGACAGAAAGACAGATAGAAAGACAGACGGACAGACAGACAGACAAACAGACAGAAAGACAGATGGACAGGCATACAGACAGAGAGACAGAAAGACAGAGATTCAAGTCTAACTACGTTCCAACCTATTTAGCCAGCGTGATACAACCATATTTGTATTTCCCATGTAACAACGTGATATAACCATATTTGTATTTCCCATGTAACAACGTGACATAACCATATTTCTATTACCCATGTAACAACGTGATACAAGCATATTTCTATTACCCATGTAACAACGTGACATAACTATATTTCTATTTCCCATGTAACAACGTCACATAACCATATTTCTATTACCCATGTAACAACGTGACATAACCATATTTCTATTACCCATGTAACAACGTGACACAAGCATATTTCTATTACCCATGTAACAACGTGACATAACCATAATTCTATTACCCATATAACAACGTAACACAACCATACTTCTGTTACCCATTTAACAACGTCACACAACAAAATTTCTATTACCCATGTAACAAGGTAACACAACCATATTTCTATTACCCATGTAACAAGATAACACAACCATATTTCTATTACCCATGTGGCAACGTGACACAACCATATTTATATTAATTAGTAAAATAAACGGACATAACCATGTTTCTTGTCATCATAATAACGTGACATGTTCATATTTTTATTACCTATGCAACAACGTGACATAACCGTTATTTCTATTACCCATGTAACAACGTAACATAACCATATTTTTATTACCCATTTAACAACGTAACACTACAATATTTCTATTTTCCATTTAACAACGTAACACAACCATATTTCTGTTTCCCATTTAACAACGTAACACTACAATATTTCTATTTCCCATTTAACAACGTAACACTACAATCATTTAACTATTTTCCATTTAACAACGTAACACTATTAATATTTACATTTCCCATTTAACAACGGGATATAATCATATTTCTATTTCTCTATTTAAACAACGTCACATAATCAAATTTCTATTTCTAATTGAACAACGCACAACCAAATTTCTATATCTCATTTAACAACGTCACACAACCAAATTTATATTGTTCTTTTAACAACGTCATCAAACCAATTGTATTTCCATTCAACAACGTGACACAACCAACTTTACTATTTCCCATCTAACATCGTCACACAACCAAATTTCTATTTTCCATTTAACAACATCACACAACCAAATTTCTATTTTCCATTTGGTAACGTCTCAACAAATTTGCCCATTTAAAACGTCTTTTCTATTTCCCATTTACTAACGTGATACAACCAATTCTCTATTTCCCATTTAACAACGTCTCACAACCAATTTTCTATTTCCCATTTACCAACGTCACACAACCAAATTTCTGTTTTTCCATTTACCAGACCCTCGAGGGCGAAAAGCTGTCCAGGCTGTCCTGAGTGTCAAGAACTCAAAGTCACAGTGCCAGTAGACTTTCCGTTACGCAAAGGTAAGTATTGGAACACATATGTAGACACACAAATGGGTAAATTGGAATGTAGAAAGACGGGTATACAATCATGTAGTATGGATGAGGGTTGATATAACGAAAGGTAAACGTGGTTGAGGGTTATATAACGAAAGGTAATATGGTAGAGAGTTGATTTAACGAAAGGTAATATTGTTGAAGGTCGATTTAACGAAAGCGGTAATATGGTTGAGAGTTGATTTAACGAAAGGTGATATGGTTGAGAGTTGATTTAACGAAAGGTAATATGGTTGAGGGTTGATTTAACGAAATGTTATATGGTTGAGGGTTGATTTAACGAAATGTGATATGGTTGAGGGTTGATTTAACGAAAGATGATATGGTTGAGAGTTGATTTAACGAAATGTGATATGGTTGAGGTTGATTTAACGAAAGGTGATATGGTGGAGAGTTGATTTAACGAAAGGTAATATGGTTGAGGGTTTATTTAACGAAATGTGATATGGTTGAGGGTTGATTTAACGAAATGGAGCATGTTGAGGGTTGATTTAACGAAGATGATATGGTTGAGAGTTGATTTAACGAAATGTGATATGGTTGAAGGCTGATTTAACGAAATGTAAATGTGGATGAGGGTTGATTTAACGAAATGTGATATGGTTGAGGGTTGATTTAACTAAAGGTAATCTGGTTGAGAGTTGATTTAACGAAAGGTATTATGGTTGAGTGTTGATTTAACGAAATGTTATATGGTTGAGAGTTGATTTAACGAAAGGTAATGTGGTTGAGGGTTGATTTAA
>JAXRKP010002695.1:0-5000 GCA_037039925.1 Doris montereyensis | reverse complement strand
ATTAATGTCTGCGAGTCTACAGTCGATTGAACACAAAGAACAGCAAATTCAATTTAGTCTAAGTCTCTCTATTAATGTCAGGTAGCCTACAGTCGATTAAACACAAAGAACAGCAAATTCAATTTAGTCTAAGTCTCTCTATTAATGTCAGGTAGCCTACAGTCGATTAAACACAAAGAAAAGCAAATTCAATTTAGTCTAAGTCTCTCTATTAATGTCAGGTAGCCTACAGTCGATTAAACAGAAAGAAAAGCAAATTCAATTTAGTCTAAGTCTCTCTATTAATGTCAGGTAGCCTACAGTCGATTAAACACAAAGAAAAGCAAATTCAATTTAGTCTAAGTCTCTCTATTAATGTCAGGTAGCCTACAGTCGATTAAACACAAAGAAAAGCAAATTCAATTTAGTCTAAGTCTCTCTATTAATGTCAGGTAGCCTACAGTCGATTAAACACAAAGAAAAGCAAATTCAATTTAGTCTAAGTCTCTCTATTAATGTCAGGTAGCCTACAGTCGACTAAACACAAAGAAAAGCAAATTCAATTTAGTCTAAGTCTCTCTATTAATGTCAGGTAGCCTACAGTCGATTAAACACAAAGAAAAGCAAATTCAATTTAGTCTAAGTCTCTCTATTAATGTCAGGTAGTCTATAGTCGATTAAACACAAAGAAAAGCAAATTCAATTTAGTCTAAGTCTCTCTATTAATGTCAGGTAGTCTACAGTCGATTAAACACAAAGAAAAGCAAATTCAATTTATTCTAAGTCTCTCTATTAATGTCAGGTAGCCTACAGTCGATTAAACACAAAGAACAGCAAATTCAATTTAGTCTAAGTCTCTCTATTAATGTCAGGTAGCCTACAGTCGATTAAACACAAAGAACAGCAAATTCAATTTAGTCTAAGTCTCTCTATTAATGTCAGGTAGTCTACAGTCGATTGAACACAAAGAACAGCAAATTCAATTTAGTCTAAGTCTCTCTATTAATGTCAGGTAGCCTACAGTCGATTAAACACAAAGAACAGCAAATTCAATTTAGTCTAAGTCTCTCTATTAATGTCAGGTAGCCTACAGTCGATTAAACACAAAGAACAGCAAATTCAATTTAGTCTAAGTCTCTCTATTAATGTCAGGTAGCCTACAGTCGATTAAACACAAAGAAAAGCAAATTCAATTTATTCTAAGTCTCTCTATTAATGTCAGGTAGCCTACAGTCGATTGAACACAAAGAACAGCAAATTCAATTTAGTCTAAGTCTCTCTATTAATGTCAGGTAGCCTACAGTCGATTGAACACAAAGAACAGCAAATTCAATTTAGTCTAAGTCTCTCTATTAATGTCAGGTAGCCTACAGTCGATTGAACACAAAGAACAGCAAATTCAATTTAGTCTAAGTCTCTCTATTAATGTCAGGTAGCCTACAGTCGATTGAACACAAAGAAAAGCAAATTCAATTTAGTCTAAGTCTCTCTATTAATGTCAGGTAGCCTACAGTCGACTAAACACAAAGAAAAGCAAATTCAATTTAGTGTAAGTCTCTCTATTAATGTCAGGTAGCCTACAGTCGACTAAACACAAAGAAAAGCAAATTCAATTTAGTCTAAGTCTCTCTATTAATGTCAGGTAGCCTACAGTCGATTGAACACAAAGAACAGCAAATTCAATTTAGTCTAAGTCTCTCTATTAATGTCAGGTAGCCTACAGTCGATTGAACACAAAGAACAGCAAATTCAATTTAGTCTAAGTCTCTCTATTAATGTCAGGTAGCCTACAGTCGATTGAACACAAAGAACAGCAAATTCAATTTAGTCTAAGTCTCTCTATTAATGTCAGGTAGCCTACAGTCGATTGAACACAAAGAAAAGCAAATTCAATTTAGTCTAAGTCTCTCTATTAATGTCAGATAGCCTACAGTCGACTAAACACAAAGAAAAGCAAATTCAATTTTCCATTCTTAGTTTGTAATTTTCCACAGGATTGAGAGAAAAGGCGGAAAGTTTACTTATATAGGCTTGTTGAGGTCTAATCACCTAAAATATGTTTGTACACAATAATTTCCTTACCGTTTGTCTTCTATGCTCACGCCCACTCACATTTTATTTTGTACTTCTTGAAATAGTTTCTGAAATGTATAGAAGCCTATCGTGTGAAATGTATAGAAGTCTGGTTTAGAAGCCTATCGTGTAAAATGTATAGAAGTCTGGTTTAGAAGCCTATCGTGTGAAATGTATAGAAGTCTGGTTTAGAAGCCTATCGTGTGAAATGTATAGAAGTCTGGTTTAGAAGCCTATCGTGTGAAATGTATAGAAGTCTGGTTTAGAAGCCTATCGTGTAAAATGTATAGAAGTCTGGTTTAGAAGCCTATCGTGTGAAATGTATAGAAGTCTGGTTTAGAAGCCCATCGTGTGAAATGTATAGAAGTCTGGTTTAGAAGCCTATCGTGTGAAATGTATAGAAGTCTGGTTTAGAAGCCTATCGTGTGAAATGTATAGAGGTCTGGTTTAGAAGCCTATCGTGTGAAATGTATAGAAGTCTGGTTTAGAAGCCTATCGTGTGAAATGTATAGAAGTCTGGTTTAGAAGCCTATCGTGTGAAATATATAGAAGCCTGGTTTAGAAGCCTATCGTGTGAAATGTATAGAAGTCTGGTTTAGAAACCTATCGTGTGAAATGTATAGAAGTCTGGTTTAGAAGCCCATCGTGTGAAATGTATAGAGGTCTGGTTTAGAAGCCTATCGTGTGAAATGTATAGAGGTCTGGTTTAGAAGCCTATCGTGTGAAATGTATAGAGGTCTGGTTTAGAAGCTTATCGTGTGAAATGTATAGAAGCCTATCGTGTGAAATGTATAGAAGCCTATCGTGTGAAATGTATAGAAGCCTATCGTGTGAAATGTATACAAGCCTATCGTGTGAAATGTATAGAAGCCTATCGTGTGAAATGTATAGAGTTGTGGTTTAGAAGCCTATGGTGTGAAATGTATAGAGTTCTGGTTTAGAAGCCTATCGTGTGAAATGTATAGAAGTCTGGTTTAGAAGCCTATCGTGTGAAATGTATAGAGGTCTGGTTTAGAAGCCTATCGTGTGAAATGTATAGAAGCCTGGTTTTGAAGCCTATCGTGTGAAATGTATAGAGTTGTTGTTTAGAAGCCTATCGTGTGAAATGTATAGAGTTCTGGTTTAGAAGCCTATCGTGTGAAATGTATAGAAGTCTGGTTTAGAAGCCTATCGTGTGAAATGTATAGAGTTCTGGTTTAGAAGCCTATCGTGTGAAATGTATAGAAGTCTGGTTTAGAAGCCTATCGTGTGAAATGTATAGAGGTCTGGTTTAGAAGCCTATCGTGTGAAATGTATAGAGTTCTGGTTTAGAAGCCTATCGTGTAAAATGTATAGAAGTCTGGTTTAGAAGCCCATCGTGTAAAATGTATAGAGGTCTGGTTTAGAAGCCTATCGTGTGAAATGTATAGAGGTCTGGTTTAGAAGCCTATCGTGTGAAATGTATAGAAGTCTGGTTTAGAAGCCCATCGTGTGAAATGTATAGAGGTCTGGTTTAGAAGCCTATCGTGTGAAATGTATAGAGGTCTGGTTTAGTAGCCTATCGTGTGAAATGTATAGAGGTCTGGTTTAGAAGCCTACCGTGTGAAATGTATAGAGTTCTGGTTTAGAAGCCTATCGTGTGAAATGTATAGAAGTCTGGTTTAGAAGCCTATCGTGTGAAATGTATAGAGTTCTGGTTTAGAAGCCTATCGTGTGAAATGTATAGAAGTCTGGTATAGAAGCCTATCGTGTGAAATGTATAGAGTTCTGGTTTAGAAGCCTATCGTGTGAAATGTATAGAAGCCTATCGTGTAAAATGTATAGAAGCCTATCGTGTGAAATGTATAGAAGTCTGGTTTAGAAGCCTATCGTGTGAAATGTATAGAAGTCTATCGTGTAAAATGTATAGAAGTCTGGTTTAGAAGCCCATCGTGTGAAATGTATAGAGGTCTGGTTTAGAAGCCTATCATGTGAAATGTATAGAGGTCTGGTTTAGAACCCCACCGTGTGAAATGTATAGAGGTCTGATTTAGAAGCCTATCGTGTAAAATGTATAGAGGTCTGGTTTAGAAGCCTATCGTGTGAAATGTATAGAGGTCTGGTTTAGAAACCTATCGTGTGAAATGTATAGAGGTCTGGTTTAGAAGCCTATCGTGTGAAATGTATAGAAGTCTGGTTTAGAAGCCTATCGTGTGAAATGTATAGAGGTCTGGTTTAGAAGCCTATCATGTGAAATGTATAGAGTTCTGGTTTAGAAGCCTATCATGTGAAATGTATAGAAGTCTGGTTTAGAAGCCTATCGTGTGAAATGTATAGAAGTCTGGTTTAGAAGCCTATCATGTGAAATGTATAGAAGTATGGTATAGAAGCCTATCATGTGAAATGTATAGAAGTCTCGTTTAGAAGCCTATCGTGTGAAATATATAGAGAGTCTGGTATAGAAGCCTATCGTGTGAAATGTAGAGAAGTCTGGTATAGAAGCCCTTCGTGTGAAATGTATAGAGTTCTGGTTTAGAAGTCTATCATGTGAAATGTATAGAAGCCTATCGTGTGAAATGTATAGAAGCCTATCGTGTGAAATGTATAGATAGTCTATCGTGTGAAATGTATAGAAGTCTGGTTTAGAAGAAGCCTATCGTGTGAAATGTATAGAAGCCTATCGTGTGAAATGTATAGAAGCCTATCGTGTGAAATGTATAGAAGTTCTATCATGTGAAATGTATAGAAGTCTGGTTTAGAAGCCTATCGTGTGAAATGTATAGAGGTCTGGTTTAGAAGCCTATCGTGTGAAATGTATAGAAGTCTGGTTTAGAAGCCTATCGTGTGAAATAGTCTTAGAAGTCTATCGTGTGAAATGTATAGAAGTCTGGTTTAGAAGTCATATCGTGTGAAATGTATACAGTTCTGGTTTAGAAGCCTTTTACACAAAACAAACGAAAAAACCGCGTGTGAAATGTATAGAAGCCTGG
>JAXRKP010002694.1:0-39770 GCA_037039925.1 Doris montereyensis | reverse complement strand
AACTCAACACTGGCTGTATAACACACCATAACCAAAACCCTCAATGACCAACTCAACACTGGCTGTATTACTCACCATAACCAAAACCCTCAATGACCAACTCAACACTGGCTATATAACACACCATAACCAAAACTCTCAATGACCAACTCAACACTGGCTGTGTTACATAACATAACCAAAACTCTCAATGACCAACTCAACACTGGCTGTGTTACATAACATAACCAAAACTCTCAATGACCAACTCAATACTGGCTGTGTTACATAACATAACCAAAACTCTCAATGACCAACTCAACACTGGCTGTATTACACACCATAACCAAAACCCTTAATGACCAACTCAACACTGGCTGTATTACACACCATAACCAAAACTCTCAATGACCAACTCAACACTGGCTGTGTTACACACCATAACCAAAACCCTCAATGACCAACTCAACACTGGCTGTATTACACACCATAACCAAAACCCTCAATGACCAACTCAACACTGGCTGTGTTAGTGTTACACACCATAACCAAAACTCTCAATGACCAACTCAACACTGGCTGTGTTAGTGTTACACACCATAACCAAAAGCCTCAATGACCAACTCAACACTGGCTGTGTTAGTGTTACACACCATAACCAAAAGCCTCAATGACCAACTCAACACTGGCTGTGTTAGTGTTACACACCATAGCCAAAACTCTCAATGACCAACTCAACACTGGCTGTGTTAGTGTTACACACCATAACCAAAACTCTCAATGACCAACTCAACACTGGCTGTGTTACACACCATAACCAAAACTCTCAATGACCAACTCAACACTGGCTGTGTTACACAACAAAACCAAAATTCTCAATGACCAACTCAACACTGGCTGTGTTACACACCATAACCAAAACCCTCAATGACCAACTCAACACTGGCTGTATTACACACCATAACCAAAACCCTCAATGACCAACTCAACACTGGCTGTGTTAGTGTTACACACCATAACCAAAACTCTCAATGACCAACTCAACACTGGCTGTGTTAGTGTTACACACCATAACCAAAAGCCTCAATGACCAACTCAACACTGGCTGTGTTAGTGTTACACACCATAACCAAAAGCCTCAATGACCAACTAAACACTGGCTGTGTTAGTGTTACACACCATAGCCAAAACTCTTAATGACCAACTCAACACTGGCTGTGTTACACAATATAACCAAAATTCTCAATAACCAACACAACACTGGCTGTGTTACACAACAAAACCAAAACTCTCAATGACCAACTCAACACTGGCTGTGTTACACAACAAAACCAAAATTCTCAATGACCAACTCAACACTGGCTGTGTTACACACCATAACCAAAACTCTCAATGACCAACTCAACACTGGCTGTGTTACACAACAAAACCAAAACTCTCATGACCAACTCAACACTGGCTGTGTTAGTATTACACACCATAACCAAAACTCTCAATGACCAACAGTAAACTTGCCTCCGTGAGGGAGTTAAGCGAGCTTCGGCATTGAAAGGCTGGCGTCTTTTTTACCCAACGCAATTATGGCCAATGTCCACAAGCGGGATGGACTGGCTGATGATGATGATAAGGATGAGCACTGCTACATTATCATAACATATTTGACGGGCAAATGATAGCCAAACTTTTGTACCAATTCGCTATTGTCACAGAGCTTTAGGATCTAGATTTAGAACCTTTTTATTCTCAAAAATTGAAAATGAATGTTACATCTTTGATAGCATTGGTTTTGTCTAGTCTCACGAGCATTGAATCACGAATGTCACGGTTGAATGTGTCAAACAGAATACAAAGGAATAGAGAGATATAACAGTTATAGCACTCGACAACAAACAAATCAAAGCCCTAAATCTATTAAGTATTACGTCTACCAACCCGTCATCAGACAGAACAGTCAAATGGACTCATGGACCCTGCAATAACGTGGAAGTTCATCTTGTTTTTTAATTTTAGTTTGTTTCCTTTTTCTATTTCAGGGAGAAATTGAACACTAGCTATGAAGTCTGTGTTGTTGATCTAGATAAACCATGGCTGAAATACGAAGTGACCACTTACACTTCTGCCATCGACTTTATGAGATGGGATCCCGCTGGCTCCCGCTTGCTGCTAGTCACTTCTCAGGGTCACTTTGGCTTGTGGCAGATGAAGGTTGGTTTTGCTTTGAACATTTGTTTGTGTGGTTTGTAGGGGGAACTCGGTAGTCTAGAGGCAAGATGTCGGCCTCTCGACCAATTTAATGGAGACATTTCATAATTGGTAGATTGTGGAACAATTTAGTGAAGATGTTTCATAATTGGTAGAATATAGAACAATTAAATGGAGATATTTCATAATTTGTAGATTGTAGAACAATTTAATGGAGATGTTTCATAATTGATAGATTGTAGAACAATTTAGTCGAGACATTTCATAATTGGTGGATTGTGGAACAATTTACTCAAGACATTTCATAATTGGTAGATTGTAGAACAATTTAGTCGAGACATTTCATAATTGATAGATTGTAGAACAATTTACTCAAGACATTTCATAATTGGTAGATTGTAGAGCAATTTAGTTGAGACATTTCATAATTGGTAGATTGTGGAACAATTTAATGGAAACATTTCATAATTGGTAGATTGTAGAGCAATTTAGTTGAGACATTTCATAATTGGTAGATTGTAGAGCAATTTAGTTGAGACATTTCATAATTGGTAGATTGTAGAATGCTCATGCGTGTATACAAATGATGGTGCTTTTTGTTGTTGTTGTCCTTGGATGATGACATGTCCACGTTTCCATTGACAGGATTTTCTACTGAATGTGTGGGAAGAGAGAGGATCAGCTGACTTGGATAAGGAGGAAATTTTGGTGTTGGCGTGGCTCCACAATGGAATTCAGGTAGATCTATGGCTTTCAACATTCTTGTTTACCTGTGCTCAGACATTTACCCTTTGGTCTAGGAATGCCAAGACATATAAAGGAGTTTGGTCTATACTGGCTAACTCCACCTCTTTCCTCTTGTTTTTTCACATCTGTCTGCCGTCTTGCTACTTCCTCTTAGTCTTAGCCTAAGGTCACAGTATATTGTGCACAGGTGAATTCTATTCATTGGATGAAATATTTCATGGTAACACTAAACAGACGTTTTTCACCACTTCTTGACACACAGTACAATAGACTAGACACCACCACAGTTGACACACAGTACAATAGACTAGACACCACCACAGTTGACACACAGTACAATAGACTAGACATCATCACAGTTGACACACAGTACAATAAACTAGACATCACCACAGTTGATACACAGTACAATAGACTAGACATCACCACAGTTGATACACAGTACAATAGACTAGACATCACCACAGTTGACACACAGTACAATAGACTAGACACCACCACAGTTGACACACAGTACAATAGACTAGACATCACCACAGTTGACACACAGTACAATAGACTATACACCACCACAGTTGACACACAGTACAATAGACTAGACACCACCACAGTTGACACACAGTACAATAGACTAGACATCACCACAGTTGACACACAGTACAATAGACTAGACACCACCACAGTTGACACACAGTACAATAGACTAGACATCACCACAGTTGACACACAGTATAATAGACTAGATATCACCACAGTTGACACACAGTACAATAGACTAGACACCACCACAGTTGATACACAGTACAATAGACTAGACATCACCACAGTTGACACACAGTACAATAGACTAGACATCACCACAGTTGATACACAGTACAATAAAACTAGACACCACCACAGTTGACACACAGTACAATAGACTAGATATCACCACAGTTGACACACAGTACAATAGACTAGACATCACCACAGTTGACACACAGTACAATAGACTAGACACCACCACAGTTGACACACAGTACAATAGACTAGACATCACCACAGTTGATACACAGTACAATAGACTAGATATCACCACAGTTGACACACAGTACAATAGACTAGACATCACCACAGTTGACACACAGTACAATAGACTAGACACCACCACAGTTGACACACAGTACAATAGACTAGATATCACCACAGTTGATACACAGTACAATAGACTAGACACCACCACAGTTGACACACAGTACAATAGACTAGACACCACCACAGTTGACACACAGTACAATAGACTAGATATCACCACAGTTGATACACAGTACAATAGACTAGATATCACCACAGTTGATACACAGTACAATAGACTAGACATCACCACAGTTAACACACAGTACAATAGACTAGATATCACCACAGTTGATACACAGTACAATAGACTAGACACCACCACAGTTGACACACAGTACAATAGACTAGACATCACCACAGTTGACACACAGTATAATAGACTAGACATCACCACAGTTGACACACAGTACAATAGACTAGACATCACCACAGTTGGATGACTTGAGTAGCCAATAGAAGACCGTATAGGCTGATTTGATGAATGGGCTGACAACAATGATTGTATGAGGGTAAAGAAGAGAAGTGTAGAAATTATGATTGCATTCTAAGTTTTCTGTTCAGGTTAAACTCAATCTAGATGTAGAAGTAGAGAGACATTTTAAGACGCACGCTACTTCTAGATCTAAATCATTGGATGAAGTTGAATTTTCAAATGTAAATGTCTAATGGATGGATGAAGTTGAATTTTCAAATGTAAATGTCTAATGGATGGATGAAGTTGAGTCTTCAAATGTAAATGTCTAATTGATGGATGAAGTTGAGTTTTCAAATGTAAATGTCTAATGGATGGATGAAGTTGAGTTTTCAAATGTAAATGTCTAATGGATGGATGAAGTTGAGTTTTCAAATGTAAATGTCTAATGGATGGATGAAGTTGAGTCTTCAAATGTAAATGTCTAATTGATGGAGAGATGAAGCGACAAAGCGCTGTTGTTAGATATAATTTGATCTGCATCTGACATGTTACACTCATTTTGCACATCCATTGGTTTTTTTGGGTACAAAGATCTGTTGTTTTTTTCTCTCTGTTGATGTCAAATATCAGCCTGTTACTGTTGTTTTTCTCTCTCTGTTGATGTCAACTATCAGCGTTTTACTGTTGTTTTTCTCTCTGTGTTGATGTCAACTGTCAGCGTTTTACTGTTGTTTTTCTCTCTCTGTTGATGTCAACTATCAGTGTTTTACTGTTGTTTTTATCTCTGTGTTGATGTCAACTATCAGTGTTTTACTGTTGTTTTTATCTCTGTGTTGATGTCAACTGTCAGCGTTTTACTGTTGTTTTTCTCTCTATGTTGATGTCAACTGTCAGCGTTTTACTGTTGTTTTTATCTCTATGTTGATGTCAACTGTCAGCGTTTTACTGTTGTTTTTATCTCTCTGTTGATGTCAACTATCAGTGTTTTACTGTTGTTTTTCTCTCTGTGTTGATGTCAACTGTCAGCGTTTTACTGTTGTTTTTCTCTCTCTGTTGATGTCAACTATCAGTGTTTTACTGTTGTTTTTCTCTCTATATTGATGTCAACTATCAGCGTTTTACTGTTGTTTTTCTCTCTCTGTTGATGTCAACTGTCAGCGTTTTACTGTTGTTTTTATCTCTCTGTTGATGTCAACTATCAGCGTTTTACTGTTGTTTTTCTCTCTCTCTGTTGATGTCAACTATCAGTGTTTTACTGTTGTTTTTATCTCTCTGTTGATGTCAACTATCAGCGTTTTACTGTTGTTTTTCTCTCTATGTTGATGTCAACTATCAGTGTTTTACTGTTGTTTTTATCTCTGTGTTGATGTCAACTATCAGTGTTTTACTGTTGTTTTTATCTCTCTGTTGATGTCAACTATCAGTGTTTTACTGTTGTTTTTATCTCTGTGTTGATGTCAACTATCAGTGTTTTACTGTTGTTTTTATCTCTGTGTTGATGTCAACTGTCAGCGTTTTACTGTTGTTTTTCTCTCTATGTTGATGTCAACTGTCAGCGTTTTACTGTTGTTTTTATCTCTATGTTGATGTCAACTGTCAGCGTTTTACTGTTGTTTTTATCTCTCTGTTGATGTCAACTATCAGTGTTTTACTGTTGTTTTTCTCTTTCTGTTGATGTCAACTATCAGTGTTTTACTGTTGTTTTTATCTCTGTGTTGATGTCAACTATCAGCGTTTTACTGAGGTTTTTTTATTTGTTTTCAGTCACTCTTTAATCCTGAAGCTAGAGACAGCGTGGCATACAATGACAAGTTTGCCAGAGCCAAGTTTTCCCCGTCAGTGACCCACTTTGGCAAGAAGCCTGTTGATGGCTGGATCGCTGTCACGTCCACAGGAATGGTAAGCAAGATTGGCTCCTTGTTTTGTATGTAAGGCATTGAGAACAGGCCTTTGATAATGATAGACTTACAGGGAAAAGGAGTGGAAACCAGTTTAATATCAATGATCATATCAAGGTCTTGAAGACCAAAGTGTCTGAGGTCATCTCAGTGTCTATAAAGCAGAATAGTAGTGGCATTGGTACCCGAGTGGTTAGGCTGTCAGACTGGGAATCATGAAGTCCCGCGTTCGAAACCTGGCAAAGCCAGGCATGATTTTGTATTCGCTGAGAAACACGTTTAACGTGCATTTCTCCACTCAACCCAGGTACAAACTGGATACAAACACTAGCTTGGGAGTAAAAATCTGTGCCAGACGTACGTCCTGTCCAGGGGGTAATTGTTATCATCTGTTCCACTTCATGCTACAGAAACCGGGATAAGCTTCGGCTCTGTGGGCCATAGCGGCCTTGAAGGAACTTTACTTTATATATAAGGTAGACAATGTAATATGAGAACACCCTATAACAGGAAGCTGGCTAGTAGCCGGATTTTCCTGTTCAGCCGTAGTTGATATTGATTCACTTGTAAGCGGAGGGAGGAAACAGTGTTGACAAAAACATTACTTTGGGCCCAGCTAAACTAGACTGAATTGTAAAGCAGGTTTTTTTTTATTGGGGGGGGTCCAAGTCTATTTGGAGGATATAATTTAAAGACTGCAGAATTTTTTTATTACTGTGAGAGTGTTTAATTTTAGTTTTTTATTGACTTTGTGATGTCCACAGGTTCATGTGGGACTGATAGCAGAGCCAAATGCACCCTCTAACTTACCAGGCATCTCTAGGACACGTTAATACTCACATGACACAGGCTGACATAGCATTCATGCAAGATGGAAAGATTCTTGTCGCCACAAGTAGATGGCCACATAACGTCTTCTATACATTGTTTCAGTGGCTCTAACTTTGTCTCACAGTGTTTGTACAATCAGTGTTCGCCTTCTGCCAGTTTTTTCTCAAAAAGTAGGTAGATTTCGTTCCTTATGTTGCATGTCATAGGATTGCACGTTTTTTGGCTCAAAGTGACAAGGATGAAGGATGCCGATAGAAGATAAAGATGGATTTTATAGGCCAATCCCACTTTAGTGTAGGCTCACCGACTATAGATCACTTATCCCCATCAAGCCATTTCATTCAAGTCTTTCTCAACTTCCAGGCCATTTCATTCAAAGTCTTTCTCAACTTCCAGGCCATTTCATTCAAAGTCTTTCTCCCAACTTCCAGGCCATTTCATTCAAGTCTTTCTCAACTTCCAGGCCATTTCATTCAAAGTCTTTCTCAACTTCCAGGCCATTTCATTCAAAGTCTTTCTCAACTTCTGGGAGCATACAGTATACAAAACCCCATCAAGCCATTTCATTCAAGTCTTTCTCAACTAGGAGAGTGCATACAGTATACAAAAACCCCATCAAGCGTTTCAGTCAATCTTTCTCAACTTCCGGGAACGCCACAGTATACAAAACCCCATCAAGCCATTTCATTCAAAGCCTTTCTCAACTTCCAGGGGAGCATACAGTATACAAAACCCCATCCAAGCTATTTCATTCAAAGTCTTTCTCTACTTCCGGGGAGCATACAGTATACAAAACCCCATCAAGCTGTTTCATTCAAAGTCTTTCTGGCCTTTCACAGGCTTCATCTCCCAGCTTGTGGGGGTGGTATCCATTGACACCTGGATGTCCTAAGCAAAAGTTGGCAGATGTCTCTTCCACAGGCACAACTTTAGGTCAAGCAAAACTAGGATCCAAATCCCACGACCTCTGTCTGAAACGGAGGAATGTTCCCAGTCCTTTTGCCATGTAAATGTATTTCTTAGATATTCTCATCCAATCGTTTAGTTGAAACGCAGGGAATGTTCCCAGTCCTTTTGCCATGCAAAATGTATTTCTTAGATATTCTCATCCAATCGTTTAGTTGGAACGCAGGGAATGTTCCCAGTCCTTTTGCCATACAAATGTATTTCTTAGATATTCTCATCCAATCGTTTAGATTGCAACGCAGGAATGTTCCCAGTCCTTTTGCCATATTCTAAATTGAAACGCAGGGAATGTCTCCCCAACCTTCTTACAAATGTAATTTCTATTCTATCCATCATTCAGTCTGATAGCGTTTAGTCCACTGACTCGCTTGAGCTTTCTGAGGAGAGACGCCCCCTTAGCCAAGAAACAGTCCTTTTGCCATACAAATGTATTTCTTAGATATTGGAGCATCCAATTTCAGTTTAAGGTAAGAACTTATGAGGGAATGTTCCCAGTCCTTTTGGAGGTAAGAACATACAAGACTAACTCTTCTGTTGGGGCACCCCATGATTTCAGTCTGATAGCAGTCAAGACATCATCACCATTTCAGTTGTACTTATGACAGAGACTAACTCTCTTAGCTTGTTGGGGCACCCCCGTTTCAGTTGAGAGGTAGAACTTATGACAGAGACTAACTCTCTTGTTGGGGCACCCCGTATTTCAGTTGTATGGAGGTAAGAACTTATGACAGAGACTAACTCTTAGCTTGTTGGGGCACCCACGTGTTCAGTTGTAATGGAGGTAAGAACATGACAGAGACTAACTCTTAGCTTGTTGGGGCACCCCGTATTTCAGTTGTATGGAGGTAAGAACTTATGACAGAGACTAACTCTTAGCTTGTTGGGGCACCCGATATTTCAATTGTATAGGTAAGAACTTGTGGCAGAATTTAACTCTTAGCTTGTTGGGCGACACCCATATTTCCAGTTGTATGGAGGTAAGAACTTATGACAGAGACTAACTCTTAGCTTGTTAGGGCTTCCCATTATTTCCAGTTGTATGGAGGTAAGAACTTATGACAGAGACTAACTCTTAGCTTGTTGGGGCACCCCGTGTGTTTCCAGTTGTATGGAGGTAGAACATGACAGGGCTAACTCTTAGCTTGTTGGGGCACCCACGTATTTCAGTTGTATGGAGGGTAAGAACTTATGACCGAGGCTAACTCTTAGCTTGTGGGGCACCCATTATTTCAGTTGTATGGAGAGTAGAACTTATGACAGAGACTAACTCTTAGCTTGTTGGAGCACCCCGTATTTCAGTTGTATGGAGGTAAGAACTTATGACAGAGAAACTCTTAGCTTGTTGGGGCACCCCGTATTTCAGTTGTATGGAGGTAAGAACTTATGACAGAGAAACTCTTAGCTTGTTGGGGCACCCCGTATTTCAGTTGTATGGAGGTAAGAACTTATGACAGAGAAACTCTTAGCTTGTTGGGGCACCCCGTATTTCAGTTGTATGGAGGTAAGAACTTATGACAGAGAAACTCTTAGCTTGTTGGGGCACCCCGTATTTCAGTTGTATGGAGGTAAGAACTTATGACAGAAACTCTTAGCTTGTTGGGGCACCCCATATTTCAGTTGTATGGAGGTAAGAACTTATGACAGAGAAACTCTTAGCTTGTTGGGGCACCCCGTATTTCAGTTGTATGGAGGTAAGAACTTATGACAGAGAAACTCTTAGCTTGTTGGGGCACCCCGTATTTCAGTTGTATGGAGGTAAGAACTTATGACAGAGAAACTCTTAGCTTGTTGGGGCACCCCGTATTTCAGTTGTATGGAGGTAAGAACTTATGACAGAGAAACTCTTAGCTTGTTGGGGCACCCCGTATTTCAGTTGTATGGAGGTAAGAACTTATGACAGAGAAACTCTTAGCTTGTTGGGGCACCCCGTATTTCAGTTGTATGGAGGTAAGAACTTATGACAGAGAAACTCTTAGCTTGTTGGGGCACCCCATATTTCAGTTGTATGGAGGTAAGAACTTATGACAGAGAAACTCTTAGCTTGTTGGGGCACCCCGTATTTCAGTTGTATGGAGGTAAGAACTTATGACAGAGAAACTCTTAGCTTGTTGGGGCACCCCGTATTTCAGTTGTATGGAGGTAAGAACTTATGACAGAGAAACTCTTAGCTTGTTGGGGCACCCCGTATTTCAGTTGTATGGAGGTAAGAACTTATGACAGAGACTAACTCTTAGCTTGTTGGAGCACCCCGTATTTCAGTTGTATGGAGGTAAGAACTTATGACAGAGACTAACTCTTAGCTTGTTGGGGCACCCCGTATTTCAGTTGTATGGAGGTAAGAACTTATGACAGAGACTAACTCTTAGCTTGTTGGGGCACCCCGTATTTCAGTTGTATGGAGGTAAGAACTTATGACAGAGACTAACTCTTAGCTTGTTGGAGCACCCCATATTTCAGTTGTATGGAGGTAAGAACTTATGACAGAGACTAACTCTTAGCTTGTTGGGGCACCCCATATTTCAGTTGTATGGAGGTAAGAACTTATGACAGAGACTAACTCTTAGCTTGTTGGGGCACCCCGTATTTCAGTTGTATGGAGGTAAGAACTTATGACAGAGACTAACTCTTAGCTTGTTGGGGCACCCCGTATTTCAGTTGTATGGAGGTAAGAACTTATGACAGAGACTAACTCTTAGCTTGTTGGGGCACCCCGTATTTCAGTTGTATGGAGGTAAGAACTTATGACAGAGACTAACTCTTAGCTTGTTGGGGCACCCCGTATTTCAGTTGTATGGAGGTAAGAACTTATGACAGAGACTAACTCTTAGCTTGTTGATGCACCCCGTATTTCAGTTGTATGGAGGTAAGAACTTATGACAGAGACTAACTCTTAGCTTGTTGGGGCACCCCGTATTTCAGTTGTATGGAGGTAAGAACTTATGACAGAGACTAACTCTTAGCTTGTTGGGGCACCCCGTATTTCAGTTGTATGGAGGTAAGAACTTTTGACAGAGACTAACTCTTAGCTTGTTGGGGCACCCCGTATTTCAGTTGTATGGAGGTAAGAACTTATGACAGAGACTAACTCTTAGCTTGTTGGGGCACCCCGTATTTCAGTTGTATGGAGGTAAGAACTTATGACAGAGAAACTCTTAGCTTGTTGGGGCACCCCGTATTTCAGTTGTATGGAGGTAAGAACTTATGACAGAGACTAACTCTTAGCTTGTTGGGGCACCCCATATTTCAGTTGTATGGAGGTAAGAACTTATGACAGAGACTAACTCTTAGCTTGTTGGGGCACCCCGTATTTCAGTTGTATGGAAGTAAGAACTTTTGACAGAGACTAACTCTTAGCTTGTTGGAGCACACCGTATTTCAGTTGTATGGAGGTAAGAACTTATGACAGAGACTAACTCTTAGCTTGTTGGGGCACCCCGTATTTCAGTTGTATGGAGGTAAGAACTTTTGACAGAGACTAACTCTTAGCTTGTTGGGGCACCCCGTATTTCAGTTGTATGGAGGTAAGAACTTTTGACAGAGACTAACTTTTAGCTTGTTGTGGCACCCCGTATTTCAGTTGTATGGAGGTAAGAACTTATGACAGAGACTAACTCTTAGCTTGTTGGGGCACCCCGTATTTCAGTTGTATGGAGGTAAGAACTTATGACAGAGACTAACTCTTAGCTTGTTGGGGCACCCCGTATTTCAGTTGTATGGAGGTAAGAACTTATGACAGAGACTAACTCTTAGCTTGTTGGGGCACCCCATATTTCAGTTGTATGGAGGTAAGAACTTATGACAGAGAAACTCTTAGCTTGTTGGGGCACCCCGTATTTCAGTTGTATGGAGGTAAGAACTTATGACAGAGAAACTCTTAGCTTGTTGGGGCACCCCATATTTCAGTTGTATGGAGGTAAGAACTTATGACAGAGAAACTCTTAGCTTGTTGGGGCACCCCATATTTCAGTTGTATGGAGGTAAGAACTTATGACAGAGAAACTCTTAGCTTGTTGGGGCACCCCATATTTCAGTTGTATGGAGGTAAGAACTTATGACAGAGAAACTCTTAGCTTGTTGGGGCACCCCGTATTTCAGTTGTATGGAGGTAAGAACTTATGACAGAGAAACTCTTAGCTTGTTGGGGCACCCCATATTTCAGTTGTATGGAGGTAAGAACTTATGACAGAGACTAACTCTTAGCTTGTTGTGGCACCCCATATTTCAGTTGTATGGAGGTAAGAACTTATGACAGAGACTAACTCTTAGCTTGTTGTGGCACCCCGTATTTCAGTTGTATGGAGGTAAGAACTTATGACAGAGACTAACTCTTAGCTTGTTGGGGCACCCCATATTTCAGTTGTATGGAGGTAAGAACTTATGACAGAGACTAACTCTTAGCTTGTTGGAGCACCCCATATTTCAGTTGTATGGAGGTAAGAACTCATGACAGAGACTAACTCTTAGCTTGTTGGGGCACCCCGTATTTCAGTTGTATGGAGGTAAGAACTTTTGACAGAGACTAACTCTTAGCTTGTTGGAGCACCCCATATTTTAGTTGTATGGAGGTAAGAACTTATGACAGAGAAACTCTTAGCTTGTTGGGGCACCCCATATTTCAGTTGTATGGAGGTAAGAACTTTTGACAGAGAAACTCTTAGCTTGTTGTGGCACCTCATATTTCAGTTGTATGGAGGTAAGAACTTATCACAAAGACTAGAACATTTGGCTGCGGTTTTTCTTCCGTGTTTTGTCTTTAAAGATCATTTTATAAACAGTGTTGATGGTTGAAACTTCCATTACAATGTCAGCTTGAGGGACTACAGGAATGAATATAATGTTCATTACAATGTCAGCTTGAGGGACTAAAGGAATAGATATAATGTCCATTACAATGTCAGTTTGAGGGACTAAAGAAAGAAATATAATGTCTGTTACAATGTCAGCTTGAGGGACTAAAGGAATAAATATAATGTCTGTTACAATGTCAGCTTGACGGACTACAGGAATAGATATAATGTCCGTTACAATGTCAGCTTGAGGGACTAAAGGAATGAATATAATGTCTGTTACAATGTCAGCTTGAGGGACTAAAGGATTGAATATAATGTCTGTTACAATGTCAGCTTGACAGACTAAAGGAATAAATAGAATATCTGTTACAATGTCAGCTTGACAGACTAAAGGAATAAATATAATGTCTGTTACAATATCAGCTTGACAGACTAAAGGAATAAATATAATGTCTGTTACAATGTCAGCTTGACAGACTAAAGGAATAAATATAATGTCTGTTACAATGTCAGCTTGACAGACTAAAGGCTGTTGTGGTTGTTGTTATAATTTTTCTGTCTCAGACATGGTTACTACATTTGATATCTAAATTTTGGAGCCACTCTTTCAAGCTGAGAGGTATGTACACAATGTTTTGAAAAGCAGTAACTATTAGCATTCCACCCTTTCATCTCTTTCCTTTCACCAGGCTTGCATCTGTGGAACAGACCATTCCCTTGAACCGCATGTTTCAAAACGCCGCCGGGTCACAGAGCATGCCTTCAAAACAAAGAGATGGGTCCATAAATCATCTTTCTCACACAGAGCTGGGTCTCACGGGCATTGCACGGCCCAAACTTCCAATCAGCAGGGTATTTAACATGGAGAGCAGCAATTTTCAGTGTTATTTTGCGGTACGCCTCAAAGACGGAACGATCAAAATAGTGCACCGCCAAAGCTATCAGGTACGAGACATTGTGATGTAATTTAGTTGGTTTTTTTATGGTCTTTTCTTCTTTGACTTGTACTGTGTGCTTTTGCCATCTCTCTTGCATGCCTATTGAATCAATTTCTTCTCTACTTTGGCTGAGTGGTTTCATGTTTCAACTGTGGCAGTGGGAATCTGCCAATTTACACAAACATAACAATAGGGTTTTTTTGTTATTAGAATTGCTTCCAATAAATTTGCGGTCATATCAAATGAAACAAACTATCCATTTTCAAATTTCTTATCAAATTTACAAAAACCACAATCAAATAAGGAAATAAGTATGTGGTATTCAACGCAACTTGATATCTAGATTTCTGTAGTCATGTAGCTAACATTATGATAATGCCTAGTGGTCTACCCGTTGAAGCTAGCCTACAGTTCACAAGGCACTAACAAAGACAAAGTTTTCACAAAGAAATTTGAATGGCACAACGTTTTCTTATGTTGACATGTTCAGGCCTAATCACCGAAAATATTTGTGTCAATGAAATAATGTTGCTAGTGTTTTGAACTAGGACCATCCTTGATAGAAGTAAAGCTCCTTCAAGGCCCATGAGAGCCTGAGAGTATCCCGGTTTCAATAATGGGAAGCGGAACGGATAATAATAATAATCACCTTCTGCTAGTCTGACACGGGTTTACTCCAAAAGCTAATGCTTGTATCCATTTGCACCCAGGTAGAGTGAGGAAAATTCGTGTTGAGTGTCTTTCTCAAGGAATATAATGTCAGACCTAACTTTGCTAGGATTTGAACACTGGACCTCATGATCCGCAGTCTGGCAGCCTTATTGCTTGGCCACTGACGCCACTACCCTTGATATATTCTGTTCTCATTCCAACAGTTTGTAGAATTTTCAAGATTACGCGATTGACCGTACTTCCATCATACAGTGGAACCCAGGGAATCAGGAAACTCGGCAAAAACCTCTCTAATCGGGAACCCAGGGAATCAGGAAACTCGGCAAAAACCTCTCTAATCGGGAACCCTGGGAATCAGGAAACTCGGCAAAAACCTCTCTAATCGGGAACCCTGGGAATCAGGAAACTCGGTAAAAACCTCTCTAATCGGGAACCCTGGGAATCAGGAAACTTGGCAAAAACCTCTCTAATCGGGAACCCTGGGAATCAGGAAACTCGGTAAAAACCTCTCTAATCGGGAACCCGGGGAAGCAGGAAACTCGGTAAAAACCTCTCTAATCGGGAACCCTGGGAATCAGGAAACTTGGCAAAAACCTCTCTAATCGGGAACCCTGGGAATCAGGAAACTCGGCAAAAACCTCTCTAATCGGGAACCCTGGGAATCAGGAAACTCGGCAAAAACCTCTCTAATCGGGAACCCTGGGAATCAGGAAACTTGGCAAAAACCTCTCTAATCGGGAACCCTGGGAATCAGGAAACTCGGTAAAAACCTCTCTAATCGGGAACCCGGGGAAGCAGGAAACTCGGTAAAAACCTCTCTAATCGGGAACCCTGGGAATCAGGAAACTCGGCAAAAACCTCTCTAATCAGGAACCCTGGGAATCAGGAAACTCTCTACACATTTTAATAGTTTTTTGAACTACCGGCACCTCTCTACATATTGTAACAGTTTGTACTGTAAAACTGTAGAGATTATGGAGGTCTGTTTTTAAAGATAACGTGTTTGTACTGTAAAACTGTAGAGATTATGGAGGTCTGTTTTTAAAGCATATCGTGTTTGTACTGTAAAACTGTAGAGATTATGGAGGTCTGTTTTTAAAGATATCGTGTTTGTACTGTAAAACTGTAGAGATTATGGAGGTCTGTTTTTAAAGCATATCGTGTTAACACAATGGACCTTACTTCCTTTCTGGAATTTGTTCAGTCAACTTGCAAGACTGCCGTGTGTTTCAAAAATCTTATTTGTGGCCATTTCTTAGGAGTCAAGATTTTCATCCAATCAGAACGCTACAATGTATGGCAGTCTTGGTAGACACATAATGACTGAAACCTACCCCAAATATTTTGTCTGCATCTTTCTTGGTGACTTTTTCGCCATTTAAACCAGTACCGGCAGCCTGACGCTACAATGTATGGCAGTCTTGGTAGACACATAATGACTGAAACCTACCTGAAATATTTTGCCTGCATCTTTCTTGGTGACTTTTTCACCATTTAAACCAGTACCGGCAGCCTGTCCCTGCTGTTTTCTCTGCATCTTTCTTGGTGACTTTTTTGCCATTTAAACCAGTGCCGGTAGCCTATCCCTGCTGTTTTCTCTGCATGTTTGTTGACCATTGTTCTTTCCCTACCTCTACAGGTCCTTTACACCTCGTCAATGGAACAGCTTGTCCACCTGAAGCCACTGTTCAGCCAAGAAATTTTGGAACCGCCTGAGATAAGATGCAGGATGTCGTCATTGCATCTCGTATCTGCCGTGCAAACGAATACTGGGTGTGGAATTGTCGGACTAGGAGAAGGGCGAATGTATTTGTTCCGTGTGTTCAATTCTAGGGACGGTCCATTGCAGATGATGCCAGCGTATGTGGTGTTGCTGCTGGAGTACACGCTGTTCAACGGTCTGGACGTTTGGGACGTGTTGCTGGCTGTGCGGCAAGGTTAGAGTCATACGCGTCATTCTATCACATATAAAGTATCATTGGAAAGAACATCAAAAGTAGCTTTTAAAAATATGTAAACAATGAGCATGGGGATGTCAACACCGGAGATAGAAAGAGGGGAGTTAGCCCCCTTACTTTAACTTTGTAAATTGACAACTCTGTCACTGAGGGGAGAGAATGACGTAAATTCCCTATGAAACATCAAAGATGATTAATAAATTATATAATGTATGTAAAAAATAAGCTTCCTCTTACTTCTTAGTATACAATGTATTGGAAAAAAGAAAAGAAAAGAAATGTGTGCAGAAAAATACCAGTGAATACTAGCAATATTGGTGCATGTGCTAGAATCTGTTTATTATGATCAACACATGACATAAGGAAGAAGCATAGGGACTGGAAGGCAGTTTTATCGTCCATCAAAGAATATAATGTAGTGTCCCCTAGGAGGATCAATCAGAGCTTGAGTTGAGCTAGTAGCAAAACCAATGTAAGATAGAAGGATTGAACATATAACTAGAAAAGCATCTGGATTTCTAAAATCTGGAGATATCAACCATTACAATTCAAACATCTGTACTACTGTAGAAATATTGAAAATATTAAATTTATGAGAAGACACTAATGTCAAAATTTTTGTCAAGAAACGAAAAACTGCTTTTCAAAACAGTACGAAGAAAAGAAAACCCAAAATGTTCTCCATTGAATTGATAGGAATCCTTTTGTCCGCTGTTTTTCTTTCTTTAGGCACCAACATCTTTTGCCATAGAAATTAGGAAGAATTTTATATTTTTTTTAAACATGTCTTTTTCTTCAGACTTCATTATCATCTGTTTGAGAAATGGGAAAAGTATGTTCATCTCATAAAGCATTCTCAGTTGTAATATTTGATTTGTGTTTTTACTGCTTCGTTTTTTGTGGAGAAATTTTTAGCATGTGTGCTTTTGCTGGTCTTCTTGTAGGTATGATAGAAGGTTTAGGGGACATGCTGACCTCCAACTTCCAGAAACAGTCCGGAGTTTTCCAGGACGTTCTACTTCAGCGGATGCTACGACTGAAGATGGCGCTGTATTCGTGTCTGGGTCCTGGCAACCAGCGGGCAGCCGACCACAGGGCTTTGCTGACACTCCACTGCATCAACACCTTGGTGCGATCTGTCCTGCGACCAAAAGCTGTCACTGCTCAAGACAAGGTGGATTTTCTCTCTCTATGTCTGTCTGTCTGGCTGTCTCTCTCTCTCTCTCTCTCTGTCTCTCTGTCTCTCTCTCTCTCTCTCTCTCTCTCTCTCTCTCTCTCTCTCTCTCTCTCTCTCTCTCTCTCTCCTCTCTCTCTCTCTCTCTCTCTCTCTCTCTCTCTCTCTCTCTCTCTCTCTCCCTCTCTCTCTCCTCCCTCCCTCTCTCTCTCTCTCTCTCTCTCTCTCTCTCTCTCTCTCTCTCTCTCTCTCTCTCTCTCTCTCTCTCTCTCTCTCTCTCTCTCTCTCTCTCTCTACTCTCTCTCTCTAGGTACCACAAAGTGATTTTTCAAACCTACAGAAACACATAACCAAGCACACAGCCATACAGATCTAGTAAAAACTTGCACACAGCTTTTTAAAGTAACAAAATCGGATCACAAATACAAAAGTTATGAATTTTTCAAATTTGATTACGTACTTCAAAAATGTCAAAAATCAGAAGCATGTCAAAAGTGTCAACTTGAAGTGATATTTACAAAAAATAGTATACAACATAAGATCTCAAGCAAGCAAACAATGATAAATGAAGTGGTGAACTATCAGTATATAAGAAAATGAAGTGCATGTGAAAATTAATAGCAACAGCACAACACATCAAAAAGTACGAAATTTAATGTGGACTTAAGTCATTTTCTGAGAAAATCCAAAACCCCGAAGCAAAATAGGCTGTTTTTGCACAGATACAAATCAAGCAATTATGGCATGATTATGCTAATAAGCTTAAATGCAATCTAATCATGTTTGTGAATAAGCCTAATTTTTTACAGAGACATACAGTAACAATTATTTGCGTAAATCAAAGACAAAGTCGGACAAAGCCCAGATGTTATTTCTGCACAAGGGCAAAAATGTACAAAAATAGGAAAATTTTTCTAAAATGTTAAAAATTTAGAACAATGAAAATTGCACTGATGTATTTTCAGGTGATAAATACAAAAAATGTTCATTTTATGATAGAACACTAACAGCAATGGCATCAAAATAGACCACCAAAAAATATGATAAATTTATAAGACTCATTTTAATTTGTCAAAGCTATGCAGAATTCACCACATTAAAATTATGCAGTAATGAAATACACTAAGAAACATTAAATATAACTTGAAGTGGAGGATTACATCTAAAAATGAGCACTTCATTACAAAATTGTAAAATAAAACAAACAGCGAACGGCAAGTAATAAGCCGAAATGTAGGAAGACCTATATAATATTAATATAACACATGCATATAGAGAACATCAAAGCAATGATCATGTAAATGTAATGCATGTGAAAACAATCATAGTGAACAAATTCATCAACAGAATGCATCAATTTGTGGCTGTGTTAATGTAAATACAACTTATGAATTAAAAAATTAAAATTAAAATCTAGGACGTTTCTTACCACGCCTAACAGTAACAGGCAAATCATCACACCCAAGATGTTTGCATATAAAGCTGACTTACATTGCCCCACTTGACAAGATATTCTCACCCAACACAAGCTTTCTATACTTAATTTGACTTTGTAAATTTGACTTGACATTATTACCCTCCATCAAACTGTCTAACTCACCTTTAGTGGTACACAGACCCCCTTGACATAACATGTCATTAATCAGATCATTCCTAATGCTAAGTTTCTTAATTGCTAAATCTTCCTTCCTTCGTTTACTTTCTACCATTCTAGCCTGTATCTGTGCCCTGACATCCCTCTGTCTCTCCATGCTTTTCTTCTTCCACGCTGGGGCATGTTTCCTAGCATTAACCAAAAGCCGCTTTATCTTTGATTTATCCTGTTTCTTTAAATAATTACCAGTCCTATTTATCTTCCACATGTTAAGCTCAGTCCTAAAATGAATAGTTGCATTTCTCCTTCTACACATGTCATAATCTAAATGACCAAACATACGTTCTCCAATCAAATTTGTAAGCGGAGAAGATTTCAAAATAGACATCAATTCTGCATCAACAACATCACAAAACACACCACCAGGCAAAAAATCAGCTAACTGACGTTGGAATACAATAATAGTATTAGTGACAAGTCCAACAAAAGTAGAATAAACAATACTTTGATCCAATAGAATGATGGACATGGTCATATGGTACATTGCATAAAAAGTCATCAAAAACAGAGAAAGCATCATCAAGTTTAAAATCTTTGTCAGACCATTTGGTAAGGGCTTCATTCATTGTCTTAACATAGGAAGGAAAATCACCATAAGACTTGTAACTGTTCATCAAAGACCAATAAGGGCCAGTGAAAAAAACATGAAACAGAGAAAGAGCATAAATAATAGAAAACAATTTGTCATCTTTCAAATCTGCCAAAACACTTTGTGTAAGTAAATTGGAATGAGTACAATAATCAGTCAAAAATTCAATAACATCATAACGATGAAACGTAATAGCCGAGGCATTTTCGAACAAATTATTGAAGCGATTGCTTCTGAAACTGGTGAAAGCTGATTTCTTATTCTTATTCTGAAGGAATGTCAACCATTGTTCACGACAACCACTTTTTTCATCACCACGAGGGCCTAAAATAGAAGATGCTGTTCTGATAAGTCTAAAAGAAGGCTCAGATGCTGATGAAAAATTAGAAAATTTTGACTCTAGGTCCCTACCAACTTTACCTACTTCATTATCAATAGAAAAAACAGCATCTTTAGCAGAAGTAACAAGCCCTAAAAGGAAATGGGCATTACAAAACAAAAATGAGTTGAAGCATCTTGTCCAAGTATATCCTTTTTATAGGCAGAGAACTTTTCATCAAAACTTTTCATTACAGAGGCTCTGTCAGACATTAAACATTTAATCTTGGACAAAGTGTCATTGAATATTTCCTCTTAGTGGTTTGCTGATCTGTCTCACAGTATACATCACAAAGATCAGATAAAACTTCAATACTTTTTTTTCTAATAATGTATCTGCATCCTCTGAGGCAACCTTAGCAAACCCTAAGGACAAAGTGACTCCCACTGTCAAGGACAACATGTCTTTCTAAATATTGTTTTTTTTGACGACTGGTGCCATCAGTCGCAAGAGTTACATGAAAACTATCTTTTATCTCCTCAACTACTTGATGTTTAGTTATAATACTAGCTTCATTAGCAAACTTTAATACAGTAGAGGTAACATGGCAAATCATCAGTAGCAAATTTACATTTAAAAACAACAAATCACTAACAGTACGAACAACTTTAGTACAATTTTGGGCAGCAACATTGCATTTTCCCCAAACAAAGACATGTGCATGTAAATCTAACATCATCACTGAAATGATTATTTAAATGATCTCTGGTACTGTTATCTAAAACTAAATCTGAAGTAGTAGGAATATCTTTATTGATAACATCACATAATGTTAATGACTGTTTCTTATATCTACTTTTCATGCATTGCTCAGATTTTTACTTTGGCTTCTAAGTTTCAAAATTCTGAATTTAATAAAAGTTTCTTTTTAGCACAAGAAGATTCATTTATATTATTAATATGAGCATCCAAAAGACGGGGTTCTGTTGTTGCAAAACAACCACTTTTTCCCAAGAGCAGTGTTGCGCTTATAAAGCTTAGAGCGCTTAATGTATATAAAGAATTAGATAAGTCAATATTTGCTCATTACAATTACTGTTGTAATTGTAATTCTTTAACTTTTTATCAGCAAGTTTTTCATTTTCTTTAAGATGATGTCTTTCAGATTTCAGAATGTCAACTGACAAATTCAAATTTACAATTTTAGACTCTGCTTTTGAAAGCTTTTCTTTCAAATATATTATCTCTGTTTTTAGTTGGCTGTCCTTAATACAATTTATACATTCTGATGATGAGGATGAAGAAGTAGATAATATTTCAAAGTCAAATTCTGAAAGGTAAGAATCCAAAATATGTTTTTTACTTTTACTTTTTTTCAAGGTCTTGATTTTTTTAACAATTTGCGCAACCTTTGACTTAATCTGTGGATCAGTAAATGTATTCAAATAACCACCAACAGCTAACAGTCTATGTATCCACTGACTAACAAAACTAAGAGGAAGACTATACTTATTTCTAAAACATTCAAGGTCATAGACAACAAGATTAGACATCACCACAGGTGAATTTGATGGAGTAAATTTGTCGGGTTCGTCTAACAGTGCTGCCTTGCATAAGCCTATTTTCTCCAATGCTTCCGCTATGGAGGAAAGATCAACGGGGGCATCCAGGTCTTGATGATTGACAGCAGTTGAAATGGCATAGAGAAGACATCCCTTTGTGACATGCTGGTCTGGAAATAGCTCGTCAAACCACGAAATGACCTGAAAAGATGAATTATAATTATATACATGACAATATGCTAAAGGAATTTAATAGCATTATCATTAAAACAAAGGTTAAAACTCGTCCTATCGGAGGTCACTCCTGGCCGTGGAAGCGTTGTCCTTGTCACAACAAATTATTCCTAACTGCAGAAAAAAAAACATTTACGTCATCACTTATGTAATCTTACCTCTTCCCATGTGAAACCATTCCCCTCAGACTTCAACAAGTGCAACTGGGCTAGTATCCTTTGAGTCACTTCATGTTGATGTGGAATTGACTTGCGGCGCCCTCGTCCAGTCTTCAGAAAAATGTCTTTGAGGTCCTCATACACCGAATCACCTACAAAATAAAATAAGAAATAAGTAAGATAAGAATAAGAGCAGTCCACAAATCAAAGTAATAATGTTAAATTCCGAGGTTCCTCTGGCTGTGATAACATTGACATTATCCTTGTCCTTACTACACAAACATTGTAAACAAGTTTAACAGGCTGCTTGTGGCATCCTATGCTTTAAAAGTTTGTAGTCCACCAAGATAAGCATTGTAAAGTGATTGACCATGCATAAGAGCGTCGAAAAGCGCTATATAAATGTTATCGTTGCTAGACGGCTTTAGTATTGTTTACATATTAATTGTGGCCATTTTTTATTTACCCCGGAACTATTATTATTATATAGAGTCTTAGGACCTCGCAGTAACGGTGCCGTACGAGCAGCCACGGCCTCACATCATACTACAACAAACATTCCATACAGTCTCCAAATAAATATCACAAGACATATGAGTAACTAAATTTCAATTTAAAACAAATTAAGTATTAAAATGAATCACTTACGCAAAGGAGAAATATTCCCATTTTCCTCAGCAGTGGCAGTCGTTTCTGGGTTGTTGTTGTCGACTGAGTCGTCCGCCATGTTTTTTTTCTTGGCACTCGACCGGCCGGGCTTAGCTGGGGGGTTGATTCTTCATTTGCGTTTCGCTCGATTCAAACTGAGTCAATTAATATAATTACTTCACAAACATGTCAATAAATGAATTAGTTTCATGTTTGTGAAAAAAAAAGTTGGTTTTTTTTAGTCGGGACCGGAGAAATTCATTTCTAAAGTTTTTAACTTAAGATTTAGGTCAACCCACTTGACATGGTTTAGGATTGAAAGGCACGGAAATGAAGCTTGGCATCTTGACTTCCGTTTAGTGAAAACCGCATTGTGATTGGACAATTTCGAAGAGAGCGATCATTATTTTAACGAACTTGGTCGGAAGAAAAAAGACCAAATTCTTGCTTCGCCGATCACATCGCGTGAAGAATGCGTCATATAAACACAACGCTAACGGGATTTCTATCCAAAAATAAATAAATCTAATTATATGTTATGACAGACAAAATATTAAACAACAATAATGCGTTTGTTTCATTACACTATTTTTATTAGTTTAATTTTCATCAGAAGTTGAAAAGATACCATTTCACACGATCTCGGCCCGTTCGTTTCGAGTTCAACTTTTTTAGATAGGCGGTTTGCGGTACCTACTCTCTCTCTCTCTCTCTCTCTCTCTCTCTCTCTCTCTTCAAAGTTAACATTGTTTTTAAGTTAACGTTATTTTTTTAATGACTTGAAAACATGATCTCTTATTGTCTGTATGTCTGTACATTGTAATTATCTCATTCATGTTGGTAAGTATTCTTCATATGTTCAAAGATCGCTTTTCACTTTTGATCCTAAGTTAGAGCAAACTATTTGTTTGTTATTGAGACTGCAGTCTTGTTTTCATGTGTTTGCAAGTAATTCTTTTCTTCACATTCCAGTCGCCATCCGACAAACTGGCGGTCCTTTGCTCTGCCTCAACTGAAATGGATATTGACCAAGTGTGGACTAAAAGCTTAGATTTTGATCCGTCTATCTCAGAGCCTGTCAAAAGCAGCAGTGGTAAGTGTGTGTTTTACTTTGTGTGTTACTGTAGTCAGTGTTAGATTTTGATCCGTCTATCATAGAGCTTATCAAAAGCAACAGTGGTAAGTGTGTGTTTTACTTTTACATGGAAGTGGAAAGAGACACAGTAACTTGGGGGATGGACAGGGGTTGGGTTGCACCAGGAGAACTTTGGTCCATTTACAGAAAACATAGAAGAGAAACAATGCATTCTGTCTTGATATCAGAGAACAGGAAATACAATAGAGAGAAAAAATGCATTCAACTGATAAACCTTATTGAGAATTCATATCTTTGTAGTTACATTCAATGCTTTGTCAAGTTGCCAACATTTTGAGTGGTTGGCTGGTGGGCACTTGGAGGTCCTAAAAGTTTCCTTTCACTTTTTCATGTGCCTTTCATCTTGCTCTTTTCTCTTAATTCATTCTGAGATTACCGCATATGGCGGATGCGTGAATTCCAGTAAAAGTTTTTGGTTCAAGGGGTAAATTCCTCTGAAACAATAATCAGGTCAATTGTTTGTCACAATATTTTTCTTGGCAGTTTTTGTATCCTTGTTGCTGTTGAACTTTTTACTCTATGCACACTGAGCTGGGCATGGCATTGGTGGCCGAGTGGTTAGGTATGAAGTCCCAGGTTTGAATCCTAGCAAAACTAGGTCAGACGTTGTGTTCGTTGGGAAAGACACTTAACACGCATTTCCCTACTAACTCGACCCAGGTGCAAATAGGTACAAGCACTAGCTTGGGAGTGAAAACCTGCATCAGGTAATAAATCTGTTTTGCTGCACACCATAGAAACCAGGAATAGCTCTGGCTCTAAGGGCCGTAATGGCCTTGTTGAATTTCTACACTGGGCTGGGTGGTTTACTGATAACCAGGTGACGTGCTCAAGCCATTTTGTTCTTTGTGGTTGGACGGCATAATGACCAATGTCCACCATGCCAACCAATGTCCACCATGCCAACCAATGTCCACCATGCCAACCAATGTCCCCCATGCCAACCAATGTCCCCCATGCCAACCAATGTCCCCCATGCCAACCAATGTCCCCCATGCCAACCAATGTCCATGCCAACCAATGTCCCCCATGCCAACCAATGTCCCCCATGCCAACCAATGTCCCCCATGCCAACCATTGTCCCCCATGCCAACCATTGTCCCCCATGCCAACCATTGTCTCCCATGCCAACCAATGTCTCCCATGCCAACCATTGTCTCCCATGCCAAACATTGTCTCCCATGCCAACCATTGTCTCCCATGCCAACCATTGTCTCCCATGCCAACCAATGTCTCCCATGCCAACCAATGTCTCCCATGCCAACCAATGTCTCCCATGCCAACCAATGTCTCCCATGCCAACCAATGTCTCCCATGCCAACCAATGTCTCCCATGCCAACCATTTCTCCCATGCCAAACATTGTCCCCCATGCCAACCAATGTCTCCCATGCCAACCATTTCCCCCATGCCAACCATTTCCCCCATGCCAACCATTTCCCCCACGGTCTTACTTATTGCGAACTTTGTTGTGTGATGTCTTGAAGACGCAAATGCGAATTTCTATGTTGATTGAATGTTTTGACCTTTTCATTCGTTAGTTTTCAATGACATATGATTTCATGCCTGTAAAATAAACCAACATCTTATTGTCATCCCACAGCATCAATTCAGTATTTGCAACCACACACCCAGTGGGTTGCCAACTTGGCTCTACACCTTTTGGCTTCAGTGTCCGGCACTGGCGCTTATCCAGGAGTCACGCTAATGAGAGATCCACAGGCAAGAAGAGTTATAGCCCCTTGGCCCTTAGTCTTGTTATGTTTCACCATATTTACCTTTTTGTTTCCACATAATAAAAGGAGAAAAGCCATAGTGAAAATGAATGTCAGGCAGATTTTTTAATCAGCACGGCATGATTGAAATATGTTAATGAAATTTAACAAGCGGTCAAGAATTTACTGTGAGGTTGGTCTCTCTCTTTGTGAAACAGTTCAGGTATGTTAACATGTTACACCCTGGAGTGGTACTTGGTGCCAATTATTAGATTGAATTAGAACTGGGTAGTGAGGTTCCTGATGTAGCGTGAACTATACCATTCAACTTTTGATTATAGGACCTGTTTAAATGGCGGCTTAGGTGAAGTGAAATTCTACTCGCATATTTTCCTAATTAACTGTTTCCTGCTTAAGGGCCCTTCAAAATTCTGGTCTGTGTGCCTAAGCCTCACTTCCTGTTCAGTCTGTGTGCCTAAGTAAAGGGACACAGCTTTGATGAAAATAAACCTGTCTCCGTTAAAATTAATTTTAGACCCAAACATCTTTCAATTTCAATGAAAAAATTAGAATAAACTAGAAGAAAATAAACTTTCAGAAAATATATACAGTAGAAATATTAATATACCGAAAGAAGCTAAACCGAAAAAGTCGATGAACTGCAAAATTGATAAATTGTACAAGTTTCTTCTTTGTCTTTGTATCAGTTCAGTATGATAAGCGAAATGCTTCTAGCGCAAATGACTTTAAGCTGAAACAACTTTCCTCTTTTTCTTTCGTTTCATCCTCTTCAATTTTTCAATAATTCCGCAAAGGGTCACACATGGTCACACATAATGCCTATCGATATGAATTAAACAGCGTAACTGAAGAGATGAGGGGAGGGGGGTGGTAGCCAAAACCCTTTAATCACCGCATCGCTCAGACTTAGACAAAAAGGAAGACAGCGGGGGACTGGCCACGGGCGAGTTCTTGCTTGCTGAAGTGGTAAGTGTAAGTGTAACCACGTGGTAAGTGTATAGTGTTGTAAGCACGTGGTAAGTGTGTAGTGTTGTAAGCCCCGTATAGTGTTGTAGAAGTGTATAGTGTTGTAAGCTCGTGGTAAGTGTATAGTGTTGTAAGCACGTGGTAAGGCCTAAGTGTAGTGTAGACAGCCTTCGCATTAGTACGCCGTTTATAGTGTGTACTCGTTGGTATGTGTGTTCGTGCGCATGTGTGTGTGTGTGTGTGTGTCTGCTTTGTTTAGGCCTTTTTCAACACAGGGATAGGGGTGTGTAGAGTTTAGCATTGATGCGTTTCATTTTTCATTCACTTCGTCTCCCAGTCGCTGTACCTCAGAACATTCATTGTTTCATTTATCACTATCACTATCACGAGAACTTTTGGTCGTTTCTGGGTTTTTAGTTTAATTCAGCCAGTCAAAGATGTCTAAAAAAGCACTGTGCATACATTGGAGTTTAAACTCAATATTCTTTCAGAAGTGGTGAAAAGAAATTAAACAAGACAGGAATTGTAAGCACAGCATCACAGTGCTTACGTATCAACCATTTTGAAGGACAGGGAGGAAGACTACAAAAGGCTTGTGAAGAAGCAGACTTTGTAAAGTCTACGTGGATAGACTCTCGTCTCAAAGTCATAAAACATCCATAACAAACTTTTTCAAGAAAGCCTTATAAGTTGTATCCCTTTTTCTCTTATTTTAATAAAATGAAAGATGAATGAAAGATGAATACCTGATGATCCAAATCTGAAAGGAAAAATAATGGGAAAAAATAAAACAAAATCCCCCAAAAAAAACAAACAAAAAAAACCCTGTAACAAACCAACAATCAACATAATTACATTATTATGGTTACCAAGAGGTCCTCTTTATTCATCAACATTAACAAAAGGGAAACAACCTAACTAAAACATAGTTACCTCTCCTTTAAAAACCGCAAAAGGAACTTGCTTTAAACCAAAATGGTTTAGAGGGTCCCCAAAATTTCGGTTTAAAGTATTTCTACTGTACTATCATATAACTATTAGTATTATGAGCCTTTAATTGTCAGTAAATTTCATGAGTAGGTCGGTAAATTCATTGATAGTGATAGCGTTACTTTGTTTACAATCGCCGTAAGTCAAAAACAAAAGTAGATGAAAATATGCAGTTTTTTCAGACAAGAGCCGGAAATCTCACGCATCACGAGATTGTCGATTCAAGTCTCGCACACTGCAAGATCTTGTCATTATGCGAATACAAAGACGAAGAGTAAGCGAGGGACGAGGTTGATGTCACAGTAGGCATCGAGGCTGTTGTCACAGTAGGCAGGAAAGGGTTAAACGTCATGTCTGGTAGAAACATTCCTCAAATGAAAATGACCTTCTGGGAAGTTCTTATGATTATTTCGAATCTAGATGCAAAATATGGTTGGTGGTCTAACTACAGAAACTTTGATGCACAAAGAACTCAGAATTATACGTGTAGGTGTACCAGTTGTCTGAGCCCTCCCCCTATTCCCCCCTTAAGGCCAGAGAGCTTCTAATTTGTTTACACATTTCTAATTTCCACACCCGTATCACTAAATTTTGTATTCTTCTACAGTATTATATTCCTTGTACTTTTTCCATATATTTATAACTCATACAAATATTGCCTTTGCAGGAGTTTAGAATGCTCCCTTCAATATCTCATACAAATACTGCCTTTGCAGGAGTTTAGAATGCTCACTTCAATGTCTCATACAAATACTGCCTTTGCAGGAGTTTAGAATGCTCACTTCAATTATAACGATGACAACGCATTCAAGTATCGTAATTGTAACAACTGTTTTATTTGTATTTCAGACCCTGAGCACTTTACGTGAATTGTTGATCATTATGCGTGCATGGAGCAAATTAACGGCTGATTCCCAGCCGACTTTTGTCAAAACAGCCCCCGTTGATCCTCTTCAGCTCATCTATCGACTGATTACCAGGGCATGGCTAGCCACCCGTGACAACTCCATTGCAGAAGCTGACAAAAGCTTTCTGGAAGACTGTTACAGCCTTCCCACAAAGGTAAACCTGATTTTGCTCAAAGGTTTCTCTCTTACACCAATGCTTTAATATCATTGTTAACCGTTATAACTGCTGACAGTTTCTTGTGAACTGCTGAGGCTTTAAAGGGGTACATGTTTGTTATTGTTACAGTTATTTCAAGTGTTGTTTACGCTTTAAAAAAAACAACAAACGATACATTGCTAGAAAGGTGTTGAGTCGTTCTTTATGCTAAAAGCAAGATAATTAAAGAATTCACGATAACATAACCTTGACCCCTCAGCATAAATCCAATATGGCCGCTAAGCTATGTAATTTTTATAGATATCTGGTGGGTATGAGTAAGAAACCTGGTGTGCTGGCTTGAAGGAAGTAGTATTTTCCTGGAATTTTTTGTCTGGTGTGAAAGTCACCCTTTGTCTGATTTAAGAAACTTGAGGAGAATAGTTATAATTGATGGCTGAGTGGTTAGGCTACCAGTCTTAGGATCATGAAGTTTCGAGTTTGAATCCTAACAAAACTAGGTCTGATGTTGTATTTCTTAGGAAAGACATCTAACGAGCATTTTCCACACTCGACCAAGGTGCAAATGGGTACAAGCACTAGCTTGGGAGTACAGACCTGCGACATACTAGCATCTTGTTCAGGGGGTGATTATTATCATCTGATTCGTTTCACGTTACAGAAACTTGGGTAAGCTCTGGCTCTATTAGCCATGAAGGACCGGTTTTTTTTACTTTACTAGTTCTAGTTATACTTTTCTGTGCTTTTTTTCTCTCCACAGATTATTCTTCCAGGCTTTAAGAGGACCTTTGGGGAAGACATGCAATGCTGTCTAGCCTTTTGTCAGCCATTTCCCATAAACTACCAGTTTGGACAAGAACCAGATTTCCTTTTCAACTCCAGGCACTCACATCGCTTCTTTCCCATGGAGCTCAACTCTGACGCCCAACAGCAGTACGATTGTATCCGGCAAATTCAGCTTGGAGTGAAACCCACAGAGCCTATGAGAGAGTGTGTCCGGTGTCGTTCCGTTTCTCTCAAGCGGAAAGCCTGCATGGCAAAGTCGGCCATCATCAAAGCGTGGGAACTTAGATTTGAGAAAAGTTGTCTGTGTGGCGGCCATTGGAAGTTACAGGAACCGGTCAAGTTACAGCCGGACCTGAGATATTTAAGAGAAACCTGATGTGGATGTGGGCATTGTATGACAGTGAAGTTACATATGTGAGCATTGTATGACAGTGAAGTTACATGTGTGAGCGTTTATATGTGAAAGTGAAGTTACATACGTGAGCGTTTATATATGAAAGGGAAGTTACATATGTGGGCATTGTATGACAGTGAAGTTACATATATGAGCGTTTATATATGAAAGTGAAGTTACTTGACTTGAAAATTTTAAAAGAGACCTGATCTGGATGTGGGTGTTCGTATGACAGTGAAGTTACTTGACTTGAAAATTTTAAGAGAGACCTGATCTGGATGTGGGTGTTCGTATGACAGTGAAGTTACTTAACATGAAAATTTTAAGAGAGACCTGATCTGGATGTGGGCGTGCGTTTGTATGAGTCTCGTAGGAAAACTGGTGTTATGATGTTTAACTACTGTTGTTTTAATGCAAAGTACTGATTCTCATGTCTGTGAAAACGTACCGATTCTCATGTCTGTAAAAACGTACTGTTTCTCATATGTGTGAAAATGTAGTGATTTTCATTTCTTTGAAAACCTACTGATTCTTATGATTAATAACGTACTGATTTTCATGTCTGTAAAAAAGTGTTGATTCTCATGTCTGTGAAATTGTACTGATTTTCATGTATTTGAAAATGTACTAATTCTCCTGTCTGAAAACGTACTGATTCTCATGTGTGTAAAAATGTACTAATTTTCATATCTGTGAAAATGTACTGATTCTCATATCTGTGAAAAAGTACTGATTCTCATGTCAGTGAAAACGCACTAATTTTCACGTGTATGAAAATTTTATTTGTTAATTGGCCCTGAATTATTTTGTATCATGCTACAGAGTTTTTGACCACAATGAATAAACTAGTCTCTTATTTTACTGAAAGTAGTCAAAGTGTTTGTAAAGAATTTATCTTCAAACTTTTTTATGTTTCTTTGGCTCCATTCCAAAATTCCATGCTTTGTTTTGTGACAATTGGCAATGCCTTTATTTTATTTTATTTTTGGGTTGGGGATGGGGGGGGGGGGGGGGGCTCTAACTTGTAAAGAGCACCACTGCAAACTCAACTTTAACAACAAACCTCGATTTCCTAAATAAGGGAAGTGAATATACAACTTTAACAAGCCTTGATTTCTTAAATAAGGGAAGTGAATATAATATACAACTTTAACAAACCTTGATTTCTTAAATAAGGGAAGTGAATATACAACTTTAACAAGCCTTGATTTCTTAAATAAGGGAAGTGAATATACAACTTTAACAAGCCTTGATTTCTTAAATAAGGGAAGTGAATATACAACTTTAACAAGCCTTGATTTCTTAAATAAGGGAAGTGAATGTACAAAAATGGGGAGGGGGGTTGCATGGAGATGAATAAATTTATGCATATTTTTACGAATGCTTTTGCCATGGAAATTTTTCTGGTTGACAAGAAATAATATAAGAATGTAAAGATGTAGCCTACATAATACTTTTTATGTGTACCATTGTGACAGCTGTACAGATGTTGAAACAAAAATAAAAATTGATGAACACAAGTTAATACCCATGATTTGAGTTTTTTTTATGTTTGTCTGACTGACACATTTCTTGTTTTTAAATTGACTCATCTATGGACTCCCGGACAAAGTTAATTGATTAAATCTGAGAAATCAAGAAATGAAAATCATTTTGTTTATTCACATTCACAGTGTGAGCGCTACTGGTACTGGTACTGGTACTAGTACTGGTACTGGTAGGTCTTACCTCTTCCTTTCACTCTTTCACTTGTCTTTTACCGTGCTGTTTCCTCTGAATTCAACCTTAGATCAGCGCATACAATGGAAGGGGTAAATTTCAATGAAATAGAAAAGTATTTACAGTAGTTTTTTCATTTGATTTACCCACTTCAACAACTAAGGTGATCCCAGGGTTTTTCGTAGGATTTTCTTAATTTTTGCCCGCACTCATGTAAACAGCCAAGGGCTCTTTAACGTGCACAGAGTGCTGTGGTCTGCACACAGGACCTCTTTTTTATCATGTCTCCAATGAGACACGGTCTCAATCCACCTACTCGGACGAGCGGGATAGATTTTACTTGGAAAAAACGAGAAAATCTTCAACTGTTGGCGGGGCTTGTACTCATGACCTTTAGGTTGAGAGGCCGACACCTTGCCTCTGGACTACCAAGTGCCCATTGACAGTACCGTAGTATGAGTATGATATTTCTAATATAGAAATGATACGGTAGATGGGAATTGACTGCTACAAAGCAAAATTCTTTGAAATCACAAATTTGGATGTGAACTCTGTGTCCTTTTGCTGTCTATTGAAACAAGTTGAAAACGTTTATTTTATCTTTGTCAATAATGCAAACAATTTTCAGCATGCCATAAAAAATTATTTTCCTCCTGCACCGCTTGTTCCAATCCTCAACCATGCAGTAATATTTAAGAATAGATGTAAAAGTAAAAGATGATTTTGAGAGGAGTTTAGAACATAGAAGAAAGAGATACATACAGGATACAGGATTTTAATGTGATGAACTCTTAAGTCTAAGGCCACGTTTGTAACATTTTCTTGTCCATCTGATTCTCAAGCTAAATTGAGATTCCTTGTGCCATTAACCTGATCCATTGCATTTTTTAAATTTTGTAATTATTGTTGCAGATACACATTGCTTAAATGTTAAATGTGGCTCATATTTTATAGAGAGAGAAAGAAGACTAAAAAAAAGTGTTGTTTTCAATCCTAATCCTAGATAACGACAGCATAATTTATGTAATCAAGAATAATTCCCTTCAAGAACCTATGAAGAATGGGGTATAAAGTGAAGTTACAATTTGTAGACAACAAAAGTCTCTTGTTTCCCCTCGTATCTTATTTTAACAGGGGATTTTTTCTTAATTACCTTGGTAGTATTAGTGAGTAATCATCTACCCATTACGAATAAGCCTACGGGCACATATACACACCAAAGACCAAGTCTATCACTATGTTCATTAACGCGTAGTTGGAAATAACGTGAATGTATACTACACCAGCAATTTATCTTGATCGCCATAGCAAAATTCAGGGCCAAACAATACTTATGACAGTGTCGACGGTTCCAGATCGTGAGATAATGATCACTGAACATCATTGAATAGAAAGCCCGATTTAAACATTATGATACATGTATCTACATCTCTATGTATCATGATGGCAAAGAATTGACGAAAAGCATTTATTAATCTTCCATGTAATTCCAGCGGGCGGTTGGCGGATTCTGATGGTAGGTTCTACTTTCACTTATCATTTCATTTTTCTTTTCTCTTACTTGCCTGAGAGCACTGCACATGGTGGACAAGACAAATTTCAATGAACAAAAACCAAATGTACTTCCAGATTAGGCAGCAAATGTTAACTAAAGTTCTTCCAGAGCCCAAGCTTATCCCGACAGGTGATAATAATCACATCCTAGACAGCATACTAGTCTGACACAGGTTTTACTCCCAAACTTAAGGAGCGCAGTTAGCTCGGTTGTAGCAGGCTTTCTTTTCATGGCGATAGTGCCGACGAGAGGTCGCGGGTTCGATCCCCATGGTGGCCAGATTTTTTTTTGTCTATTTCTTTGTATTTGTCTCTGTCTTTGTTCCTATTGGGCTTTCATATTGTCTTATGTCATTACCTTCACTACCCCAAACTAGTGAGTCTACCCATTTGCACCTGACTCGAGTGGGTGAAAACGCATGCTCAGTACCCTTTCCCAAGTAACTCAAAGTCCGACCTAGCTGTGCTAATATTTGAACCGGACCTCATGAGCCCAAGTTCTACAGCCCAGCCACTCTGCCCACCGGCGCCATGAGATGCTCATGTAGGCAGACATTATCCCGGATTATGTAGCATGAAATGGAAACTTTATATGTATAGTAGAGTTATAAATAAGCATTCTATGACCCTGAGAGTTGAAAGGTTAGTTTTCTAAGATTTTACATTCTATAGGTATTAAAAATAAAATCAGCTTCAAAGCACCTATATGGTGGGCTAATTTTATAAATTCACGCATTAAATTTATTGTTTTAGGTCAAAATGCACCCTGAAAACACGATAAAATAATCCAGGCAGTAAACTAGACGCATCACCGTATTTTCATCAAATCGTGTTTGTTTACATTTTCATCTAGACTCTATCTTTGTAAGTAGTAAGCATCATTGTATCAGTGATTGTCAAACAGTGGTTCATTATTAAGGACAATTTCTTAGATTCAAACTGTGGAATTATGCGTTGTTTGCATGAAAGCGTATTTTATAACCATTTGCTTTTCGCTGCAAAGTTTTATTTTAAAGTAAGAATAGCTGACAACTCAACTGTGCCAACACACTGACTTAACCACCATTGACATTACCATAACTATTCTAGATCTAGATCTAGATCTATATATAGATTAGATCTAGACTAGAGCTAGATCAAGATCTAGTTATTTTTAAGTGACATCTTTTATGCATAAATTATATGACTAAACGCTAGATCTACATCTAGATATAGATCTAGATCTAGATGTAGATGTAGATCTAGTTTCTAGTTTTACAGACGCTTTCCATTTTCCCCCATATCGACGGAAACTATTGTTGCGTCCGGTGAATCGGGAATTTAGTGTTCTTCCAGATAATACCGTTTCACGTGATATTATATTATCATACATTATACGTTTTTCATTTCTGTTCATATTATTTCCTTTTCGTGTTTTCCACATATTTACGGAAATGGTTGACTGCATAAGCGTCTAGGGAGCCGAACCATAGATATTTGACTCAATTTTTTCAAAGCGCAGAACAATTACAGTGGTCTCCGCCAAAGAGACTGATCCTCATGAGATACAAATTGTAGTATCTTAGCTGGACGGTCTCTTCGGCATGAATTCTGAACACATTCGAGGGAAGGGATGTTTAGCCCATATTATAATTATATACTATTTATCGGTAAGACCTTTAGGCCTAGAGCTCAGATTGAAAACAAGAAGGAGGAGCATATTGGGAAATGTTAGGAAGAGCAAAGCAGTGTACATTTCTAGACACGTTTGATTACAACACTAGGTTGCCATTGCATCAAACAATAAGGCCTAATTCAGTTTGAATTCAGTCCATCATCAGTCCTTTATCGGTGAAACATGCTTCCCACACTAGTCCGCATCGGCCAGACAACGCCTCCTGACCTAGTCAGTTCCAATCACCTGCTCTGTGAGTGTCATCTGGCGATGCAGGCCGCAGATGTCAATCGCCTCGTGCATTTGGCGTCAACATCAGTCCAACACTGCCTACGAAAAGCTATGGGATGAGTTTATTCTAGGCCTACAACAAGATGTAGATCTACAATGACATGTTCCAGACAGAGAGAAACGCAGAATTGCCGATCTGGATTTGAATTTTTACGTTTCATTACAATGAGTTTATTAAACACACTTTGTGCTTTCCGGACTGCTTTAAACAGCCACGGGAACTTTAACTTTAACAGAGCGCTTTGATCTGCACATAGGACCTCATTTTTATTGCGTGTCGATTCACCTTGTCTAACCTGAACCCGAAAAAAGATTGGAAAATTCTTCAACCTGTCGGGCACTAATCCACAACCCTTTGGTTGAGAGGCGGACACCTTACCTGTGAACCATCAAGTCCCCATGATGGACAGTAGCAACTATAAAGTGTAATACATCATTTCAGATGTTTTTACGGTCATGAACTTGTTTATGATATCCATTTTTTACTTGCTGATAATTTGCTTTATAGTTGGCCATTATTGTTATCTTATTTGTTTCATAGTGATTCATGGCGAGGTGCATGGGGGCTTATTAATTTTTTTATTTAAACCTCAAAGATGAAAAAAACCGCAGAGAAACCAACATTTCAAGTCTACGGTCTCGGGACGTTAGTAGTTTAGCCAACTTTTGATATTCTGTTTGCACATTGTGCCCACCCAAGTCCCAACTATGGCTGATGCTATCGATTCGCACCTGCTGGGACTGGGAGTGAGAAAAACGTGGTCAATGTATTCCCAAACCGGGCAGTGGACAGGTAGGCACCTGTATGGGGAGTAGATGATCCCACCCTCCACGAGTCTCCTGCTGCCCTGCAGGCAGGTCTTGACTGACCAAAGACTAAGGGAGTTAACCCTGACAGAAAATAACAACCTGCTACCTTGCAGGCTGGTCTTGAATAACTAAAGGCTAAGAGAGTTAACCCTGACAGAAAATAACAAGACCTGGCATGGGGCTTCAAGGTTGCAACTCCACCGTATACCTAGGGTACAATGGGCTAATCTTCTGCTTATCCAAAACCAAACTGATTCAGAGAAAAAAATAAGTATAATATAACCGTCTTGATCTTTCTAAAATGAAGTTGGAAACGAATACGGACTGATTTTTGGACTTGGAACGTTAGGGCAATAAATGGAAAAGAATTAGAGATTAGTTGAAGAAATGACAAAATTCAAAGTAGATATTTTGGCCATTACAGAAACAAAGAAAAACGGACAAGGAATAGAAAATGTAGGACAGTTCTGTTTAATATTCTCAGGAGTGAATGTCAAAGATAGAGCTAGAACAGGAGAAGACCTCATGAATTATAAAGACATGAAAAGTTACTAGAAAATTGGAAATTTATAAGCCCACGACTATTAGAGGTAAATATTAAACCAAAAGGGCGAGAAATTAAATTATTAATAGCTTATGGACCAACGAAGACGCAACTAAGTAAGAAAAAGATATCTTCGAAAACGATTTACAAATAGTTGCAGAATCTAAAACCCAAACAGGAACTAATGCTTTTACTAATTAGGAGATTTAAATGCTAGAGTAGGCAACAATGTAGAAACGTCAGGAGGAGTAATAGGTAAGAAGGAGAGACAACAACTTCTCCCAATGGAGAGAGAGAGTAATAGATTTTGCTAAAGAATAACATGAAAATAGCCAACACCTTTTTTCCTCATACAGATATCCACAAATATACAAGACTAAATGAAGACAGGTGTAGAAAAGTCCATGATAGACTACATAATAGTTAGCAGCTCCCTTTTTACAGTACAATGGATGCAGAGTAAACAGAGGAGCTGAAATATTTAATCATCACTTAGTGATAGCCAAAATGAGATTACTGAGCTGAAGAAAACAAACAGAAAGGAAAGAAAGCTACTAAGCCTTTAAAATAAGAGGAACTAAATAAACCAGTAGTAAAACATGTATGCAATCTAGGATGAAAAGATTTGTTAGTGAAAGACAGATGGATCTGAATGATAGCACAATAGAAGAAAAGTGGCAGATGTATAAAGAAACATTCCTCAGTTGTACTGAAGAGTCTGTGGTATGAAACAAATTAAAGGAGATAGGAAAAGAACAGCATGGTGGAATGCGAATGTCAAGACTAAGATCAAAGAAAATAAGGATACCTGGAAGAAATACTTGCAAACAAAGAGACCAAAGGATAGGATTAGATTATGTAAATAAAAGAAATATCATCAAAAGAGGGAAGGTAAGGGGAAAGCAAAACAGAAACAATGGGAAGAGTTTGGACAAAGACTTCAAGAAAGATATCAAAAGGAAATCAAAAAAGCTGTTCTGGGAGCAATAAAAAGAGCATTAGAAAGACCAAAGCATGCCCAATACAACAAATTGAGAATGCCAAGGAGAAATAATATGAAAGAAGACAGCGAAATCATGGAAACATGGAGAAAGCATTTTCCCATTACATAATCCCCTCCAGAACGTATGGAAACAAAAAGTAAAGATCAATTAGTAAATAAACAGTAATCCAGAGGAGATAGCCCAGAAGATGTGAATATATCAATGGAAGAACTTCAAACAGCTGTAAAGAAAAGTGAAATTTAGAAAAAGCGAGGAGGAGTTTATCCCAGAAATGATTAAAAACCAAGGGAGAGGCAGACAAACTACTACATGCAATATGTCAACAAGCATGGAAAGTCAAGCAGGTGCCAGACGACTGGAAGAAGGGAACAGTAGTACCAATACATAAAAAGAAAGGATCAACTGTGGAATGCTAAACTAACGAGGTATCACTACTTAGCGCTCGAGAAAAGTTCATGCCAGGATACTGGAAAAGGGATTGAGAAAAGAGTGAAGGTCAGATTGAAAAACATCCAAAATTGGTTTAGACCAGGAAGAATTGTACAAGATCATATTTACAATTAGACAAATAATAGAAATATTCATGGAGAAACGATACCATATACATTTGACTTAGTAAAGAGATTTGACACTGTGAGGAGGGACAGACTATAGCATTAAAGAACACAATGTACAGCAAAATTAATAAGAGCCATTAAAAATTTATACAATAAACCAACATGTGCAGTGAGTAGCTGGAAACATATCTGCAGGAAATTGATGTAGATATAGGAGTAAGACAGGGTTGTACCGTAAGTCCTCTTTTGTTTATCATATTTATGGATTCAGTCGCAAATACATCCTCAAAAATGAAGAAAATGAATGTAGGTATGCGGAAGCTAAAACCAGTAAATGTATCAATGGTTTCATTTGCCGATGATTTAATTCTGTTTGGAAAATCAGAAAGTGACATTCAGAGGAATATCAACATTATGAACAATGAGCTAAATAAAAGAGGAATGAGAGTAAATGCAAAGAAAACCAAAATAATGCTAGTAACTAGGGAAGCTAAAACACAAAATCTTAAATTGGGCAGAAGGAAAACTAAGAGAAGAAATCAGCCAGAGAATCAAAAAGGCAAGTGCAATATATAACCATCTAGGAAAGGCATTTGTAGATAAGCAAGAATTGTCAACAAAAACCAAAATGGCAGTATAAAATACAGTTTATTGTCCTACTTTCCTCTATGGCAGCGAAACCTGGACCTTTGACAGTAGAGAATACAGTAGAGTACAGGCAGCTGAAATTAAATATCTAAGAAGAGTAGTAGGGAAAACCAAAAGAGACAAAATCAGAAACACAACAATAAGAGATCAAATCAAAATAGATGGCATAAAAACTAAGATAGAAATAAATCAATTGATATGGTTTGGGCATGTAAACAGAATGAATGACAATAGAATGGCTAAATTAGTTTAGAGTGCTAAAGACCAAGGTATAATGCCAAAAGGCAGACCTCGGAGAAAGTGGGAAGAAGATATAAAAAAGGCAGTGAAGCATAGAAATTTAACTTTTTTGGAAGGAAACAGAAAATGACAGGACAGGGCATCCTGGAGAAAGATCATCTCGGGCATGTGAACCCATACACCGAAAGGTAGAATGGGAAGTGATAAAGAAAGAAAGAAAGGTATTCCCAAAATACAGCATCAGGCAAAACAAGAATTCAAACTTGCAATCACAGACTTTCAAATCTAACTAACGTTTCGACCCTAACACTTACACCACTAATGCCACTCAGTAGCAGGAAGCGGTTTCAGTGTTAACTCTGTGCTTTGGAACATGTCTAGAATAGGCGTGTATGGGAACGGGTGTTTACGTCTCAAAGTTATCATGGGGTTTTTCCGGTTCAAATCAATGGAATGTACACACTTACACTGCTAACATTACATTCAATTCCATTATATATAGAACACACACACACACACACACACACACACACACACATACATACATACATACGCGCACGCACTTTTGACTATCGAATCAATAAATAATTTCAAACAAAAAACCCAACAACAAAACTGGTTATCAAGCTGTCTCGTGTCGATACCGGGGATATGCATTCACATTGCTATGTCACAAACGTAGGTCTGGTCTACACACATTGCTATGTCACAAACGTAGGTCTGGTCTACACACATTGCTATGTCACAAACGTAGGTCTGGTCTACACACATTTCTATGTCACAAACGTAGGTCTGGTCTACACACAT